>OX401406.1:27510764-27905764 GCA_947846245.1 Cerastoderma edule | reverse complement strand
CAAGACAACACGGTTGTATGTAGTGTCTGTAATTTCAAACGTTTTGCTGACAGCGAATAAATATCATGTTTTCCCATTGTATATCGGAAATTATTGCTTGAAAATTACAATTAGTTCCAGATTGTGTCGCATAATCACATAGCAGTTAGATAAAGAGTATGTAGATGTCACAGGTGTTCCTTGGGCATTGTTCATTAGATATAAACAAGATATATTATTGCGGGTAAGGAAAAAACAGCCATCAAACTACGTGGCATTCAAAATCAACAACGCTTAACAATAAACTGGATACCAAGAACTTTGCGCCATATCAAATGAAAACACAGATGTTGTAATAAAAGTGCGTTTAAATCGTCCTGCAAGGGTCGGTGATTACGAATCAATACTTTGAGACAAATAGATATTCAATTCTTTATTATTTCGTCCGATGTTTGATTCAGTTTAAACCAGTCACCAGTCCTATATAAGAACATGGACAAGTGCTTAAATGTATTTGTCTTCGCAAACAATATCCGCCTGATATCTCTCAGATTCATCTATATATCAACATAGTGCCTACATAACACTTCTTAAAACCGCAGAACAGACAAATCTGCTCTCAGTCAACAATGTCAATACGGAGGGCAAGAACATTCATGCAATAACATTAGATAACAACAAGCACTGTTCAAAAGTACATTGTATACAAGTCGTATTCGGAGGGGCAATGAGCACACAAGAAAAAGAAAATGTGACAAAGTTACTCTCTTTTCATAGAAACGTGGACACGTTAGATCATCATGAAGAACTGCAAGTTTTCGTTTATCATTGCATTAGACAATCCTTGGAAGCGATCTCGTGTATTGACCTTAAGGGCTGAACAACAAGGCTTCAAGTTTCATACTGGAGAAAGAAATGTCGCTGTTGACATATATGTAGTATCAGGGTTATATTTTGAAATAACAACAATGGGTTTTGGGGGTGCATATTATTTGAAACAACGAGTCTCTAGGGAAAACAATGGGTCCCATTTTGCTTACATCATTTGGAAAATAGTTTTACTCATTGATTCAACCTTCTCTGCCTACCTGGTAAAAGACACTTGTTTAATTTTTTGTCTCAAAAGAGGGAAAACAACTTTACAAATAGGTAGGTGTTTAAAAGTATGAAAATAAAAGCTTTACAAGTGATTCCAGTCATTTATACATGTGTATGGGTGTTTTCCTTTATGGGTCCAGGGGGGTGCATAGGAAATAAAACAATGGGTATTTTGAGATTTTAATGAGTAAAAAATGCAAAACCCATAGCGAAATTTATCTCTGTAGTATGTACACACAATCCATGTTGATATATATATAAGAGATTAAACACAGCGCATGACTGCTTTGAGTTCTGAAAAACTGGTTCCCTACTATCTTCTGTTTATACACTGGCTATATAATAAAGATAAATAAATAGACTTTAATTTATAAGGCTGGAACCCTGTATGGCATCCATCTACAATCTATACATGTGGTTCCGTTCGTTTGGATTCAAGGGAACGGACACGCTGGGTACAAAACATTATTCTTATGTATGTAACAGGGAAGAACTAGTTGACAACGGAAACCAGTTTAAACTCCCCCAAGAAAGAAGTCTTTCAGTTTCACTTTTGATCGAGCGATTCTTCAACGAGCTTTGCCTTGTATCAACGGTATTTTATTTATTTCGCTCATTATAGTTTAATAGAGGACCCAAAGGAGGTCCTTCGCAAAGACAAAACATCAATATATACCGAATGTCAGTTAATGTATCCCTCCGTACAAACTTCAAAAACCATCAATCGTATCTACTCTGCAATGACCGGCACAAGTCGGTAGATATAGTTGTTTTGAAGAAATGGCCGAGGTGTTCCGATTGAAGAGCTATTAGAAGTGTTCGTCAGATTTCGTTTTTGCACCGCACTATGACTGGAACAATCTAAATTGTGCTATAGTCATGGCGACATTTTAATCAAATCTCTTGGGCAATGAACCTGAGTGGCAGTAGGGCAGGTTTGGCTTGACTGTTATCTACTAAGAAAGACCATTCGAAACCGGGCAACATTGATACAACAAGTAAAGACGGGAAAGACAAGTCGTGGCTTAACCAGAGACATACATAATTGTTAGCTTTGTCTCTGACTTAACTGACTTCATGCTTATGCAAAAAGGTTTAAGCCAGGCCGGCCGTCAAGTATATTGGCGGCTGGTCTGTGATCTAACCTGTTTGATACTTGAGATCTGAACATCATTCCTCATCAAAATTGAGCAGATATTTAGGGTTTTGGAAAGCAGACGACACAAAAATCTATTTGTGTAATATTAGCCAGCATTCTAAGGGTTAAGAAGATTTCCCAACATCTCTGGAGGTATCTTTTGTAAACTTATCCATTACACTTATGTAATTAAAAATGTGGTAGTTTATTAAAGTGAGGTCTATTGAAAAGAAGTAATTTTATAGATTTACGAGTGTCACTTGCCTCTTCTAATCGCCCACGTATATAGTCAACAATAAGTTATTTGATCTTTGTCTTCACTTTCGTGTTTCCGTAATTCACCGAAGGTTTAATGACCTATCTTGCAATCCTTGAAATATGTACTTTCTTGCTTTTTACAATAAGTGGTGACATTACTTAATTTACTTGAATCCAAGACCTCATTGCTTTCCGAACTTGTTTGTCAATCTGATTTTATATACGTTGATTTTCTCTTTGTGTTTTGGTTGGCTGGATTGGGGTTCAAATACCATTTTCAGCAGATTTTCAGTCCTATCGCAACAAACAGCGCAGCGTAACATACTCCCAGTATTTTAAGTGGCTTTTTCATAGATTTTCTTTAAAACTGCACACAGTTGTTCTATAATTCTAGAATTTTCTCATCTGTATATAAGCATATTTGAAGAGACTATCTCACACATAAAGTTCTATGAGAAGCAAAAGTTAAAACAATGATTTTAACATTCCATTTCACTAAACAAAACGCATTTGTTATTTCTTCAATCTAAAGCTGTTGGCCTCCTAAGTTCTCATTAGAGAAAGTGAAACGAGTTTCTGTGCCTTTCAGTTCTTTAATGTCAAGCTCTTACCCATTTTGATCCATTTAGCATAGGGAAATTAATGCATGCCTATTCACAGTTGGTGGTATCTAAAAACACTACCGCTCACCTATCGGTTATTCAAATTTAGATCAAAACAGCATGCGGCAATCATCCAATTATAGAACCGTATTTTCCATGTGCTGTTGTTGAGACCTCGTTGTCAACTAAGGGGAAGACATTGGTGATCGTCAGTTTTAAAGTCATCCACAACAGGTGCGTGAAACTGAGTTAGTCTGCCGTTAATTCTATTTCATAAGAAGCGTAATAACTTTCCGAAGACGACTGCATGTCGTTATGAAGTAGATTTGGATACAAAATATCAAAATCCCTTCAGTAATTTAAGAATTGGAAAAATTGGGAGGAAATTTTGACTGCATATCCTTTTCAGTATGACTTAAAAGTAAAATCGGGAGACTTTATGGGAAGACAAATGAGTGCAATTTCCTGCATGTTTATATAAATGTATTCTCTTGTAAGGTGCATCTGTAACTCGATCAATTTCCTGTTCACGAAAAACTTTAGCAGACGCCATTTGAATAAGAAATAAATTATAAAGATGGGTGGAAAGAGATGTATATAAATGCATATAAACGAAATATCATTTTGATAACGATAAAAGGATCTATTTGCTTATCAGGAGCAAATTCTCTCCTCTAAATAGTTCCAAACACTTCAGTAGGTTAGGACTAAAAGTGATGACAATACAAGAAGGGTTAAAGGAAACGAATTTCAGAGAAATGTCATCAACCTTAGACCTGACGCCATTTGAATAAGTAATCAACACTTTAAACAGATCGGTGGAAGGAAATGTGTATTGATGTATATAAATATACATGTGTATATAAACGAAATACCATTGGGTTGACAAAGATAAAAATGACAAATTTGCTCATCATTCTCTTTTTCTAGATAATTCCAAACACTTCAAACACTTCCGTAGGTTAGGCCTATAAGTGATGGCAATACGAGAAGGGTTAACCCTTTACCAAACGCTAAATTTTTTACCGTCCCAAATTGAAAGAGTTTGCAGATGACACCTCAAATTGTGATATTATTGGGAAATAATCTTCTGATAGGGCAGGAAACATTGTAGGAAAAGGAGAAATTGCTCATCATGAGCAATTTCTCCTTTTCCTACAATGTTTTCTCAAGTTGTATGTCGTTATTGTTTGGTAATGGGTTAAAGAAAACGGTTTTCAGAGAAATGTCATCAACCTTAGAACTGATGTATGTGAACGTATAATAAAACGCGGAGAATACATGACAATTAACATTGTAAGAGGCGAGCAACCCTTTTGAAAATGGCATACCGTGTGGTATTACGGTCAAATTTAACAGCTAGGTGAATGATACCTGCGACTTTGGTATTTAAGGGAAACGGGAAGTGAATGATACCTGCGACTTTGGTATTTAAGGGAAACGGGAAGGGTTTTAATTCCGGGTCCAAAAGCAATACTATTAAATTTTGGTCTTTGGGAAATTTATCTAATATTTCTTATGCTGTACGAAGCGAGCAATTTTTCTGAAGATAGCATGGTTTAGTATTTGAAATTAGCAATTGGTATACGTGTCTGGTCTAGCGCTCTGGTGTGTGGGGTGGGGGATTCTGACCTATAAAACTGATTACCAACACAAACTCTTTTTTCCAGTCCTTATGGGTTGAGCTTATGAGTCTTCCTCCATTCCTTACACTTCTAGATGACGTATATGTACTTCCTTCTATATCAGTCCTGACGAAGAGAGAACACGTGTGTCTCTTTGTGGAAATTAATTAAAATTTTCGGAAGAAATTTCACAAAGGATGTCCTGATTTTAATGATCGTCAAAAACAGCTCATAGCAGTTATACAAGTGCAAAAACCGACCGAAAAGCGAATGATAAACGGGATTTCTAACACGGAAAACGCTAATGAATGTGTCCACTTTCTAATTAGGACTTCGTGAAATGATACGTTACCATTTAAATGTCGAACGCTCCGACGGGCGAATAAGAACCCTTTGCTACTCGCGAGGTTTCTGTGATACCTTCGGAATCGAGTTGTTTGTTCATTTAACTATTAAGCACTGTATCACTATGTGCGCAGGTTCGAATCTTCGGACTTGAATACGATACTGTATTTTGTAACGTCGGGATTTACAGACCTGTGACCACGTGTTCGATTCTCGCTATCGGTCGATTATAAACATGTTATAATTAATTGAACGTTCTAAGAGAACGAACTCATCTATACAGCCTTGAATTGGTAGATAAACCAGGAAAAATCATAACTGCAATACTATTGGCCCTGTGTATGACTAAAACAAGATAAAAGATACAAAAATATTGCATCCCATGTTTTAACAGTTATATCGAAACGTTTATTCCAAACACAAGATGCACCAATTCTGATTTGTCATTTTAACCATTCAGTAAAGTTCATTATCTCATACGACGTTGGCCTATCTAAAACAACAACAACAGCAGAGCAGTCGACAATCATTATGTATGAAAATAGCATTTCTGTGACATAACCTGGAAACCATTATGGCAAAAGAAAAAAATACTTGTCTTAAAGGTTTAAGATGTATAACTAGACGATAACTGACATAAAGGGAAAAAAATACATTACCTGGATTTATGTCAAAGCGGGACACCAACGAGAAGTAAGACAATGACGATTTTCCCAGAAGCCGGTGGAGACAAAAATACGGGAACGTCTCCATTATGACTGAAATAAAAGGATGGTTTGGAAATGCAAAACGTTTAACTCTTTACCAAACAATGACGACATTCGACCGGTATGTTGCAGACAGCATTAGAAAATATTGTGGGAAAATGACCAATATCTCCCACAATGTTTTCTGCCCTATCAAAAGACTATTTTTTCAATTTCATTACATTTTTAAATGTCGTATGGAAAGTCACTCAATTTGGAGCAGTCGAAAATTTTGCGTTTGGTAAAAGGTTAAAGCATGCGTGTTTGCTGTGAATGATACATATATAAAGGTGTGATTAATTGCAGACCTAAAGTCCATTAGAAAACCCGCGTGACTGATGATCATCGAGCTTTACCCTGGTTCGTTCTCAATCGGAACTCTTCGGCAAAATCCGGCAGGCCGGATCACCATCACAGAGGGGTGCTGATTGGTCCATTCATACAGTGATAGTTAGTCTCGGATCCTAGCTACGTGTGGTATTCGCACGGGCCAGGCGCCTATCTCACATAGGTTCGTACAGTATATTTGCTACCGTTAACTAAAAATCTAAAGAGGAAAAGTGTGCCGAAGAAAATCGCTAAGTTAGTAGTGAACGGACATTGGATCCTTCTTGTCTTTATCGTACTTTGAAACGCATATCCACTCCCCATTTACAAAACAAGGCTACCCTTGAAGTAAGGCCAATTTTGTAGACGTAAAGTGACGAACCGTTATGAGACAGATCCCAGCAGAACTTTAATTCAGAGCACTTCGAGTACGCTAGTTAACCCATTACCAAAAAGTAACGACATTTGACCACTTTGTTGTAGATCACTCTGGAAAACATTGTAGCAAAAGGAGAAATTGCTCAAAACGAGCAATTTCTCCTATTCCCAAAATGTTTTCTGTCCTATCAGAAGATTAGTTTTCAATATCATCACATTTTAAAATGTCGTCTGCAAACTATTTCAATTTGGGACAGTCGAAAATTTGTTGTTTGGTAAAGGGTTAAGTAAGGGAAAGTAATCATGTCTGGAATGGATAGTAGGCCTATTCCAGTCTCGAAACTTTGCAAATCAGGAAATGTGAACGGTGGCCTGATAGTCCGAATGATCAAGACCTAGATGTTGCGCTGTGTTCCACTAAATGGCACTTAACAGATTGGACTAAATAAGATCCTAGAAAGGGCAATGTTTGTACTTTTAAGAACCATTTCAGACGCAGAGTTGCTCAAGATGTTTGCAGACGTATACGAAAGATGGAGAAGTTGTTTTCGTGTTATATACAATGAGTTTAATGTCAACTGCTGCAAATAGGGACTACGTCAAATATCATTTCCTTAATGGAAATAGTTGAGTCTGAATCAGATTTCTCTTTCCAACCCTTAAGACAAACCATAAAACTTTAATATTCAAAAGAAAATTCCTTTGACACAATTAAAAGGGAGACAGACAAAACTTTTCTGTCGCATGATGGGGAATGATTGCCCGTGGAAGGTGCTTATAACTCCGCTGCAACTCACTCCCACAAAGATCTGACACGTTTTGTCGGTCTTCTATTGTCCCTATATTCTGCAGAAGACTTTAGAAACCTTTGTGACGAAGGGATAAGTTGCAGTGTGATTTGTTTCAAACAACTTAATCATATATAGTTCCGTGTTTTTATCCACCATAATAAAGATATGTTTATCTTTTTCTAATTTCCAAAGTTTTTTTTTATCGTGTACTAGTGATTTCAATTTGTTTTCAAATATAACCAGTCACGAATTCCATAGATTAAACCAAAAAAATATTCATTCATTATAATTCAGAGCGTATATTCAAGTCCCAACTTTTATATGGAGCCGACTTGCCTATCGTAACGTTATCTCCATTATTCAGAATGCCTAGAGGGAGAGCCGATATCGAATTGTGTTATTCGACGATTTATTTCTCCATATTTCCTTGTATCGTGTTACTGAAAGCACTTTCACAAGAACGAATAAAGGCGAATTGCCTTGCAACGTGCTTGTAGTAATTACCTATGAACATCAACTCCTATAAAAGCGCCGCTTAGGATCGGATTGTAGAGTCCATGTGCTAATCAAATGCGACACGTTCATTATTGTGACATATATACGGCTACTCACTCTACCAGGGCAGTTTTCCTTAAATTGGGAAGACATCTAGTCCTATTGCTTTTGGGAAATTGCATCGATGAATTCGCTGGATTGTGAAACCAAAAAAGCTGATGTGACTGAATATTTGGGAAAACTACACGATTTCAAGGAAATGTTCGAACGGGAATTTTAAGGTGCCTGTTACGTCCCCCTGTTACATACATTGGTAACGAGAAAGAGTCCTCTATACATAGGGTCAATAAGGGGCGGAAAGGCAAATTCCCACTGCTTGTTTAAAACCTTAACAGACAATTTTTTACTGAATTTACTATAAATTACCATTATACAGACAAGTACCGATAAAGGCATTTACGGACAAGTAAATAAAAATACAATTTTGTTATCCCTGTCAAAGCATTAAGCTGAAACGGGGAAAGTGATAATCACTAGAGAAAGAGAAGGAACTTGGCGACAACCACAGTATAAGGACTTTGACTTTAACTTTAACTCCGTACTTAGGCCACCGCCCAATATACAATAAAGAATACATAGTATGCAATTACAAAATGACATGGAATGACTAATATGTATACAATCATAAAGTTTCAAAAGGACATGAAATAACTTGGTACCATACAAAGGAACGTGAACTATACACCAAACAACACATATACACCAAAATAAGTATAGACCCAGAGACATAGATAACAGAGTCTCTGTTATCTATGTCTCTGATAGACCCAATAATATAATTAGAAAAACAACGGTTAGGATATTTATCACCTTTTTAAAAGAGAGTCTCGTTTAGCCATTGCATAATAGATAAACATTGATAAACGTATAATGATAATTTCATTGTATATGGTAGGCCTACAAACGAAAAGAAAATGAAATTGATCTTCTATCTGCCCACAGAAAGGACACGTTCTCAGTTCACGCTGTAAAGCCATTTGTCTGCACTTTTCTATCATCAAAGCATGAGCAGATGTTCGGAAGGATGAAAGACTCTTCCTAAACTTTATAATGTCGACACAGTTTAAATAAAATTCAGGTGCCAGATTTGTTTTGGAATTAATGTATAGTGTTAACTTTCTATGGTTTGTGCATTCATTTCGCCATGCTAGTAAGTATTGATCCTTCAATCTATTTCTATAGTTATTTAAAAAATAAAGCTTGATTTGTGACACATTGGTTTTCCCATACGTAACCAAAGCCATTGGCGTAAAGATTAAGTCTTATTTTAGTAACCCAATTTGTATACCCTAACGCATTATAATGTTTCAGCATGTTATAGCACTTCCGAACAAACCTATCATCAGGCATGCTTAATGATATATTACCGTTTGAATGTGCAAGAGTTCCTTCTTTCCTCTTTTCCATCGCCGTAGGCTAAAGAAAGCAGTGAACAAAAAGTAAAAGCTGTTTGTTTTTACCAAACTCTTTTTCTGTCACAATTGTTTCTCTGTGTGTTAAGTTATATCAATTCACTTCAGAAGGGTCGATGTCTCTAATCACGTTCATATTTTCTAGAATGCGTGTGTTAACGAGCTCGTTTGCGTGCGTTATTATTTAACTATTTGAAACTTGAAACTTGTTATTAAATTAATGCTCGACTGTCGTAATGAAGTACCTTGTGTACTTTGATTTAATATCGAAGGTGGTTAGAGTGCTCGTTCCTGATTAAGTATGGCGGTGACGACAGCTCGGTCCAGGTACACACGTATTAAATCAATGTTTCTTTCGCTTTTGGTCAATTAGACTTGAGTGTTTATAACTTTTTCTGATTAAACTTTTTGATTTGATTCAAGGTATATTTGGTAGCTGTATTCTTGATGTCCTGATTCAAACGTAAACTCGATTTCGTCAAGGGTCTTGCGTTCTATTTTCAAAAATCTATCAAACGATTTTATTTGTTGTTGATTTTGCAAGTTGGTATTATTCCATATTTTACATCTCTCATAGATCCAGATGAATAGTAGCTCACTTTTGTAAATGCTTGTAAAGGCTGGCAGAAAAATTTATTGTTTCGATGAAGCCATTGCGGATGAGAAGTGCCGAGTTCCAGTCAAATGAAATAAATCCCAACTGAGATGAAACTCATTACTTTTATGCATGCTTGTTTTCTTTGTAGGCCAAATGGACCACCAGAATATGTCATAATAAGAGATATTGGGGATTCAGATTTGAGTGAAGAAGAATTGGAGAATGAATTGGAAAGAGCTTTAGAGCAAAAGGCAGAAATAATAATCATCGAACCTGTTAGTATAGGAGAAGAGACTGCCCGCTGGATAAAAGTCGGAAATGTTCTTCACAAGACATCCGTTGTGTCAGGGACATTTTGTGTGCTAGGCGAGGCCCTGGATGAAAAGAGGGATTACATATACTTCAGCTGTGGAATGTTCAGTATTGTGTGTGCAAGTATTTACTTCTTCTCCTGGCAGCAGGATCCCTGCTGTAAGTATCAAGTTGAGGACAATGTTCAGAAGCTGGAGACCCTCCTTCATTCGGTGTCGAGTGCCACGCCGGTAGTTTTAGTGAGGAAGGATGACGGACGCAGAAAGAAGTTGCATAATTTCATTGCAATTATTTCCGGATTTGTATGTGCCTGGAGACTTTATCGGTGGATAAAGAGTTGAACTTGATCTCTGTTTGTTTATGGTTAATTGAAATGTAGTTTTAAATGTAAATATTTCATTGTGTATATAAATTACTAAAGCCTATTTTTGCAAAACAAGTAATGTATAATACAATCAACTTGATGTAGCACCATATTTTTGCAAACCAATAACAAAACTTTTTGAGTTTTGTAGTAATTATAACTGATCTGAAACAATTAACATGTGTTCATATTTATGAGTGCCATTTTCCATTTAAACTCTCTCTTGTTCAACAAAAGTTTTTTTGTGGCAGTCTTTGCACTGTCTTAGTATACATTATTATGAAAATATCCAAAGTATGTTGATTCTGCAAGAAACATCGGATACAATCAACTGACTTATCTGCAATCTTTATGTCTTTAACCAAATAGCAGACTGAACTTCATGAATCATTCAAAAACAGGCAAGTTGTGTTCATATGATTTATGGTTGCCATTTTACTTTGAATTCTATTTTTTTGTTCAAAGTTGATTTCATGATAACAATGGCAACATTGTGAATGAGTAGAAATAATGATAATAACAAAATACTTTTAGTGACTGATTTCTTGACCAACTATCCTTCTTGAACTGTTTAAATGAATATGCAGAAAGTTGAGAAATCACTGTTACACAAGCAGTACTTAGTAATGCCAAAGATGTTGAGCATTTTCTCCTTTTATCATGGTGTTGTAGCAAATATTATCTTTTATATGGGACAGTAGAAACTTTTTGATAGGAAATCCTGTATGAAATAGTTTGTTAACACCTGATGTGACCTCAATCTATATTATCAACATACCTACATTTACATAACTGGTTGTTAAAGGTTTGAAGAAACTACTTTACACAAAATGAAATATTCCTTGTAATGAGCAATATCTCTTTTTGTCACAATGATTTATTTTTTTCAATTGAATAAAGGAAGTGTCATTTACAGCATCTTTTTTGTCTGCTGGTGTCTTTGATTTTGACCAGTCATAAATGGTAACTATACACTAATTTCCCCATATCATATGGGATTTTCAAAACCCCATATGATATGGAGGATACAGGAGTCTAATTACCATATGGGAAAGTGCTACATATGAAAAGTGGACAGATAAGTTTGAAAAAAAAAAAAAAATCTAACACAACAGATCTTATCAAGTCTCCTGTTCCTTTTGTCACATAAACTCATGTTCTTTTCAGCAGAAATGTGTTTTTTTTTATTTTGGAGGAAAGATTATAATCATAGATTCATAATTCATAGATGCCATTTCACATTTATATGTTCTTTGACATTGTCTAGCTTTCATGCACATTTTCATATTATGCTTATTTATGTAACTGCCTTACTTACTGCCTAGTGAAAAGCTTAAATGTTTGACACAAAGAAATCCCAAGGCATGGAGGGCTTTTACCTTTCCCCCTGTGAACATTGGTGAATGGTAGAAATTGAAAACATCAGCTGAAGCCAAAATGTTCCCTTTGTTGCAATGGATTCTTCAGAATTTGCATCAAATCGATTGAATAAAGATATTGTGTAGCAAGAAGTAAGGTCATACTCATGTTGCATGTTTGGAGTAGGCAACAGCACAATTTCTTTCATTTCCCATTAAGCAGTATCGTTGTCTGATCATGATTTTTCTTAAAATGGCTTCATACTTAAATTTGTGTAATAAAACTCTTTAAATGTTAATTTTTGTCTGAATAAAACCAATTTGTCTTTTCATGTTAAACTCTTGATGATTCTTGTTTGAAAATAAAGAAATCTCGAAATACCAGACAGTGTTTAAGTTTTTTTTTTATACATTTCAGCGTATGTTTCCCTCTTATAAACACCCATTATTCCCCACCCTCAGTCACAGGTTCAAATTGAAATAGCCTACTATTTTGAAGTTAAAAATAAAAAACTTCATCTTTGATGTTTGATCGAGAGCAATATGACAAAAGGCAACATTTCTTGTAAGAATATTCTGTCTCTGATTGTTTTTATTGTGTTTAGCACTGTTTCAACATTTTTTCATTTATGTAATGGCTTTCCTGGATCCAACTATCTTTTGTCTCAATTTATTTCTTAAATGACTTATAATCATTTGTGATCTAAAGTTATAAATGAGAATAACTTTGTGTGAACATTGTTTCAGATAAGTTTGAATACCAGACTCGTAATGATCGAGGAAGACCTAAATCTTAACAGCACAGGGTGGTCAAGCCAGGTAGAACCATCCGCATTCTGCAAGTTGGTCAGAAAAATGCCTCTCATTCAGGGCTAGAACAGTTACTCGAGTACCCGGGTACGGGCCGGTTACATGCCACTACCCGGGTAGCAAATCACTACCCGTTAACCGCCAGTTCTTTTACATGAAATGTGGTAATATTATGCACTCATTTACGAGTGGATCAGGCTTTTCTAAATCCCAAACTAGCAATCAATTATCCCCTAAACAATTATTCAACACAATTGTGTACAAATATGGAACACACACTCTATACTCTCCAAATTGATGGCTGCTCGTCAGCTATTGAAACTATTAACAAGTTTTGTTCTGATCATCGCAGAAAATCCTAAGCGTCTGGACCATTACTGCTCTTCTGTGTGGTACAGTAGCTTGCACAAATGGTGACGGTGTCAATTGCGACCTCTCGGATTTTCAATAAGGAATATAGAAGTAGGCAATTTAGAAAGGCTTTCCGAAAGCAACGTTAGTTTTGATGACTGAGGAGCAGCATTGGAGGGTATATATAGCATGGGTGAAAGTTACAGAATTTCAAAAACCTGAAATCTATACTTCATTATCCTGAAAAGGCATGTTTGCTATAGCATTATATAGGGACAAAAATTCTCAAAACCCTGAAGTTCAGGAATAATCCTGAACACTTTCACCCATGATATAGTACTTGTGACAGATTTTGTCACGTAATGTTTTGGGATAATTTAGTTGATGTGATGTTAAACCCATATAAAAAAAAAGAAAAGGTATGTAAAATCAGCAAGAACATGTGTGATTGTAGCATTCCTTGGAGACTGGTTTTTCATAAGGCAACCCATTACCAAACAATAACAACATTTGACCAGTTTATTGCAGACGACTTTGGAAACCATTGTGGGAAAAGGAAAAATTTGATCTTAAACAATTTCCCCTTTTCCCACAATGGTTTCTACTCTATCAGAAGATTATTTTTAAATTTCATCACATATTGAACATTTTGCATTTGGTAATGGGTTAAAGCACTTTTCCATGACATGTTGGTACATATTAATTTTGAATTCACCTGGTCAATTTCAAGTATCTATACCATTGCTGCTTGAGCCAACATATGCAAACATTAGACCTATCTTGATTTCACTCATGAACCTATTACAACACTCACATATGTCTTATGTAGGCTATTCATGGATTTAAATATATATATATATAAGTGTGTATACTTTACACATTTCCTAAACTTTTCCTTGAATCCAAACGAATTTGTATGGAGAAACTCTAAGATTTAAATATTGCATACTTACACAGTTCCCATTTAAATTGCTAATCTTTTCCTTGTATCCCCTTGAATCAAATGGAAAGGCCTTAAATTAAAATAATGCATACACTTAAAGCATTTGGTAATTAAATCTCTAAAAATATTTTAAAATACAAGTATTAATTTGTGGTTTACCTGGAGGCTTGACACTGTGCTTAACCCTCCAACAAACCGAGACAAAATCATGCTTGTGGGTGACAGTGGTGCAGTGGTAGAGCGTCAGCCCAGGAAGCAGTCATAGAGAGTAAATTTAATAAGCTTCAAGCTTCTGTCACAATCGATATGTTCAATCTAAACTAAACCATTTACGTTCATGGTCACTGGAAACTTTAAAATTTTAGTGTTGCAGTTGGGGTTTGAACAACAACATGTTCTTATGATTTAGTTGGACAAAAACAAAACAGCCTGTTGAAAACAATTTTTACATGTAAACAAATCTTTATTCACAAATTGTATAATCAAAGAAAAAACACATGTAAATAATTGCGAGAAGAAATAAAAACAAAAAATAAACAAAACAATTAATATGACAGCATTTTATGTGCAAAAAAGACAACAGAGAAAAATAACTCTGATAGGAAGGAGTGCTTCCCCTTTTCTGGCATAGACTTATGACAGGTCTAAATTAAAGGCAGCAGCAGACAATTATCTTTATCATTACCTGTACATGTGTATTTATAATTACATGTATATTTATAAAGGTAAGAAACCGTGACCAAAAAAAAAGAATTCTATAAGGTGTTTGTTCACAGATATTCGGAAATTTGGAAATTAAAAGTTTACTTTTTCAAAGCTACACAACAGTAACTGTTGTACTGGTACATCATATGTCATTGTATGCAAATTTAGATGTGTTTTTAATAGTGTGTACACAATGAATTGACATGTATTTATATCCAAAAGCGTACCATCGCTTTAGAGAACTACCACACACACTTATACTATACATACTTAGATAAATTGACACCTCCAGAATCAATAATACTTTCAAAAGCTAATTTTAATTGTATGTTAAGCATGAATACAAAAACTGTATTGTTTCAACAACATTTCATTTTGACTTTTGTGAACAAGCACCTTTAAAGCAAATTTTCTCCTAACATCACAGTGGTAATAGAAATATTCTACTTTAGCCTTATAGTATTTGAAAGCTAGTCAAAATGGAAAGAGCCAGTATTACATCAGCATAAGGGTGTATCCTGCTTAACCCCGTCCCCATCACAAAAATGGCCTTTACTTATGAGCATTACTTTTAGTTACTCACAAACATCTGTATAAAGAGTGTTGGAACTGTAATTTTCAACTATACTGAGCCATTTTAAAAGGGCTTACTATACTAAGTCATCAAACCCTCAAAAAAGTGTAAGTCATCACAAAGATTTCTTCCATTAAGAATCTAATTTAACAATTTATCATATTTCATAATATTGTTATGAACATATTTCAAGATTAAGTTAATCTTCATGCAATTTATTTTTGTATATTATTTTCTATAAGTTGAATTTTGTGTTGACCATGTATATGTTTTGCAACTTCAAGGCAGCAGTTTTCAATCATCTATTGGATTTTTTTCCCGAAAGAATGTCATTCTGTTATAATATAATGATTGCAGTTGCCACCAGTTAACAATGATTAACAAGTATACACATCATTACAAGACAACAATAATTCATGTAAATGTATGTAAATTGACAATTACAGAAAATTTCATTTACAATTGAGGACAACATCAATTAAGACACACAAAAACAAAAGGCCTATGAACATGCAACCAATGGGACTATAAAACCTGACCATTGGTATCCCAATTTTTATCTTTTTTATTAGAAAACCATTTGCTTTCGTTTTTTTACCATACCGGTACCTGTGGATGTGTTTTTCATATATTTCATTTCTCATTTGTAATAACATGAACAAAATAAAATGTTTGTATTTAATGGCTCATTAACTGTGTAAAGTTGTAAGTATCTGTACAATTAACCATCTGGCCCAAACATTTTTGTTCATTCTATAATTAAAAACAAAATGTTTTTAACAGTATCAAATAATAAGCGCAGACAGTGAACTTTTCCATGAATCCATGTATTTCCTACCAAGTTTCAATAAACCTTTTCATTTACTACAAATTGCTTTTTTCTCATCAATTCTAGACTGCTAAATCAACATAATAGCATTGACAAATGGATACTTTGAATGTTCATTGTTAACAGAGTTGCTATGAAAAGAACTAATAATGATTAGTTAAAACTTGTTTTTCATTGATTGTGACACATGTTCTTACATCTTAGATTAATCACTCTAAATGATGCTTACCGGATATACAACCAGTAGTATCCCCAAATGTAGATTTATGAAAGGTCGCAAAGAGAATTACACCATTCACATGTCCTGAGGCCGACACTTACAACTAAGAGTCGTATATGTAACCATTGTATTATGTGAATATTTATGAAATATCTGAGCCAGATAATAACTTAACCCTTAGAATACTGGGTAATTTTTTAAAAATAGACTTTTGAGTCATCTGCTTCTCAAAACTTAAAATATCTACTTAATTTTGATGCGGAAAGATACCCAGAGTAACAAACAGGTTAGATCATAGGCCAGTAGCCAATTTACTTGGCGGCTGGCCTGAATCTAACCTGTTTGCATAGGCATGAAGTTGGTTCCAGCACTATAAGGGTTAACAATTCAAGCCACTTATTGGTGAATGTTGTATATGTATACATCTTAATTCACCTTTGGCATATATTTGAATTCATAACGACAAAGATCATTATCAGACAGGTATCTTAAATATATAAATTCTTTTGTCACAATATCTTAAAACCAAAACCATTGTCACAGAATAAGAACTAAATGATGCATAGATATTTCTAATTTCACCAAAATGTTAATCTAATCTTGTGCAAATTTTTTTATTAGCACTTTCAGTCAGTATTATTTAGTGTTGTCCCTATAACTTCAAGTATTTCTAACTAATGACAATTATGAAGTCTGTACATGAATACATTTTGTGTTTCTGATAATCAATTTTATAACTTCTTTGGTAAAACAATATTGAATAAGGAAGCATTATCTACCAATTAATCAGAATATACATGTATTTGACACAATGAACACAATTGTCTTAATTGGAATGTAAAAATCCAAGGAACAATAAATGACTCCAAACAGATACAATGAGCTTTAGATAAAAGGCATACCATACTTGCTAAAATGATTATACACTCACAAATAATTAACAACAATGAAGTTGCAATGTTCAAAATTATAAATAAGATGAACTTATGCAATTATATGATGACAGAGAAGGAATATTTTGATTAAAGTCAATTCTTTTATGCTGTGAGACATTCTAAACCCAATAATAGCTCCTACCTTAATATTTGCCACAAATGTTACCAATGCACAAAAACTGACGATGTAACACGTCAAATTTGATGGTATCATCTAGCACCAATCAATATGAATTAGAACCTTTAAATTCTAAGTGATACATGTGTTTCTATCATAAACACAGTTTTTGCCAAGCTTACAGGATGCATTCCCTTTATTATGATGAAGGACATGGAAAGGAAGCGTGCGCTCTTGACCAGACAAGCAGGTCACAGCCTTGTCAATGGCTTAATAAATGCCTTGTCAAATTTAAAATGGATGATGGTGATGATAACGGAGGAGGTACGCCCTTTAAGTTTCACAAAGAGTCTGAAAGACCATATTCAAAGTATAAGTAATAGGAGGAAAATAATAAACGTGGATGAACACTAGATTTTGTGTCTATTAGGGTGGTCACTTTTTCTTGCATCATTTCCTATCTCCTCTAGAAAGTGTTAAGACATAAGAAAGTTCTGCTCCATTTTGAGGAAGGCAATATCTTCTTTTGTCACAGTTATTTCTGAAATTGTCTGAAGCAGATGAATTAGATATATATCTCAAGTACCAGCCTTAACTACTTCAGATTGCTTTAGAGAGATATACCAAACATGGGGAATAAATTCAGGCCTGCTCACTGTTTTATTTCAACCTGACTTATCAAACTCTTTCAAACGCAACATAATCTCAATAAAAGTTCCATGCAAATCACTGACATGGTGAGAAAAAACAACTGCTCCCAATGCTTTCACATAGAGCCATAACTTTGTTTTGAAGGCATAAATAATGAAATTTAAATTATGCTTTTAAATCTCTAAGATTGTACAATAAAGACAAGTAACAAGAATGGGGTATAGGCAAAGCCCCAAACCTTTTTGTTAATGCCACTTTGAGATTTTATTTTTTTAATACAAATTTCCAGCTAGCTGACATTAGTTGTTCAATTATGAAATGAAACTGAAAAGTGAAAAACAAAATGTCAAAGAGACATTAAAACTATTCAACTACAATGAACCTCGCTTTTCTTAAAGAACCCTGACTCAGTTGGGCACTCCCTAAAGGTAATAGTTGCTCCAGATGTCGTGGTAACATCTGTTATACACACGCGATCAAGCAGAGATTTAACATTTGCAGGAGGTACCCAGTAATTCCTCGTATCCACTGGTCTCTCTATAACACTGTCTGTATCCCCATTATAATCATCTTCCATCCCGTCTGGACTCTCGTCTTGGGATTCAAGTTCATGCTCCAATATACTCACACCCTCTAATGCTCCTGCAGACTCACTATTTTTCTTGTCTTTTTCATGGTTTGATTTCTCCTGCTTGAGAGTGGGTATTTTGCCAGATTTCACATCCAGCTGAGATTTGACAGACTTGTTTTGAGTATTTTGTGATGGGGAGCTAAATTGATCAGGTTCGTTTTTCTTCGTCTTTGTTTTGGGTCTGTTTGTCTTCATTTTTATCTTCATCAGACTTGACTGCTTCACGCCCCGACCCCGCATTCCACCACGCCCTCTAGACATTAACCTTCGCGGGGACTGTGACTTAGCCATGTTTTTGAGCAATCCGACAGGCTTCACCCCAGGTCTTCCTCTGCCAACACCCCTCCCCATACCTTTTTTCATGCCCCTCCCCGAACCCCTTGGTCGTCCAACACCCCTCCCTCTCTGCTTCATTGCGTTCTGTAAATGCGGAAGAGTTAAGCTTTTCTTATTTGGGGAGCCTGGTGGTCGGCCACGCCTCTTTACCACAGGGGTCAATGTGGGTGGGGGAGGTGTTATTGAGTCACTAGAATCGCTTATTATTTTCGCCATTACTTTGTCATGTTCTGTGTCACTTTCACTGTTGTTGCTGGACTTTTCAAGATCTGCTGATTTCGACCCTTGCGATGTTTCAGACGTGGAGTCGTCTGTTTTGGACATGGACGCAAGATCGTCCCCTGACTCAGACATGTGGTCACTGTGTTTCTCTGTCTCTGCTTCAGAGTGGTCACTCGTGTCATTAGAGGTGGACATCTGTAAAAAATTAATATGATGACCATGTTCACTAGTATCCTCTTTCATATGCTGAAAAACATTTGGGAACGAGCCATGTTTGCTTTCTTTAATTTTTCTTCTTTTCAACCTTTAGACCATAGGACATCATTTTCCTGTATCTCTTGTAAAAGTCTTCGAAAATTGTGGGATAAATTCCTTCAAATGAACCATTTAACCTATTTTCACAATGGTTTAAACTCCATCTCATGTTTTAAGTTCTTTTGTCTTCTGCTATGGTAAAGGTTTTGTTTAATAAAGTGTCACCCCTATTGAAAGGGCCAGCCAGGTTTGGCTTATGAGGCACTTTTCACCAATTATACAAAGTACCTCCCAACTTCTATCACTATTACTTTTAAATTGGACCAGTAAAAAATTCCCCTTTTGATCTGTTGACCATCATTTAAGCTTAACTGTTGGTATCAATAACAATCGCCAGCATTTCATCACAACAAATTGTTTCATGTTCACTATGACTAGAATATACACATGCAGCACTCAGCTTGATAAGATTTAAATGTGCTACAACAGATGTGAGATCTTCTGCATATACACTGTACACACTTACATATATTGATGCTCATTGAATTGTTGATGCTTTTAATAACTTCTTATACAAACTGCATTATTTCAAAGACATTTGATTTTGACTTTCAAATCTTTACATCTGTGAACAACCATCTTAAATAGAATTTACCTGCTGCAAAGCCTTTTTGGGCTTAGGACCTCTCTTCTTTTGGGCTGCATCTGGATGCCTGTATCATAGAATAATTGATTAATACAACATCATAAATCCCCTTTATACACCATTATTGTCAGAATATAAGGAACTTTATTTCCAATTTCATGTCTTTTCTATAATGTTCAGTCATCAATATCTCTAATAGCAAGTTTAAGTTAAACTTTTTTGTTTTTCATCGATAGTGAAACAATTTCTTACAACTTAGATGAATCACTCTTGATTTTGCTTGGATACATCACCAGTACTCTCCCAGAATGTTGAATAACGAAAGATCGCATGGCAGATCCAACTAATCACAGGATAAAACTTGCAAGCCCTGTAGCAAGTCACAGGGCATAGGTGTGACAGCCTTTGACATGACACTAATCTATTACCTCATTATATGGAAACATGTGTCTAGTCCAAATTGTTAAAACAGCAGATGATAAATGTAAGAACAAATCTATTTTCCATTATAGGGTTTTCACAAAAAGATAAAATGCAAATTATATTTGTAACAACTGTGGATGGGACAAAGCATAATGGAGTAAGGGTTTAAGGGGTATTGCTCTGAATGCCAGTCATGGAGGAGTACAACGAATATTTCCAAAACCATGTGGGATAAGTAAATAAAATATCCTCACCCAATGTACACCATGACTGATGCAGCAATATGACTATTAAACCCAACATAACTGAAAGGAATCCTTTTTAACTAAATTCAAATGTTGTCTTCTGCTGACATGAGGCAATCAGGTTTGTTTTTATAGGTAGATAGTTGTAAATTGTTGGCATTTCAAAATGTTGCCTTGTTTTATATGAATGGATGACAACCACTAACTCACCTTCTATTAAATGCATCAATGAGTCTTTTGTCCAGTATATTACTCTCAGGTTCCCATGTATTGTTTCTGAAGTGAAAATACAGGGGTTTCATCAATATTTGTAGTACAAGAGTGATTTGCGAAAGGAGGCGGACGTTTTGGAGGGCCTCACCAGTAGATTTATCATAAAAGTGAGCAAAGAAGCCTGGGTTTTTGGCCAGAGCAGCCCTGGGAAATCAATGGCCATCGCCATTCTCTAAATGAAACCTCTGGAAAATATCTGGCATGTAAAATGATTTCATCATGTGTAATAATAAATGAACAATCATTAATACTTTAATCTTACAAATTGACTATAACAAATATGTAGGAAATGCAATTTTCACAAAAAAAAAACATCATTCACTTTCTGTAACCATAATCTATAAAAAAAAATTTGACTTCCAAAAGAAAATATTCACTCCTATTCAATGTGGTGAAAAACGCTGTCTTTCACTGAAGAGTATATTAATTTATTTCACTTATAGGGTTAACACCGTGCTAAGAATACATCACTTATGCGGCAAATCTACTTATAATGGTGGAAGAGGATGCTGTTTAAGTCAGGTATAAACCATCGGCATTAAGTCAGTCGGTATTGCCTTTTAAGAAAATAAGATGCCATCAAACGGATTAAAACAAAACAGATGCAATATCATCATACATCTTTATACACGCCAATCATATCCACTGCAATGTTGCAACAGGGTTTGCAAATTGAATAGTTGGCCTACAAACATCAAGTTTTTAGATAAGATGAAATATTGGCAATCAAATGTACTTACTTTATTGACCATCCCTTCCATTTCACAAAGTACTCGGCCTTTCCCTGAAATAGAAGTAACAAAAAGCTTGTTTTACTAGATAAAATCATTATCAAATCATTATCAACAAATTTCAACATTTGAGTTACTAACAATTGATTAGTTATGTAAGCATTATTGGGAGAAAACCATGACGTTCCATTATGTCTTAGTTGGATAGTCCTGACCAATTCTTTATCTTATCCTTCCTTCCTGTCCTCCTACCTGTTGTCTTCTAAAAAAATTCATTAGCCATGTAGGCTAGTAAATGCCTCTACATGACTTTGTGAGTAATTTCTCCAACTTCAGTCCAATAAATACATCTCTGATAGATCAAATCTTTTCTCTTTACACAGCTTGTCAAGATTTGACTTGAGGTAAGCTTTTCAAACTAAGATATTGTGGTGTCCAAACAAATTCAGACAAATCAACTTTGTGGCTTTAGGTTTGTGGAGCTTCAAGTTGTGCCCTCTTAAACTTGTTGAGGTTTTCTTTATTTATTTCATTCCATCACGAACATTATAATAAGGTCGACATCTTCTTAGTTTGAACGCTTTTCCTCATTTGGTGAATGATGAAAATGACAGTTAATAGCAGACTATTTACAATTAATCAGCATTGAATTAGCAGGTTCTTTAATATCCAGTGGATCATCTCAAGAAATGTCTTCATTTTGGAAAAATGTTTCTTTAAGTCCTCTAGAAAATAAAATAGCATACTATCTCTAAATATCATCATTTTTTATTTCAGATCTTGATTAGTGTTGATGATATAAAAATCCTGAAGCAAAGACTTTGACACCTAATTATCCACTGTTGTGCTGTTTATAAAAAAAATCCAACAAATATTGAAACTTCATAAATGCCAGTCAACAATTGTCTTATACATGGCTACCGAACATTTAAAATGTTGATGCAAAGAGTATTGATTACTTTAGAAATGAAATCTAAATAAATTTCCCTTAACTTGTAAACTACCTCATTTCTTGTTTGAACCCAAGGACATGCTTAATAATTAAAATCATCTCAACATAATGCTAAATTATGAATGAGTAATTTTTTCAAAATGGCATTAATCTCTTAGTTTTTGAAATAGTGGATGTAAAATATACAAGCGTACTTACCATCACCCCCATCAATCAAATTCAAACAAGTTACCTGATGTGTTAATTAAAAAAAAATGTCTAAATGATCAATGCCAAACAATGAAGTTGATATTAAATGGGTAAATCATCAAGTAACCTTGTCATTCCGAATCAAGGAAGGTCCCCTTCACATTTAGTTCACCGTGTATCAGTTCACAGAACAAAAGTAATAAGATTCTTTTAAATTATCCCTTAATTGCTTGTTATGGTTGTCGTTTCGGTGTGATACTAATCAAAGACAGTCAGATCACTACCTTTCGGGTTCGCCTTTTCTGGATACATTCTGCTGCAAATACTCTTTCCCCCATGTTCTGAAGTTCCATCATTCCATTACAAAGCTACAGACTTTTTGACCATTTTCTGGTCAAAATTTGTAATTTCTACAAGATGCTGTGACGTCATGATCTGAATTGTTCGGGCGCTTGATTTGGATAAGAACACAATGTAAACTTATCTGATGGCTGTACTTTAATAAACAAAAAGGAAAATGATATTGGTGGTGTTTGTGTTGGTGTCGGCAGTCTCAAACTCCATAGGGAAGAGTATATAAAGCTTAAACGCTCATATCAGCAACGCTTCTTTCTTTGTCATTTTTAAAACCCGACACTCATACGCTGCCTGTTCTTGGGGATACCCGTTCTTGGTCATCATTTCGGCTGCTGTCCATTTGTAACATGCTCTTAATTATATCCTTTGGCAGTTTGTGACAAAGATACCAATAATTCTTTATATTTGTGTCGATGATTCCAGAGACATAGATAACATTTCCGACGGTTCCTACATGTAACAGATGTGCAAAAGTTATGTTGAGAAAGGATAAATGGAGAAAGGGGTTCATAGCATTAATTAGAATATACTCTATGCTCGCAAAGAACAAGAATCAATACAAGGAAACACTGTTTTGTTTACATTTCATTGTGCGTTCGGTATAGTCTACCTGAAAATTTGAACACACGGCTGAGCAGCTTTTAAAACGTTTGGTGTTATTTGAATAAAACTTAATTACTTCCAATAGATACATAGACGCGTGTATTTATGTGGTTTGTATGTTTTTTCTATAACTATGAAGCCGTAAAAACATGATTGGAAGTAAAGAGAGGAATGATATCTATAAATAATATATAACAATGAGGGTCTGACAGAACTTGTGTTACTTAGTCATCATCAATTCGTAAGTACGCACATAATTGCCATTGTTTTTATTGTATATTTTTTATATGGTAATGTACACATTCAGACAACTTTCAGAAACACCATGGCGAAAATTCGCGTAATAATTTGTATTGTCTTTGAAATCTACCAGTAATCGGAAAAGAAAATATATCTTAGCAAAGGAAACGTCCAATGATATAAGGAGGCGTCAAGTGGGTCGAACCTGGGATCACCAGTCTCAAATCCACGAGCTAAACCACCTTACAACTGCGAATAGCAATATATCTACTCATGAACAAAATGTAGACAGGGAATTATCACGAACGACAGCGCAGATGGACACCGTAACTACTCTGGTATTTCCGTGACCGGAGAAATACATTTTCATTGGATAAACCCGATAAGTTCAGATTGACAATGATAATGAGCATTTGGACCTTCTATCAATTAAATATATGGTTTTACGCATCTGTTTCAGGGACATTAAAAAAACACGTTGACAAAAGAAGAAATTGTCCAGTGTGAGCAATTTCACCTTTTGTCGCAGTGGTTTCTAGAGCGGGAATATTGCTTTCTTTTTTATATTTTCTTTTCTGTTGAATTAGACGTAAAACCCCACACAAGGGTTTTGGTTTACCCATGTATCACGTGCGGTCGTTAGAGCATTATTGATTGGCTCCTAAAACAAACACTCATGTATTGACATCATGGGTTATTTTAAAATTTGAACGCTTCACCAAACTAAGCATTTCCACTCATTCAAAATGAAAAAGGTCCCTGGCGACATTTACTTTTGAAAATTGATTTAGCAGACATGACACTATGCAGATAAAGAGTATGTTTTCAAGCACCTATCTAGGCTTACGAACGTGAGCACGTACGTAAAATTAGTTTTCAAATCCTATAATCGTGAAACCCACAATATGTATCTCGGTATATTAAATCTTCTAACGTTTATATGTTGCATTTCATGAAATCGGATCTAAACTAATGGATAATAGTGTGGTCCTTGATATATAGTCAAATATAACTTTTTATTTCACGAAATAAACACGAAATAGCACAAAATCTCACTTGTCTACGTAAAATTGTTCCTGACAGCATGCCTAGGACCTAATGGTTCATGGGCATATTCTTCAAACAGTCTTCGCTACGTGCTTGGTAAGGGATTGGGGTTAGCCCCTGTATCACGTGCAGTTGTTACAGCAATATTGATTGGCTTCTCAAACAAACATATATGTATTGACATCATGGGTAATTTTAGAATTTCATCGCTTCACCAAACTATTAAGCATTTTTGCCCATTCAAATTGAAAAGGGTCACTGGCAACAATTGATATTATAAATGAAACTGGTCAGAAAAAGTGTAAATGTTTCTGTAGATCTTAAATGTGTTCAAGACTCAACTTTTCTGGCAATTATGTCAGTGATCATCGACCCGTGCTTTTCTCTTGTTTGTTTATTTTCGAAATGAGGCAAAGGTCTTCTAAACATGATCTTTTCGAAATTTATTGATTTGGGTCTTTAATTGATATCGTTGAGTTTCAGCAGACGACCAAGTAATATCACAGCGGATGACTTTGACAAAACATAGAATATAATATTCTATGTTTTGTCGAAGTCATCCGCTGTTAATTTATCTAAACATGGAAACAATGTCGTAAATTGTTTTCGAGGGGCATATTCTAGAAATTCGGCCATATCAAAGACCTAATAACAGACTTCACGAAACGAAGTTTTACTTCGTAGGCCCCAGGCCCTGGAGTGACTGAAATCCATGAGGTCTGACAGAGACCCTCTTTTGTCTGACAGATTTTTACATAGACAAAGAAGAGAGTGTTCAGTTCGGTCCTACTGGGGCTCTCAGAGTTTCAGGAAGTCTGTAATTTATTTAAACGATGTTTTTAGGTATTTAGTCACACGGACCTGCCAACAAATGAAGTGTGTGTGTCATGGTCGACTTCATTATTTTGTCCAATGGTTGAAATCTAGATCTACTTCCACGTCCATAAAAAACATATTTGATTAACAATGTCGTCATCAAGATGCAGACTGCTCGATCATGTGTGAGTTCAAAGCTCAAACACCGTGCATGTAAAAATATATCAACGTTGACCTTTGTCGGTCACATGAGATTCACATACAGACTATGCGAGACTTCCTTATCTCGTCGGCACTGAAGTGTGTCTGCCAGCTAGACAATGTAAACGAAGGTTGAATAAAGTGTGAAAACTAACGTTTATTTTATTAATTTTTCGATAGTTTTAACATTCCTTTATTAGTGTGTTGATTTTATTAATAATTGCATATGAGACAATTGATTTCCATTTACCACTGGTGAAACACGTGTTTTAAAATGTGTATCATCAATAGAACCGAAAGTGCTATATGTCTGGAATTGGATGGGATGGTAGAGTATTTGCATAACTCCTCGGAAACAAAAACAAAATATGGGTTGATTTAGACAAACTTTGATTCATTACACATAGTTTTATCGACCAATTGAAGATCAAGGACTTATAAACATTTTTGTGATGTTGAGAGGCATTTTAATTCTCTTATCTGGTCTTGGTTCTTTTAAATCATATGGTTGCATGTTTTAGTAGTAGTGCAATAGTTTTTGTCTAACTCCTCGAAAACGAAAACAAAATATGGGTTGATTTAGACAAACTTTGATTCATTACACATATTTTTATCGACCAATTGAAGATCAAGGACTTTTGTACATTTTTGTGTTGTTGAGAGGCATTAAATTCTCTTATCTGGTCTTGTTTTTTTGAAATCATATGGTTGCATGTTTAAGTAGTAGAGCAATAGTTTTTGTCTAACTCCTCGAAAACGAAAACAAAATATGGGTTGATTTAGACAAACTTTGATTCATTACACATATTTTTATCGACCAATTGAAGATCAAGGACTTTTATACATTTTTGTGATGTTGAGAGGCATTTAAATTCTCATATCTGGTCTTGGTTTTTTTAAATCATATGGTTGCATGTTTAAGTAGTAGAGCAATAGTTTTTGTCTAACTCCTCGGAAACAAAAACAAAATATGGGTTGATTTAGACAAACTTTGATTCATTTCACATATTTTTATCGACCAATTGAAGATCAAGGACTTTTATACATTTTTGTGATGTTGAGAGGCATTTAAATTCTCTTATCTGGTCTTGGTTCTTTTAAATCATATGGTTGCATGTTTTAGTAGTAGAGCAATAGTTTTTGTCTAACTCCTCGGAAACAAAACCAAAATATGGGTTGATTTAGACAAACTTTGATTCATTACACATAGTTTTATCGAACAAGGGAAGATCAAGAACTTTTTTTCATATATTCATATATTTATTTTTTTATATCTAGATTTTATTAGAATGGATAAAACCTTAAGCTAGTTGTTGTTTGATATTATAATTCTAACATTGTTGATGATCATGATGATGATGATGATGATGATGATGATGATGATGATGCAGATGGTGATGATGATGGTATTGAGTACACTTTTCAAAGAAAATAGAATGTTCCCCATTACGAATTATTAATTCATAGAATATTGTACATGATATGCCGCAAAAAAAAGAGAATTCCCATTTAGAGACCCATTCCACAAAAGTATAGATTTAAGCTAATATTTTAACAGTAAATTTTGCTGCTGAAATTTTCCTCCGTCATAAAATTTAGCTAAACATTTCAGTTTGACACAGTGCAATATTACAATAAGTTATAATCCCCGGTAATTATCACAACAGGGCACCACAGCTGGTGGCCATCTGTTTATTGGTTTTTGGGGTCGGGAGGGTCAATAAAAGGGCTACCATAGCTGATCAGCGACGGCAGACGCTTTGATTAACAAAATAAAGCGTCTGTATTAAAAGGAAGGCAAAATCTCGCGAACGAGATGTCAACACGAGAAAGAACGGTATTTTGCAGAGTTGCTTATCTGTGTTTATTAGGTCTTTGACTTCAGCGAAAGAGGTCATCTTGCCATGACGCAGAACAGAGTACAAGAACCCATGACGTCATTCACATACAGGAAATGCACAATCGTCCATCTTTTATAGAAAAATCTGACATTTGGCCAATTAGCGATCTTGATTGTCACTTTTAAGGTCTGTGAGCACCGATATCACTTCATTAAATCCACGAATGGTTAGGTTTCGGCTGAACATACTCCGGAACAGACGTTCAAAAAGGTAAATACCACCTTGACTACGCGAAAAACAGCTGATCAACAAACTTATCTGACAGTTCTCTCTGTCATTTTCTTTGTTTTTCCTTGGACAATCGATGATAAATTGATACATCCGACCAAACTATACTGCTTTGTTGAAGATTAAGCAAAATGTTTGAACCATTTATTTTGTTTATTTGTATCGCGATCGCCAAAAGCGGAGATTCGTCCTAACCAAATTTGTTTTCCGCCTGGTGTATGACTTCCAATTTGGGAGGGGCATTTGCATGGAAGATAATTAGCTATGTTAAATGGGTTGATGTTACAATCGGTTTATTTGCAGTTGAAGAGTTGAACCATCTCAAAAGAATAATCTGTTATATTCCGTAATAAGCTGAACCGACAAAAGTGTTTAAGTACTGTCCTTCAAATCAAAAAACCTTTTTTAACAGTCTCTTTCTGTGTTGAAATCAAATACGGACATTTTAATTTGTGTTGAAATCCATTAACTTATATGAAACCCCTAGAAACTGTGTGATTTACTATTTGCTGGAAAAGGAAAGAACAATTGGTCTGAATACGCTCAGTTATAGTTATATGCCTTTTACTTTTAAAAGAAACGTTCTGTTTTTCAATGTTTGTGTATGACCTTTCTCTCACGAGTGATAAGGGTATCACATTTAAGTAAGGGATTGCAGTTGATGCAAACTTTAAATCAGCCATGAATTGAAATGTGATTCTGATGGTATATAATATGTAAACTGTTTAAGTTGAAAAGTCTTTACTTACAAACTTTCTCTTTTTTTTTAAGAGAACGAGACCTGGGTCAGGGTTGCAATTTGATTAAGCTTTACCATTTTCTGTTGACAAAACAAGATATTTTATATGTGGGGCTTTTTTTTTTTTTTCATATTTTTGACAAAGTGGGTTCTTAGAAGTTGAGTATTATGTAATTTGAAATGTAAATATTTTGAGGAATGGGCTTAGTATCTAGAAATAAACTATAGGTCCAGATCAAAGTGGAAATATTTGCTAACTGTATTACTTCTTGTTGAAATCCTTCAATGGTATTCATTTGAATTATCTCTTTGAGACAATTTTGATAATAAACCAACAAAAAAGGATTCATATTAACACTATAAACAGCTTCAGATTTCCATTATGTATGGGACTCTAAAACTCCCCATATCTGTGACCTCATATGAGAATTTCACCTTTATTTTGCAGGTGTCAGGTTCAGGTGGGGCATTATGTTCTTTAGATGGGGACTTGCCTGACATGTTGTAAGGCTCCAGAGCTTGACAGGTCTGCGAAGTATGCGGGAAACCCAAACTCCTCAATAGCTTTAGAAACACATCGAGAACAGCTTCAGCCATTAAACACTTCATTAAGAACGAACGCCGGTGACCATATAAAGCCAGTCGACCATGTGCCAACAACGAAACCTGTAGTTAACACTGAGAAGAAAATGTTCACGCCATACAGTAAAGTGCCACCGATAAAAAGGTCAAACGGGGATAACAAGAGGGCTTCGTTTGTGTCCCGAGACTTCTCAGAGAATAAAGCAAATGCCTTATTTGACGAGTACAAAGACAGTTCATGTGACTGCATCCTCGCTGACGGGGTGGAACAATTCTGCGAGGATCTCAACGTTAAACCAGATGCTTTCATTGTTCTAGTTTTGGCATGGAAGTTAAATGCTGAGGCGATGTGCGTGTTCACGCGTGATCAGTTTATCAGGGGATGCCAGTCTATGAAGGTAGACTCGATCAAAGCTATTCAGTCCAAGTTCCCAGATCTGATTGTTGAGGTCCAGAACAAACAAAACTTTAGGGATATGTATCGTTGGACTTACAAGTTTGGATTAGATCATGAGGCTGGTCAGAGAACTTTACCGATCGACATGGCCGTAAGTCTATGGAAGCTTGTTTTCTCTCAGCATGAACCAAAGACCTTACCAAGGTGGCTCAATTTTCTCCAAAAACATCAGAATATACGAGGGATATCAAGGGATACATGGGACATGTTTTTGAACTTTGCAGAGCAAGTAGGAGATGATCTTAGTACTTATGACGATACTGAAGCCTGGCCTAGTCTCCTGGATGACTTTGTTGAGTACGAAACTGATTGCCAGAACCAAAATGCAGAGATGGATTGAGGAAGATATTAAATAGGTTAATTGTTTAAGTTCATATCTAAATGTTAAAATACATCTAGAGCAGATGGTTTATGAAACAATTGTGAGAAAACAAGACAATTCATAAAAAAGCAATTTCTTGATATGTCCCAATCATCTTTACACATCAACACAAAGTTTAGCAACTTGTCATACTGTATATTCATCTTCTGCTGAACCAAGTTCAATTAGGATTTTTCAAAGAATTTAATAAGAAGGGCATTGCAATGTGAAACCCATACAAGTAAACCATTTTGAAACGTCTCTTAGTCTACTCAATTTTGTATGGGCTTAACCAATAATATTGGTGTGAGAAATTTACATTTAGATACAAAATAGCAATAGAACAAATACTGTTTTCCTTCATGTATTCCTATCTAAGTTATTCTGTAGCAGAAGATTTAGAATACCTATGACACAAGGAGAGATCACTTGTCACAAGCAATTTCTCTTTTTGTCACAAAGGTTTCTATGAAATAAAAAAAAAGATTGTTATATTTCATACCTTATGACTGCTGTCTCTATTTTGCTGAATATTGGTGGGACATTCGTTTAATTCCATATCAGGGAATTGGCTCAGCAGCATTGGATGAAAGCTTACTCATACTTGTACATGTAAATGGTAATTCTACGAAATAATAAGTCTATTAACATCATGAAATGTCGAAGTTTGCAGAGGGCAGTTGAAGTGAGAGTAATTTATAAGACTAGCCTCAACCCTTTCCCAAACAACAAATTTTCAACTGTCCCAAACTGGAAGAGTTTGCAGCTTGTAGTGAGCAATTTCTCCTTTTCCCTTAATGTTTTCCAGAGTCGTCTGCAAGAAAGTGGTTAAATGTCGTTATTGTTTGGGAAAGGGTTAAAGAATTCTGTCTTAGCATGGGAATTGCTCAAGTACAGCAGAGGTATGAATAAAGAGGCTCACAAGAATTTTTTGATTACTTTGATTACAATATTTTTAAAACTTAAAGGCAAATCCTATTTTGTGGGTACTCTTTAGAATTGTCTTGCATGATGGTTCAAAACTTGATATAAACAGGGCGTTATATGCAAGACAATAATGGCTTCACATTAAACATTTTGTGCAGAACTTACGATGGTCTTGCACTGAACCCTCGGTAAGTACCCACACTAATGGATTAAGAGAGAAAACGAAGAATAAAGCAGGAATAGTAGATCTCTTGATTTTAGCTCTGGTGTACAATATAGTTCCTTCCTATACATGTATTTCTATACATGTTTTTAGAAGTAATAACTAAACTTAAGAAATCAACATCTTATACGTGTAAAGTGTATAATCAATACATGTAATGTTGGGCCTTTTTGAATAAGGTGCATGTTCATGTGAAATTTTGTAAAGATGTCATCTAGGGCCTCCCTAACCTAGTTGTTATTGCTGTACATGGATCCACAAGGCCCTTTACTGTGTAGGTTCAAATATGATGGCCATAGACTTAGATTTTACCCTGAGAGGAAGTTTACTGACTTGAAGCATGAATGTTTCCTCCTTGCTCTACTTAGATAACAATTACCGTATTCAATGATTTGATTCAAACACAATACATGTAGTTTGTTTTTCTTCCTTTAGTCATACAGTCCTTAGTATCATGACTATATTGTATTGTTATAAAGAATTGTTTAAGCATACAATTCACTACACATAGTAAATGCTGTGCATTGCTGACTTTTCTCATATGAGATGATATTATGCATTACATACCAAGTCCTATTCTATAGGAACAAACTTATTATTGAGTTTTTATTTTGTGGATAGATGAATATGGAATAGGTCTGTGAATCACGGCTGAATCATTTGCCTATCCCAAATGTATTTTGTAGAAAGTCTGCTTTTAAACTAGTAATAGAAGAGCCAAATGATAGCCCATGATAAAGAAATGCATGTATATGTGAAAAATAAAAACTGGGATTGTTGTAAGTACTGGTAAATGAGATTTTGCTTATGATGGGGAAAATTTGCATTAAGTTGCAATATTTTCACATGATGTAAGGTGTAACAGTAAAAATTTATTTGTGCAGGTGCATGTCTGATGGAAAGTTTAAATTACTCCTCTAAAAACTTCTAAGGTCCTCCTTTAAGGTAGATTACTTTCAGAATTTGAATGTTAACCCTTATTTTGCTGGAACCGACCTCTTGCTTAGCATACAGGTAAGATCCAGGCCAGCTGCCAATTTACTTTGTGGTTGGCCTGTATCTAACTGTTTGCAGCTTTTTTATGAATAATTTACAAAACAATGTAAGGATTCAACTCATTTGCTGTATAATCTTTTCAATTATTTTAGGAAAAGGAGAGATTGCTCATAGTAATTCCTTTGTCAAGTTAGAGGTGTTTTCAACTTCAAGTAAGACAAAGTTGAAAACAAATCACATGTGTTTTTGTTTGTCATAAGTTCGTTCAAATGCTTATAGGTAAAATCACATAACATGTTCTTTTAACCCTTTACCAAACAATAATGACATTTGACGACTTTGTTGCAGACGACTTAAGAAAACATTGTGGGAAAAGGAAAAATTGCTCGTAATGAGCAATTTTTCCTTTTCTCATACGGTTTTCTGCTCTATCTGAAGAGTTTTTTTCAATTTCATCACATTTTGAAATGTCGTCTGCAAACTCTTCCAATTTGGTACAGTCAAAAATTTGTTGTTTGGGAAAGGGTTAAATGCAATTTGTCAAACAGTCAATGATTATCTTTATCAGATGAGTGTATATATCCATTATTGTAAGATTGCTATACCCATCTGTGTCAATTTGGATGATAAAATCCCTGTGATTTTCTAAAGTGTTAAATTCAGTTGATTTGATATATTAAGTCTCTTGGATCTTAACCTTTTAATTCATAATATCTCACTTTGATTAAAAGAGTTTAGAAACTACTGTTATAAAGTGATACATTGCTAACATTGAACGACTTGTCTTTTTTGTCACAAGGGGTTCTACCCAATCTGAAAATCTGTTTTTGTCATATACAGGTAATTCTTCCATTTTGGATTGCTCCCAAAATCACACAAATTTAGGATTAAGCTAAGGTTTTAAATGCAGTTGCATTGAGTGTTATATTGGGTGTATCAACCCATTACCAAACAATGACAACATTTGACCAGTGTATTTTAGGCAACTCTTGAAATCATTGTTGGAAAAGGAGAAATTACTCTTACCAAGCAATGTTTTCTTTTCACCACAATGTTTTCTGCCCTCCCAGAAGATTATTTTTCAATTTCATCACTTTTTGAAATGTCGTCTGCAAACTCTTTCAATTTAGAACTGTCAAAAATTTAGCGTTTGGTAAGGGTTAAGCAATATGTCTCATCATCGTTATTTTTGTATTGTTTGTTTGAATATTGTTAAACTCCTGTTTCTTGTTCTATCATTCTATATAAAACTTTTGTGTAAAACCTTTGACTGAGATATGTAATCAACAGTTCAAGAGTTCAATGCAAGACTAAAGTAGGTGCTGATAAAAGATGAAGTACTCTCTACAGTCTTATGCTAAACCCTTAGATTTGTAGGGTTCTTTGATAAACCCAAGCCAAAATGGGCGTTTGCTCATCAGTTTCTCCACTGACACCGACCTTTAGCTCACAACTTTGTTTTGGCAAAAGGAAATATATGCACAACAATAATTTAATCATATTTCTGATGATAGCTATTATTTAATTTGAGAAGTAGAATATAATGAATTTTTTCATCAATTGAAAGTCAAAATGATGGTGACTTAACAAATATGTATGCCATATAGCTTTTTACTGGTAATCAATAAAGTTGAATTTCTCCTAGAAGTTGATTTTGGTAGATGATTGAATTAAAATGGTCATTTATTGCTCTGATTTTGCCAAAGATAATGTGATTATACAAGGAATAAAGATCTGCTTATTTTCCTTTAATTATTTCTTAATTATGTGTTTGTTCATTGATGAAGGACAGTGCAATATTTCAGAGACTACCTTATTTGATTTTGCTTTGAATTGTAACGATCATATTCAAATTATTATTATTTCACCTAGTAATTAAATGGTAAAAACTCTACCTGTTCACCATCATAATAAATATGTATTTAATGGTCACATTTCACATTGTATTAAGTGATGAGAAGTCTCTTAGAAACAATTGGTGATGGAGTAAAGGCTAAAGGTACTTATTGGTCCTAAATGAACACTGAATGTATTTGTCTGTTTATTTTGGTATAATGTGATATATATAGTTCTGTTTGTATGTTATAAATGAGATTTATTTTGAATCACTTGATACACTGTACTTATTGGATAAATAAAGCATCAAATGACTTTGTATCAAAATTTGATTTCTGTTTTATGTTAATTATATTTCCTTTCCCTTTATGCCTTTACTGCGTTTTTATAACTTTGAGGGTTGGATTCCATCCCAACCAAACCTATGGCTGGTATTGATGGAACTGTTTTCATATCGAAGCTTTTTTTAGTTATATAACAGGGGCCAATATAAGGCACCTTCCCACTTTGAAATCTCTTTCAAATCATGCAGTTTTTCCTAAAACTTGGAGTCTCATCTGGTTTTTGGCTTCCCAATTCAGAAGTTTTGAGATACAATTTCCCAAAATCAACAGACATTGGTCATTTCCCTGTTTATGGAACACCCTGCTTATAAAGGAGATTTATGCAAGACCATAAAGAGTATATGGTTTTGTGGTGAAGTTGTTTTAGTCTGCATTAAACCCTCATTGTGGCGTTATTTTCATCTGGTTCTCTCCAATTTACTCTTTGTATGAGGGAGTCTTCAATCTATATTCAGTTATATTGGTGCAATATCTCACTCATTGATATCTCCTGGGTAGCAAAGGAGTACTATTCTAAGAAACAATCTTTTGATAATGACTAATTGTAAAATTGAAACCCTCCAGCCTCTTATCTTGATTCCAATGCCTTCATGACCACACTCACACTCTCATTAATAAGTAGCTGTCATGCGTAATAGTAGAAGTGGTTTGATGATTTTGAGTATGAAACAGTCTTAAGCACCTGTTGTGAGTGAGGTGGTTTGAGAATGCAAATCAACAATCATCTTCAGCATGGAATCCCTCCGTCATGGATGTTTCGCCCCTGAACCATGTACATCTGATAGAGGATGGGGCCACCGTAGGGCCGGTGTGATTGTCGATAGCTCTACTTCTTCCAACTCCTTTCTTCTCGTCTCAGCCACAGCCAGCTAGAGGAACGTTCAGCCGCTTGGCTTAGTTTCTGGACAGTCCTCCGCCTATCCCTGCCCGTGGACCCTATCGTTGTCATCAGCCGGCACACAGATTGAGAACAGAATCCTCTCGCGCCTACTTCTATCGGGAAGAGCCATGTATGCCAGCCTCGTTGTTTACACTCGTCGAGGAGCTCTGTGTACTTCGCTTTCTTCCTTTCATAGGCCTCTTCACATCTGGTTTCCCAGGGTACTGTCAACTCAATCACGATGAGTTGCTTTCCTGTATTAGACCATAATACTATATCAGGCCTAAGGTTTGTTTGAGAATACATTTTGTGTGTTTGCCGAGAGATACGAGATGAACCATTATCTGTGAGGGAGCTTATTCATTATTTCACAGCACATGGTGCAACTGCAAATGTGAAAAGCACAACAGTAGTTACGCTTTACCTTTGTGAGATGGATAATGGGGTAAGCGGCACAACTTGGGGGTTTAATGCAAGACAATAGGAAGTACTTCATAAACATGAAGCTATTACTATATTATTGCCATGAATCCTAAACCTACAAGTCAATTCCATACAAAAAAGGCACTTGGGACACAAACAATTTAGGATGAGTTTCTTATGTGTATATATAGAGGGCTTCAGTAGCCTAGTAATTTTGTTACAAAACTCAGCCCATCTTTGGTTGGTTCAAATTTCAGTGATGGTATTTGAAATTTTGTGGGAGAATCTTCCAGCTGACCAATTGGAAAGCAAATGGTTGTACTTTGCTTAACCAGCACTTACAAGCAGTTAAACTTGGGGTAATTTAGCCATTGATTATAAGCCCAGTAGCACAACTTAACTATAAAACTGTTGACACTGTTTCACTACAATATAACAAACATCTTCTATGTAAAGAAATAATTTGTAGGAGTTTATAATCATGTACAATGTAAAAAATATGTATCAATGAGTTCGGCTCACATAGATAAGTCAGCAGAGCTGAGGTCCCTTGATGCGAGTCTAGTCAAAATAATTTGACGTGAAAATTGCTTTCTATTTTTTGATGGGGCAATCTAAGGTTGAAATTGCAAACGATCGAAATAGTGTCGGACTAGTTGAATTCTGATTTTTGGATTAAAATCACAAAACGGCCATTCAAAGTCAATTGATAAGATGCTTTAAGTAAAATAATCTCATACTACCAAATAATGACATCAAGTGATTGTACGTCCAATTGTTGTAGAACTCTAGCATGAATGCGCTTTTTTAATAATTACAGCATCACAGCATACTAGTCTCCACAGCAAGAGGCGGGTATTTTACCGTCGTTCAGCATATCTTAGCAGGGTTATCTTCGACGACATTTCATAGTCGCCTTGTCTGACAAAATCTGTTTATCTACTGCAATATATCGCGACATAAGGTTATTAATATACAAACAAGTGCTCGTGGTTGGAGACGAATGAATCTGGCAACAGTGACGGAAAAAGTATTGGCAATATTTGTTACCTAGCATTAATTAAACCGTTAAGTTAAAGTTAATATGCAGAATACAGACATGATTAGTGCATGGATTGATTAACATCTCTGAGTAAAACAGTTTGATAATTTTCAATAACAGTGGCAACATGGGTCTTCAAACGGTGCGAAAATTTTTTTGTCGCATTTGTCCTCCATTAAATGAATCGTTAGAAAGTTTGATGTGACGGGAGCTATTGCCCGATACAAACATTTCTCAATATTTCACGATGGTGCCAAATCAGTTTGACTAGATGGAGGTCTCATTTTCGCTGCATGTTTTTCTCACTTTGGCTACATATGATGTAAAGAGATTAATCAATCTATCGCCTTACTCTTAATGGAAATGGTCTAAGGAAGTGGTTTGAAAAGAATAAATAACACAAAATTAGCTCAACATGTCATTGATAAATAACAATAAATACATCAGCAATTGAGCATTTGATTATGCTTATATTCATACATAATATTTCGAACTAACGGGTACAACAACAAAATGATCTCACAAAAACAAAATAAAATGCATCACAGTTCACATATAGCAGTACAAAGTAATTCTGGCAATGTTTGGACAATCTGAAAATAGATGCTCAGAACACATAGCCGCATCTTATGCAGCCAATGTTTCGATTTAACAAGATTTTACTTGATTACTTTAAAAGCACCTCATGGCTATGGCTTAGTTGAAGATTACAGTAAGTTCATCCCTTAACCCATTACCAAACAATAATGACATTCAACAAGAAAAATATTGTGGGTAAAGGAGAAATTGCTCTTAATGAGCAATTTCTCCTTTTCCCACATTATTTGCTGCCCTATCAGAAGATTATTGTTCAATTTCATCACATTTCGAAATGTCGTCTGCAAACGTTTGAATTTGGGACAGTCCAAAATTTGGGGTATGGTAAAGGGTTAAGTGAAAGAATAACTGCAGTCTTGAATAAGGCGTTCAATCAAAAGAAAGTATCGGCATAACTTCAACAAATACATGTATCACCCCAATCTTTGCCAAATATGCATTAATGCATTGTGCTACTGACCCCGGGTGAAAACACCTGCATAATGCATGAGTTAACTCTGACAAATGTTTCCATTTTACTTAGGAAGAAAACTTGAGAACCTGTTAACTTAAAAAGTTTGGTCTTTCTTAACCCTTAGATTGCTGGGTAACTTTCTAAAATTGATTTTTGTTTCGTCTGCTTTCCAGAATTCTTAAATATCAACTTTATTTTGATGAGGAAAGATACTCAGAGTAGTAAACAGATGAGATTGCAGGCCAGACACCAATTTACTTGGTGTCTGGCCTTGATCCAATCTGTTTGCATAAGGATGAAAGTCGGTTTCAGCTTTAAAAGGGTTAAAGAGTTTCCCATGGTTGTGTGTTGTGAATGCAATAAAAGCGTATGGCATGTTTTCTGAGGGATGTTGAAACAAAAAGTTCATGCCTTCTTTCATGTACATAATAGAGCATAGCAACACATGATATCTGAAGTAGTTTTATCTTACACTGATGGTGAAACATGTTGTGAAAGCAATGTGGAGGCTAACAAAAGAAATTTGAACCCTCAAACCTCTTGTCACGAAGTCCATGCCTTCATTAGATCATTTACATGAACATAATAGTTTAAACCACCTCTTTATAAATTGATTTCATGGCCGGCTTATATTGGGGGAATATAGAGCATGTGATACCTATCAAGTACAAACAATAACATAATCCTTTGGAACTTTGGTTAAAAAGCATTTAGACAAAAGGAAAACCTGCTTATTAACAACAATCTGTCCTTTTCCACAGTGGTTTTCTTTGTAAGTTGTCTTCCAATGTGAAGAAAACTAATACAAAGGAAAAAAAAATTGACATGTTTCCCAACAATGTTGTTCTGAAGGCAACATTAAACAGAAGGTGTTTGTAACTTTTGTATAAGATTACCAATATAAGACTATATGTATATGTATCTTGTTTTGGCAGAAAGTATCAGAGAAAAAAATTAGACGAAATGAATTGTGAAAGGATTACAAATGATGTAAATACGGTTTTAACACATTATAAAAGTGGAGAAAAATGAAAAGAATTCATGTATGCACACTTTATTTACAAAATTAAAACAGGCAGCCCCCTGACAAATCTTATCCGACTTAAAAGATCCTAAGCAAGTCTGTGCAAACGGTCTTTTTGTGAGTTTTTTGTTTTTATATATCTACAACAGGTGCCTTTTGGAGACACCTTGAGAAAGTCAACCAATGCTCATAAAGAGCTGTTACTCCTTTTCCCATGATGGGTTCTGCTTTTAGCAATAAACTCTCGCTTTTGTAAAAAGCTAAAATAAGCTTTGTCAGTGAGCATGCAGTCTAATTAATATCTAGTTCTATCATAAAAATCCTTTATTTATCACAATTCTAGTTAAATATTTTGTACATTGGAATTGCACAGTGTATGAAATGCATGGCCGGTACAGTATGACAAGTAAACAAAGTTTAACAGTGCTCAATAACATAAAATGTACTTCAAGAAAGAACAAAGATAAATTAATAAACAACCACAGACAACTTCAGATCTCTAGTGGGTTTCAGATCTCTAGTAAACTAAAACAACAAAAGGAGAATTTGTATTCTTTGAGAAAATCAACAGGTCATTGCAAGACTTATATAGTTAGTTCTTTACAGTTGTGATGAACTAACTATAGCTTTCACTTTTGCAATGAACCCTCGAAAAGGTCTCTCTCTCCCTCTCTCTGCATTGGTTAAGAGTCTCAGATTGGGCAGAGAGGATTCAATGCAAGACTAAAGTAGGTCCTTCATGTACGTGAAGCATATACTGTAATATTGCACTGAACCATTGAAATGGGCCTCGTCACGCGAAAAGGGGCACTCGGACATAAATCGCTGACTCAGCTCTTTCTTAGCGCTATTATTCAAGCATCTAGTCACGACAGTTATCATTTATATTTATTGAAAAGAAGAACTTGATGTCCTCTAAGATGGCAAACAGTGTAGCCCCAGACCAGCCGCCACGTCAGTGACGTGGCGGCTTGTCTGGGGCTACACTGTTTGCTATGTCCGAGTGCCCCTTTTTCTGTGACTTGGCCCAAATACTCTTAAGCATAATGCTATACAGAGGTATCTAATCTCATCATTTCATATACTCATTTAAAAACACCACCTACAGCAGATAGTATAGGAAATAGATTGTAAAAGATAATAATTTATGTTTGTGACATGTAATTCCTCATTTTGCCACAAACTATTAGCAAATTTAAGGACAGGTTTATTCATACAAGCAAAAACTGTTCCATGCCTATATTTTATATTGCCCTTCGATGAGCTTGGAAAACATAGATGATGATCACTTTTGCATTTTCTAGCCATAATGGTTTTCTGAGTTGGTTGATGATAAAGTTTTAATATGCAGTATGTACTGAGTAATGGTTTGAATTTCTCCATATTGATAATCAAAGCTTTTCAAAGAATTCTTATCAATTTGTATTTACGATGAAACTGGGTTCAACTATTACCTCATTTTTTAATAATTCGTAAAAAGCTTATGGTAATAAAGCAAGCATTCAATACAGTTTTTCATATTGATAGCAAACTCATCTTGAAACTGAGAAGAAAAGCAATTTGGTCAATCAATGAGGAAAAACTACTTTCAACATTTTGATTTCCTAGCTAGTCTGATGCAGGTGCATAAAAATGAGTATAATTATAAGGTTTAGATAAGGTATTCCACCCCTGATGAAAAACTTGTACAAATTACTTTGGTAAAAGAATAAATTGAAATGCAAATCATGAAATGGAATTCAACATGCCATTTTTCGAAACTTGTATGATTTTGAATTTACATTTACAATGTGAATATCACTAATTCCTTTACAAAATCCATGGTTACCTCCCCTGAATTATCAATTTCAACATTGATAGTAAAAGCACATGAATGAAAGGTTCCAAATAAAACTTTCAATCCATAAAAAATTCTAATGATATAAAACTTTATTTTATTTTGGCATTTGTTCTGTTAAATCCTTGTTTGTTTATTCAGTCTTTTTTACTTTTCTCCATTAGGGATGGAATACCATAACCCATTACCAAACAATAACGACATTAAAACCACATTGTTTAAGACGACTCTGGAAAACATTGTGGGAAAAGGAGAAATTGCTCGTAACAAGCAAGTTCTCCTTTTCCCATAATATTTTCAGCCCTATCTGAAGATTATTTACCAATTTCCCCACATTTTGAAATGTTGTTTGCAAACTCTTTCAATTTGGGACAGTAGAAAATTTGGCTTTTGGTAAAGGGTTAACAGGAATCGCGCATTCAAAGTTTCAGAATGACTAGTCCAGAGACATAGGAGGTTGTTGAATAAGTTGATCTTGAAGCAGCGGAGGATTTATTCGATGTCAAGGTAATTCTCGACGGAGGCTTCGAGGTAACGCCTGTTTCATCATACTGAGGGTAAGCTGCTTTCGCTTGTTTTTTCTGAACTGTGAGTTTCCACCTGTAAACAAAGAAATAAGGAATACTGAATGCATTATCAAACAAATCCAGGGTTTCTAAAGGTCTGGTTCAAATGGCTTATGAAATTATCATGTGCATAAAAGAAATTACATGAGTTTAATAGCGTTTTACTCAAAGGAAGAAAATCTTCAAAAACCTATACATGTACCCATTCAAGTTGTCAAATGGTAGCCCTTCCATTCAACATCCTTGAATCACATTGAATTTGAAAGATAGATACAAATGAAAGATATGCTTATCTTATTAGCAAATGCTTATTTCATAACTATATTTTATACATGTACACAATTTTTGCCCTTTACTATAAACTTGGTTGTGTTTCGCACATGATGGGAATGACCGCTAACTATTGTGAACAATGAACGTGACATCTTCATAAAAAAGAATTGAAGAAAAGACTATAACCAAGACATTGTTAAATTACAATAAAAAGAACCCGTCATAAAATGCTTTTTCAAAAATTTAATGGTTATGATGATTGCATGTTAAGCCATTGATGATTCAAAAGGAAGAAACTAGCAATTTAAGTATTAAGACCTAGTTCTCTTGCTTAAAATATGATTGGTGTTTCAAGGGAACTAAGAATGGTAAACCTTATTTTTGAACAGCTTGATTCAAACAGTACTTCACTATACAACAGTCATTGAATCTTAACATCTATGCACCCAGCTTCTTTCTCAACATGAATATACATTGTAATTAATGTTCAGTGGCAAGACCAGCAAACAATGACCACTTTATTCATCAGAAAGAAAATTAGGCGTGCCAAAGCATCAATTTCAGGACCAATGTACTTCTTGTTGGACTTGCTTTCAGGTTATAAGGATATGATGCAGCATGCATTATCTTCACTTTGTAAGTTGCAAATTATGGACAATTTTCTTAAGTGTTGGTTTAATGGTTTTTGACTCAGAAATGATAAGTTGCTTACTATAATTATTATCATTATCAAGTGTCAGAAACTGGAAGCTATTTGAAAGCTATGCATGATATAAAGAACAAACACTACTTTTATCTACTACAGTGTTAGTATGTTCTATATTATCAAGCATATAAAAGATGACAGATATAAATTCAAAACTTAACTATCTAAACACGCACTTTGAGTATTCATGCAGTGCATGAAATGATTAAATAATTCCTCACATACATATGAAGCAGTAACTATAGTATTGCACTGAACTCTGGAATTGTTGATAGAAAATAATGTAGAAAAAGGGGACAGAATACAGAAGAGTTTTCATCTTTTCCCAAAGTTATTGACATAAATGTAGACTTGTTCTAATACATGTATTGTCAAATAGTCCATGGCCATTGGGGGTACTTCTCTTGCAAAGCATTCAAGGTGTTAATTTAAAACCATAGCTATTCTTGCATAACATCATGAGTTTTGCAACCATAAAAATAATTTCTTGCATACTCTTCAAAGGTCAACCACCAAGGAGACTTTCTTGCAAATCATTCCATGTGTTGCAATGGTAAAGATATTTTCTTCAATATCATCCAAGGAAATACAGCTATGGAAACCTTTTCATGGATATCATCATAGTTTGTACAACCATGTAGATTTCTTCTTGAATGTCACCCAAAGTTTTATAACTATGGAAACTATTTCATGCACATCATCCAAGGTTTAACAACCATGCATAGCATATCAATGTATCGATCACTGTTTGCACAACATCCATTTTTACATCCATGTAGACTTTTTTATCATTCCAAATAATGTTCTCAGCAACCATTGTGCATGCACATCTTTGCATATCAAACCAGTAAACCTCTTCAAATCATCAAAGGTCTTAGAACCATATAGGCCTTTCTTGCACAACATCAAATGTTTATCAACTTTGAAGATTTTTCTTGTGCTATCATCAAAGGTTTTATAAACAAGGCGACTGGAAAGGCTTTTATTTGCATAGAGCCCTTTCTTAAATAATATTTTTTGTCAAATATCCCTATTAAAATCTTTGTTGTAAATAATCTGAAGATTTATAATCATTAAAACTCTTATTTTGTAACATATCATCCATAAATGATAGCAATTAGTGCCATGCTGTGTTAATTGACTAATTCCATGCAGTTTTTACCCACAGTCTAGTGCGTTCATGGTCTGGCCGGCAGGTATTCCTTTGCCATTCAAACATTGACAAACTTGGGGATATATGGGTTTTTGATCTTTGGTCAAGGTATCTTATAAATACAGTTGGGGAGGTTTGTCTTCTGTAGCTTGAAAAGAGCTGCAAAATGCAACCAAAATTCTATTTATACCATCCCAATCTTTTGTATTTTTGACCTTATCCAATTAAAAACAACATGAAAACAATGATACTGATGTAAGAAAAATAGCTCTGCCTTTGTAACATTGAGTAGATCTTGAAACCCTTGGAGGACAAAAAGATGAAACTTATCAAGAGCAATTTCTTTTTTGTCACAGCGGTTTCTTATGTCTTCTGCTGTGAGCAGTTATGAAAAGAGGGGTTTTCAATAGACGCTGCTTATCGCAAAAACATACAACTTTGAAAGTTCAAGGTCATCTGAACCCTCTTATTCATCCCTCATGACCAGGGTCTTCAATAAGGTAATGAAGTGGATACCGTCTTATCATACTTTTACCAATTTAAAACATTGAATGTGTCTTATTTCCTAAAAGCTATTTCATTACAGTTGTAACCTATCCATTTTTACCTGTCAATTATGTAACCTTACAACAAGTTTGCATACCACCAATGAAACCAATTGATGAAAATAAAAAAAAAATGTAAATTATCAAATTTTCTAATAAGAAACATTGCAAAGAGACATTGAACATTCGTTTTTGGCCTTAAGTTTAATCAGTTACACAATTCTATTTGAATATGGGAATATTGTTATTCATTTGGGGTTTTATGCCATAATCGATAATTATTCATTCAATCATAGTTAAGGTTGACTGAGATGATGTAATATGTAGATGTAGACATCTCAGCAACTTATGCAATTGTTTGCTACAAACCTCTAAGGCTTAGATGTCATGCCTTGTCAAGGGATGCTCAACAATCAATAGGTATAACATCGCCAAAATATCCAATTGTGCACAAGACTTAACAGAGACAATAAACAAATTTTAACATTTACCTTACCCGACCTAGTGCAAGACTGTAGTGAGTATTTCATAAAAGTGAAACTTACTATAGTCTTGTATTAAACATGTTTCCCCCTTTCCCATAAAATAAAAACCCCTGAAATTCCTCAGCTCTTCAAACACCATCAAACTGCATACAATGTCTTTGACCTTAATATTAATGACCTGCAGTAACACATTAACCATCTTAATAGTTTCATAATTAAATAATTAAAAGCAATTGACAATTTTATTTAACTTGAACCTGTTAAGACAATCTAATGAATACCTTAAGTATAGAATTGATTAAGCAAGCTTTGAAGTGCTCATAATTGCAAAAGACTCTTTCAAGCGCCTTTATTTTGACACCTGGTTGTCTGTATAAGAGGATCTGTTTAGTGTAAATAAAAATACCTAACCAATGTTGGGCTTTGCCATAGAAATGACCTTGACATGGTTGGGTGGTGTGCAACAAACCAACACAATGTGACAAGTTAGATTGATGTAACTACCTTCTTTTTTACTGGGACCTTTGATCTCTTTATACTGATGTCTTTAAGAGTAGGGGTCTTATAAACAAGCAATAACCAAAAATAGTATTTTGCTATTCTTCTGGATATTGATATTCAAATGGATGAATACTTCTTTTTATGATAGGATTTTACAGAATAAGAACCTGTTGTTGATATATTGGTTCCACCATTTATGAAGAGTAAATAGCAGTGAAGCCTTTTAAATACAGAATGAGAATGATCGTAAGACATTTTTTTTCTACTTGTCTGAATACTACATCTTGCAATAGAATTGTGAAGGAACATTGATAAGAAACAACATTATAGCAGTTGTTCTGTATTACAGTAAGAGGCACAAAGGTTGTGTTGATGGGATTATTGATAATATAAATCACAATCGTAATTTGAATGCTGAATATCATCACATCAGTCGTGCCATACCGGCAATACTTACAACAGGGTAAATGTACCAGTTACTTACTGGAAAACAAAACAACACAATCTACATACTCCATACAGTGAAAATCTACTTATAGTGATCACTCTAACTCATTTCCTCATATGGCTATTTGTGACTGGTAAAAATTAATAAAAAAAGAGTATGACAATCAGAAAGTAAGAGTATTTGGATATTTTGAAGGAGACATTGTGACAGAAGGAAATGTGCGGTAAAAGCAAATCCCTTTTGTGTCACACTTGTTTCTACAAATTCCAGGATAGCATTTTATTAAACATCATTCCTTAAGAACTTGTTGCGTAAGTATAAAAAATAAGTCCTTCCTATCTAAAAATTGAGAAAAGCAATATTACAAAAAATCATTGTCATTTAATTTTTCTCTCTGCAGACAATTCCATTGACATGGTACTTTGCAATATAGCTTTTCTCTAAGGTGCCTACCATGACAACAATATACTTTTGATTAAGACAATATCACTATACATATGTTTTTTCTTATGCAAATATTTTTCTCAAATCATTTGGTTAATAGCTACCCAGCTGTTGGTGCACTAGAATGAGTCATATAAGGTTATGAGTTAAAGGTTGAAAAGAACACCCAAAGCAACGTGAATCATATTTATCAAGGTATTAACAAATGGATATGGTATTTTGCTTGTAATCAAGGGCCGCAGGAAATTTTGAATCACAAATCTATTTTACAGAAATTTCTTTTCATACATAACATGTCATGGCCATTCAAAATGTGAAGCCAGATAAAAAATAATAAGTTTGAAGAAGGCATGAGCAGTAAACGTTTGAACACTATAAACAGTGTAACAAAAAAATGGTATATAAACTACAATGAGTGTTACATTAATTCCAGTGCCACTGCAATGTCTTTCAATTTGGAATAAAACAAAAGGTTGTTAACTGAAGAACTACACAAGGTGAGAGAAAAGAGCAAGAATCAATCAGTTCACCCTTCACAATTAGTCATGTTTGTAGTTGAACTACAAGAAATATTTTCAATTTTTTTATACAGATTTCTTGGACTATTTTTGTTTGTTTGCTTTAACCATAAATGATGAAACATTTGTTTATTCGTTTTATGACTGTTTTTTGGAGTTGTACACACAATAAAAAGTATTTTTTTGGCCCGTAGGTAAATTCTAAGCATTTAAGAGGAGTTTATATTGGAATATATATGCATTAAATAGTGATAGGGGGTATCAGATGACCCTGACCTTAAAACAAGCTTAATTTATGTGATTGAGTGTAGATTGGACCTGTCTTGCAACAAGTTGGCTAGTATTGTCAGTCACTGTCAGTGCCAATTGTAAATCAAAGATCAATCATGCAATCAACTATGTGTCATTTACAAAGATACATGCATTCAAAATGAGGCAAAATGGTGTCATTTCTTTCTATTAATTTTCTATTTTGCTATAGATTTGTGAGAACAGAAAAAAGGTTATAAGTTGGACAACATTAAATAGTGATACATATAATACCTTTGGATACAAGGATAAAATGACACTTGGAGAGGTTTTCAAGGGAACTTTGATATCTGAAGGGTAGAATTAATCACAAAACTGAAAATATGAATTAACCATTAAAGTCAAACATGACAAATTGCTATTTTGTTTTTTCTGAATTTCCTAATCAGGAAAATGGTTAAACAAAAACTCAAATTACTCCAAACATATCCTGATGAAAAGTCACCTAACTAACCAAAGCAAAAGGTGCAGATACCTACATGGTGTATGTGCATGGCTATTGGTTCATTTACAAAGGTCAAGGTCATATGCTCCAGCAGTAAATACCATCATGCAGCTGTTCACACACTGGTGTTTCATTCACAATATGGTTTATTTTTATTTGACTGTGAAGGTTTACCTTGAATAGGACTATGTATTTATTCTGTGATTTATTAATTGAATGTCACTGAGGTTAAGAAAGAGTATGCCAAGTTCCTATATGTTCAAATACATTGTAATGTCAAACTTTAAATATTGGTATATGAACATGTATACCTTTATTGTGACCTTGTAGTTGGTTCAAGATTGCCAATTACTGTTCAGGTATTTGAAATCAAGTTATATAGGAAGGATGATATGTATGTGTATAGGCATGTGTTTGAAGAGCATAAGAACATAAAAAGACACAGGCAAGGTTATAATTCAAGACACACAAGCACCCAATCAGACCAAACCAATAATATGCCTTCAATTTATTATTACAGCTCATGAAAGAACAAACAAACAAACCTGAAACAAAATCAGGAAAATTGACAACTGGGAAAGATCACTCGGGAATACATTAGGCTTTCGTTACTGTTTGGCAATCCACAGACACAAGAAACCTACCTGACTACTGCTTGGAAAAGGGTCCAGGTTAGTAATATGAGGGATTGTGGCCACGTTGGAACGTTGCGCTTGCTGTTTACCCTTTGCCTTGACCGGAGCAGCTAGAAAGGACAGGCATTAGTAAATATAATAAACATTCTAAGGTTAGTCAGTGGTCTTGCCGGAAGAGAGCCTGTCTTATCTCCATTGCAAACTTATTTCATTCTTTTCTTTATCCTATTTTGATGGTACTAATTAATGGCATTAGGTCTTCAAATTGACCTCAATGAGTACTAACAAAATAGGGTTGAATGAAAAGTGCTTGAAATCACATGGGTCTATATTAATCCTGGGGTCAGTACATGTACTATGTAATCTACTCTTGTATGAAATGGGTTATATTGTAGTATTTGACATACCGGTAGTACTAACCCCAGGATAAATATAGACCCCTGTGCTTGAAATGCAGCAAGCAAGACTCATACTCAACAACAGTTTACTGTTCTGGTTTCCTGGTTAGTACTCTGCTTTTATCAGTGGTTTGTCCCTATAGGTACGTTAATTTGTCTATGTCTACAAGGTTTTTGATTTATAACCCATTCCTAAACATATGTTTGGCTGACTGATTCAAATTAAAAGTATACAGAATACAACTTTGTAGTATGATAAACATTTCTGTGTGATATTTACTAAAAGCCATCATCGAAAGGAGGAACTGTTTGCAAGCAGGTAATCCAAGTTTATGACAGTGGTTTCTTAAATCGTCTAGATCTTCTGCATGAAGTTTTAAGAGTAATGATACTCATGAAGGATTGGGTTGTATCTAAGTACAAAGCTGAGATATTGGGGGAGAAACTGAGGTCTCATGAATTAAACGAATATCCATTGAATTAGGTGTCTAGTCTAAAGCAGAAAGTTAATGATTAGGGAAGTCTTTTGCTAACAGAGTCTTGATCTCTAAAAAGTATAATGGTTATGTAATTCAATTGGGATCTCGAAAAGTATTTTTGAAAAAATATTAACATGAATTAAAAGCTAAAACTAAATTGATGTTAGAAAGAGTATAGATTTGACAGATATCTAGAATGATCATCCTAGTAGTGAATCTATTGACCCTAGCTACCACATGATTCTACATGTCAATTTATAATCCCAAGTATCTGAGAAAAAAAAAATGTTTGTTGATATTAACATTAACTATGGAATGTATTTGTTTATAGTTTGGCTCTAGATTTTTTCAAAGACACAACATGTCAAGTCCTATATGATCATTTGGTAAAAGGTCAGACTTGGAATATAGGGGACCCCAGAGTTCAAAACCCGATTTTGTCATTACTCATTTTGATGTTTAATGAAGTCAAAGCTACATCATTTATTTGTCTCTCACTTTTGAGCATTTATGTCCCTGTTGGAAAGCAGTCATTGGCTTGAAAAAGAATATTGTGCAGGAGTAGGGAGGAAATACCAAGAGAATGAGCTGTGTGCACTAACCACCAGAAAATGTTTTGAAATGCTGTTGAAAATGGCTTAAAACTAAAACCCCGCGCCAACCATTAACCAACAGAAGCACAAGCTTTTTATCCCAGATTGAAAGCTTTTGGAGATTACTAGCCCCAAACCTGGGATTGCTGTTTTAAAGACTGTTTTTGTCAAAATACATGATACTAAACATATGATATAATTTGAATAATTCCCACCCTTCCTGAGTTGTCAAAGACATTTTGATATACAATGTATTACCAGAAGGTTAATATTGAAATTAATACAAGACAATTACATGTCTCAAGATTTCAAAGGCATCTCATGCCTTATTTCAAACTTTATTCTCAGAGAAAAATGGATCGGCTCAACTTATCTGTGAACCATATTTTGCATCTTAGAGCAGATGGCCACAGAAAAGACTAACAAATTAGTAAAAAAAGAGCTAGTATGTATTCATGAATGGCAGTTTGTAATAATGTTCAAATACAAAAATAGTAACACAGTTGTCAAAAGGAGGAATAATTGTTATTGCATGCAATTGCTTCAATCTGTTGTAATGATTTCTGTTTTACCTGCAGAAATCGTTGGATGAGGGAAAGGGTATAGAAGAAGGTATACCGGTATATTAAATAGTTGGTATAAAGAATTACTAGTGGATCAAACTTGAGATTGAACTTATGATGAGGTGGCTTTCGGTTTCTTTTCTTCTTTTTTTCATAAAGGAGTTGCCTCCTTTTGCATAAAACTCTTATAATCAGGTATAAAAACATATCTACTAATGGATTAACATATTACCAAACAATCACAATATTTGATCAGTTTGTTGCCGGCGACTCTGGAAATCATTGAGGGAGGAGGAGAAATGCTCTTAATGAGCAATTCCTCCTTTTCCCACAATGTTTTCTGCCCTATCAGAAGATGACTTTTCCAAACTCATCACATTTTAAAATGTCCTCTGCAAACTCTTTCAATTTTGGACAGTTGCAAATACGGCGTTTGGTAAAGGGTTAAAACATGTTTGCTTTTACATTATTTGGTGAAAGTTAGGAATCAATAAAACTGACGAAGCCTTTTGAATGATAACATGAGGGTTTCACATGCTGTGCATTCATATTGCCAATTTAAAGAAGTGCATTGAACTAGAGTTTATTGATATGCACTAAAGACCATTGAAACATTTAAAAATAATTCATTTCTAAGGTTAATATGGTACAGCTTTACAGACTTGTATGTGATTGAGAGTGTCGTTCAGTAACCTCTATCGTAGGAAGATGCTTGTTTGTTTATAAGGGGTTTTACATCATGTCATTATTATTTCAGTTATGTTGCAGTGCCCAGCTCGCAATGATGGATGAAGACGCCACACTCAACTGCCCATAAGGGCCAATTAAGCCTGGTAAAACCTTCCTCATTCCATAAGACAGTCGGGAGACTGTAACTTCTCATGAATATCAAAATGCCATCACTGGGATTTGAACCCACACAGAGAGGGACCATGTGATTTTAAGTTCTGTAATATATCCACTCGGCCATGGAGGCCCCTAGAGGGAGATGCATATCATATCTACAGGTAATAGATGGGAGACATGTGCTCATGCTTGCATGTGTTTGCATGTTGTTGTACGTTTGAAGGGGAATCTTCACACAACATTTCTCCTCAACATACAAGTTCACCAACTCTTTAACTAAAATTATTCTAAGAGTATTCATTTCAAATACAATGTCATATATGGAGCATAAATAAGCATGATAACTACCAAATCAAAATGACAATATTTCTCTGCAAGAAAATTTATGGAATAATTAGAGGATTGCTGACTAACAAAGGTTTACTTTTAGCGATTAGGTGGGAACCAATAATACGTTATATCAAAAGACCTAAGAAAATACTTCTGAATTGATAAGTGATAAGAAGGAAGGTCAAAGCACTTTAAAATACTGGAATCAAGGATGCATTAAAATAAGCTAACAAAAAAAGCTTCCATATAGGCAAATAAACTTTAAGCTATATATGTTTTTTAAACAAAAGTGGGGTTTGTAATTTCGGGGGAATCCTTAGAACGAACCATTTAATATACCGTATATCAAAATGAACAAAATGTTAGAAGATATTTCACCAGTAAGTATATAATATGTAAGCCAGAAAAGATAAATAAAGTCTAAAAAGATAAAGGAAAAAAAATGTCTAAAGGTGTTGTGAATGTCTACAGTTACCTCCTTCATAAAAAAGTGAAGGACTATCTAAAGTCTTAATACGTTGACCCTGAAATTGTATTTTGAAAATAATGAAGAAATGAAAAGCCTCTACGACCCTACCTTCTGCTCCCCTTACTTCGGGGAAACTGATCATCTCCTTTTCTCGCCTTGTCTCCAGGATGGTCGTGCTTTCTCGTTTTTGTGTGCGTAACTTCTCCAACGACTTGTCATGGAGATGACTTTTCTCCGACTGGAGAGGTTGGGGGCTGAGAATCACACTGTGGTGGTTCGGGATGGCCTTTTTGTAGCCCTGCTGCTTTTTGACCATCTTGTCATTCACCCTAAAATGATCACATGGAAACAATATAAGGCATTAAATTGATTCTAGTTTTTTATTTTTGACACACCATCCTAGAAGTATTGTTTGCAGACTGTGGCTGTGATCTTGATTTGGATGGTACATATTCCTCATGTAGGACGATGCATGATTTACATCAGATAAAAAAAGATATTCTTAGTTAAAAGTTGATATAATCATGATGAAACAGTTAAGAAATTAAATCCCTCTTAAATCTTGCAACATCTGTGTAAAAAAAGCGTTAGTGGAAATTGACTATAAAAGGAGATTCCTAACTTAATCCAAATTAACATGTTTAATTCAGTTTTTATTTCAAAAAAAAATAATAAAGGAAATGAGATTTGTTTGTTCAGAGCTAGGAACATTAAATCAAATGTCTTTCATAGTTAATTACAAACACAGCTTTCCACTAAAATACGATCATAGCAAGATATGTCATAGTTTCATGCTGACAGATATAAATATCAAAACAGCTAAACAATGGCTTTTATAACAAAATAAAACTTATTTTTTAGGTTATTGAGCATCATGAATAAAAAATAAATAAAGATTATATTATTAAAAAGTATACATATTTACACTATTGACAGATTTTCCTGTTAGGGTATAAATTATTGTTGGAAAACAATTTTTCTACAGTTACTTCTGAATATCCGAAGATGGTTGTAATTATTATTTACAGTTATGCTGTCAGCTCTCGGCTACTGGTATGACCATTTGATTCATACATTGCAACAAACATCATATATTTTGCATATAAGATTTGGTTCCATTGCGAGGCTTTGAACACAATTTCTCATGGCTATAATTACAAGGTATGTAGTCAGTATAAATACAAAGCATTTCGGCATCAAAAACTAATTAAGTACCACAAAAAAGCTTTCAAGAACACCTGTTTCAGAGGAAGGGTTTATTGAACTAAGCATTTTGAGATAATACATAAATTTCACTTGAAGATTACATTGAAATAATGCACTATGCCTATGGCATCTCTTATTCAATGCACTTAATTGTAACACCTTTTTATGACCACGATGATATGTCATCAGCAAAACATAGACAGTGGTGACCAGAAATGAATTTTAAAATGAATTCAAAGTATCTAGGTTCCCTTGACTCCTTTTGTTAGATAATGCAAGGCAAGCATTGAAATGTTAAGAATAATATCTCTTGAAAATTCATACTAAAATGCACTTCATAGGTGTCCCCAAAATTACAATAAAACAACATAAAAAGCCAAACAATTAATGCTTATTAATTATACCAGTACTTAGGCAACAAAAAAGCCATGCAGAAAAAAAAAATGAACAAAATGGCAGTAAAAATTACAGATATTAATTAAATTCCATAAGATTTATGACAGTTCACGTTTTAACAAAGGAATTTTTTCTTTTTGTATCATCCCAAAATAAAAGAGATTGCAAGCAACTTGAAAACTCAAAAAAGAATTTGAAAATACTCCTAAGGTTGATACCAAATAATTGTATGAAAAGGAGTGATTTGAATCTTGATATTTCTTTTATTGTCACCATGGTTTCATCACTTTTTCATTAAGATATGCTTTTGGACAACAGATCATGGAATATAGCCTTAGACAAAATGTTTTCCTATCCTACGCCAATGATCGAGTATCAAATTGGTAAAAAAACATTCAAATTTTGTGTTAGATTCTAAACACACACCAATCTTCTAGTACCAAGACACTGATCACATTCAGATTACTGATTAGTACTTAGAAAAATTCCAGTATGCTTGCCAGGACTGGGGTTTTCCGTCGGGGGATCGATAGGAATTCCTGCAACATTGACAACTTCTTGGTTATTACCTCAGATAAGTGAATTAGTATTTTGAAATCCTTTGGCTAATAAAAACAAGTCATGACAATAGTGTTTTACCAGTACATGTAGGTATTTTTCAATGCCCTGTTCATAAGTGATAAAGGTAGACATGTAGAATAATTTTGGCGCTTAGAAAATCAGATAGAAAATAGAAAATGATATCATTGGGATTCAAGCTCATATGAAGAGGGGCCATGTGATTTCAAGTTATGTTTTCTCACCAGGAGGCCATGGAGGCTTTTCTTATTTCCTTTTTTGAGAGGGCACCATCACAGTAATTATCTAAAGAGCACCATATGATGCATCTCTCAATTCTTTCATTAGTAAGTCATTGACCATTTTAGAATATGAACAATCATTTTACACTGTTTTAGTCATGAGAGATTATTTGTTAGCTTCCTTGTCATGTTTTACCATCATGGTCTGTTAGATGCTCTGCTTTTATATTGATTTATAAAGAAAGGGAGATCACTGTGGTGGCACAGAGGTAGACTATCTACTCAGTATGCATTACTGGACATGGGTTTGAGACAGCCCTTGGTCATATTGCAACCAAAAAAACAGGTACTAATAGCTTCCTATTAAAGGACTCTGGGTAATGGTGAAGTCATTTCAAGATCATATGATTGTAGCACTGGTTTGGATTCAGCAATTGCCTTGATAAACACAGGAAAAGTGTTGAATATAGCTTAAGAGCAAAGACAAATATATACAAAAATTTAATGGTAAACAGGAAGTGCTTCTCCCCATTCGTAGGCTTCAGGCTTTCTCTTCCATCCCATTTCACCTATTATACATACATCATGAACATACAAAATGCCCCACTAGCCTAATCCCAAACTAGCAAAAGCAAGGACAAACGCTTTCTCTTCCATCCCATTTCACCTATTATACATACATCATGAACATACAAAATGCCCCATTAGCCTAATCCCAAACTAGCAAAAGCAAGTTGTCCTAAGACACTGACTTTTCAGAGTTGTGAAGATTTAAGCTCAAAACCTGAGCAGCACCATAGCTAGAGTCTAACCCATTCCTTCATATCTGCTAGACTTTGTGATTAGCCCACATTGAAAGAAACAGAAGATTTCATCTAAAGAGGGTCAAAAATGACAATCTCTTTCAGTTTGTTGCATTGGAAAGAAACCAATTTGTAACAAAAGAAGAAATTGATCAACATGAGCAATTTCTTCTTTGTTACAATGGCTTTTGATATCATCTGAAGCAGGCGCACTACAATGTGCATGTAATCGAGCAAGAGTCAAAAGCTGGCATTAACAGTTTGATTAAAAGTCTTAAATTTGTTCCCATTACTGCCATTTCTATCTCTACAAACTTTTGCCCTCATAAATACATAAACAATTTCAGTTTGTAACGCTTTTCTGAATAAAAATAAATATACTTGTACACTTCAACTAAGTGTTAAAAATCATAACTTAACATGGATTAAACAAAATATTTAGGGAGTAAAAAATGCAATAATTCATGAAAGAATAATTCAAATTTGTCGAAAACAATATATCTAATATCAGTAGTTTAATAACAGGCAAATCTATGTGTAAGATATATATAGAACTGCAACATGCATCTTTATATGACTTTATACATGTAAATAAGTGTTGATATTATTTTTATAATGAAAAAAAAAAAATCTCTACAGTCATCAAATCATAGATAAAATTGAAATAAAAAAATTGCAAATTATTAGAGTTGCAATTAAGGAAATTTGTAATGATCAGAACGAAATTGAAACTTTGAACAGTAAATAGCAAATATCAAGTCAAAACAAAATTTACTTATTTTATTTGGTAGAGACAACACTGTCAAAAGGAGAAATAGCTCATCATTAGAGACATTGCCTCTTCTGTCACATTGATCATTAAAGTTTTCCACTCAAGGTGCTTTTAAATTGTTCAATATGCAGAAATGGGTTCATTTTTGACATAAATTTCTGTTCATTATCACCGTTAAGGATGCTATGAAAATAAGACAGAGGTGGCAAAATTAATTGTATGTATTGCCCAGAGTATCCCGAAGTCTCAATGGAAGAGTGAAGATTTGGTATTTACGGACAAGAAAATTTACACCAGGTTTTGCCACCCCTGAAAGACATGCAAAAATCATGATACTAATCTTATATAAATATATATGAAAAAGAAAAAATCCTTATACCCAACTAGCACATGCACAGAAAGTAACGGCATCTATAGTGATCTACTTAAATTTGAATCCAACCCTTTTCCTGTTTAGCGTTGTTTACAGCAAATGTTCATTAGAATAATGCGATGTTAATTGGCAAACATTGTAACAAAAGAAGAATGTGAAATGCAAATTCTCCAAACACATAATGTTGTCATCTGCTGCAGGAAAAGGGTTTGAGTAAGCTACTGTTTAAACTTGGTGTAAGGAACTGTACCTCGTTTTTGAAAACACTGCAAATATAACATACAGAGACTTAGCAATTATAATCGTTCTTAAATTAATCAGTTATGAGTTTAATGAGAAATTAACATGGAATAAAATTTCTTAAAGTAAAAAAAAGATTTATGCACTTCTTTAGAAAGTTGCCCAAGCTTGACCCCTGAAACAAGAAGCTATAAAAGTCTATGATCATTATCAAATTATTACTAGCAAAAATTAATGGTGATCATGAAGTTTTTACCACCTGCAGACGACATTTCTTTTACTTGAAGCAGACGACTTTAGAAAAGCTATGTAAACATGTGAAAATCTCTCAGTCCTGCTGTTGTGATATGTGAATAGATTGAAAAAGCATTGTGGCAAAATGGACAAATTGCTTGTGACAAGCCATTTCACCTTTTGCCACATTTCTTTTTGAAAGTCGTCTGCTGCAAAATGCAAAAAAGTGGCGTTGAGATAATTTGTTAAGCATTCATCATGAAATGGGAATCATCTTGTTATCCATTTCTTCATATTTATTCATATACTTTAAAGAGATAAGAAAATCAAGAAAGTGACCAAATATATGCAAAAAGTAAAAGGTATGAAAAGCATAAATGGGGATGAAAAGCTATCAGACTTTTACACTCATTATATAAGCTCAATCAATCATATCTATATAATTCAATACATTCATCACGGAAATATCAAGATCTCTTAACCAGGCCATTAAAAGGCAAACATGCATATTAACATACCTTAAATACCAGTATTATATTGGAATAATTTTTTCATATACTTCACTAGTTTTCATAATAATCATTGTTTAGCCATAACAAAAATATGCAAGACCCATTAATGAGTTTTCAGAAACATTCTTAGTCTTAATCTCACTTCGATCAGTGCCTAGAAAAATATCTCTTGAGTAGCGATTGCAAAAAGAATGTATTGCCTTAGCAAACAGTCGAGTGCAATTCCAATTGACCAATCGACAAAACCTTGTCTGAAATGTTTGTTGTAGTTCTTCGTTATTTGAAGATTCAAGGCAATACTACAGAAAGACCTTTGCATTTGTAATGAACTGACTACAGTCTTGCACTGAACCCTAGAAAAGAGGTTATGCAATGACCATGCACAGAGCATTTCGAGGGTTCAGTGCAATACTATAGTATGTGCTGCACATATGTGAAGCACTTACTATAGTCTTGCACTGAACCCTAGAATAGAGGCTATGCATTGACCATGCACAGAGCATTTATTGTTGGAGGTTTGTTCAAAATTTCATTGGTTAAATCGTAACAAATATTCAATATTTTGGCGTTTTAGCGACATGTCAATTGTGTAATCAGGATACACTCTTTAAAATCTCAATCACACGGCAATCGGTGCAGCAGCAATCTCAAGGGTTACACACTTACCAGGCTTGGGATCGGGGTGGTTCTTTTTGGCTTAAAAAATAATGACTGGTGTAAAATGTTTGAACTCTCAACCTATTTTTGGCATTAATGTTTCCTATTTCAAATTACACAGAGCTTAATAAGCGATATCTATCTTATTTTCTATGTCAAGTTTCAATGCAAGACTATACTAAGCACCTCTTTCATAAAACTAAAAGACTTGCTACTAGGACTAGTCTTTCATTAAAACCTTTGACCTTTGAATGATAATAAAAGCTTTCATATTTAGTATAATACACCTGTAAAGAATGTATGCAAAGAAAAGCACACAGTAAAAAAACACCTGTACATGTTAGTAATTCATGAAATCAATATTGAAGGAGTTATAGGAATAATGGTTCTTTCCCATCCCAGTTTAAACGAACACGAAAACACCAAACATTGCTTTAAAAAGACGTGTTAGTACAAATAAATGAAGCAAATGTTTTTTTTAGTGAAGCAATTTCTTTTCTAACAGGCTGCCATTATTCATCAATATTCAATTAAATGAAAATGTAAAAAAAAAAACCCAAAAAACAGTTGTTTATTTTCTAATTAATTTCTTCATTATTGTTAAAATGAATACATTTCTAACACAAAATGTACCTCCAAAGTACAATAGCTCTTATTTGTAGTTAAACAATATCTTACTTTGATTTTCACAATATTTCGAAGAATGGGTACTGTAGTTGAAAAAAGCAAATGATCCCATCAAAATAAATAAAATACGAATCTGTTATTGTCAATATGGGTCAAAAATTTTATAATCAAATATTTTAGATCTGTTAAGTTACCCTAACAATGAACATACTCAATGAGGGAAGAAATTTCAATCAAAAATGTAAAATTGCTTGGCCAAAAAGGTATAATATATAAGGTACATATTATGGTTAAAATGAACAATCATTCAAAATATTTGGGAATTCAGGATAAATCATTAATTATTAGTATGCTTAAAATATTCACTTTTTAAACATTGTTTTAATTTTACAGGGGATAAAAAGCAAAATAAACTCTTAAACTGTGTAAAAGGATATGTCTCAATCAGCTAAGAATAATCTTCCTCAATCCTAATCACTTAACTTATGCTTAAGCATCTCCATTTTGAAGACGAGTTGCAATTGATTTTTCTTCCATTTTATTGACATCTGTTATATCAGCGCCTTTATATCAACTCACTCAATAGTTTCTGAAGCAGAAGATTTAAGAAATCACGGTGACAAAAGGAGAAATTACAATGATTCAGTAAAGAAGTCTTCAGAAGATGTGAAAATGAGGTGTTATATACAGAGTAAGGGGGATAATCAAAATATCAATTAACTGTTTACCAAATGACACATTTTCGACTGTCCTGAATTGAAATATTCTAATTGTAGACTACGTTTCAAAATGTGATGAAAGTGGAAAATAATCTTCTGATAGGGCAGAAAACATTGTGTGAAATGGAGAAATTGCTCGTTATGGCGTCATTGTTTGGTAATGGGTTAACCATAATTCTGCGCTCTTTTGAGACAAATCCTTTTCAATCAGTTTAGTTCAGAGGTAGCCATTACACTACCAGAACCCAGCCTTTACAAAACTTTGGGCAAGCTTAACTCAAATTCTCACTTCAATTTTGAGCACTTAATTTAATAAATGGATAAACAAAATGGTCACAATTTGAATACAACAATATTTTCGGTTTCTGATAAGTCTGTTAATGACTTCTGTCAAATATTTGCCGATCAGAAACAGGTATTGATGAAACTCTTTCCTTGTTCACCTGCTCAAAGTTTTTATAAGATTTCAGGGCAAAGCACACAAAGAAAAAAAAGTAATTTATTGTTTTGCTTACTGAACATTTCTGAACGGTGAAACCTTTCCAAAGTCGAAGCTACTTTGATGCTTTCTACAATCAATTAATTCATGAATTACAACAGCGGGACTGAATACAATAACATAAGCATCAGAATGGTTAATTTGTTTTTCTAATTAAATTATATCATACAAATGTATCTTCAAGAAATGACATCAGAAAAGATTGTTACAAATCAATACAGTAACTTGATTTTAAAGAAGAATACCCATAATAAGCCATTTTGAAACTCATTCTCTCGTTGAAATACTATGAAGACCCAAACTTTTCAGTTAGATGTGAATAGTTCCGGCCAAAACTGATGTATACCAAGAACGACTTAAGTATTTCAACAAGAGAATGAACTATAAACATCTAAATTTATTTATTACGCATGACTCCTTAGGAATTGAATTTATATGTACAGTATTGAATTAAGCTCTTTAACATCATGAGCTCTTCTGTTGACCCATGTTTATTTTTGTCATGTACAATTTTGTATTTGCTAATTTATAACATGTAATGTTTATAATGCAATAAAATATAGTTATAGTTATAGAATGAGTTTCAAAGTGGCTTATTATGGGTATTCTACCTTAAAATCCATAAACATAAAGGAATGGGTCATGGTAATTAATTCTGAGCTAATTCTCTTGTTGATTGAATATAGCTTTGAATCCACTGATCAAACATGAGGTTGTTGTCTGTAAACAAGCCATTACCAATACCTATATTGACAAAAACATGTAGCACAAAGGTTCTATGTATACTGTTAATTGAATTTATCATTCATAAAGCTATCAAAAATTGACAATCATAGAATATTGATGTTCTTTGCAAGAGCTATTATGCTGATTAATCAAACCATTGAAACATGCATGTCTATAGCTAATGATTAAATATACACCACAATAGCCAATAATAAAACAATTTATAGATTCTTTGAAATTAAAAATCGTTATTGAAGATTTGAGAATCATTCTAAAGGGGCTTAAGGAAGATTTTTTTTAAGTCTTTCAGAAACACGAAGCCCTGAAATAAGATATAAATCTTTCTAAACAATCATCATCATTGTAGCATATTTTACTTGACTTCTTTTTTTCACTACAATGGCAGACATCTTTCATGATAAGAATTTTCTTCTTATTGCTCAAAGCTTTTTGCTCAAATATTTGCAAGAAAAACAACAACACCCTAGTTCCTACAGATAACAATACCAATAAAATAGATAAAGACATACAATAAACCTATGATAGACAACTCTAAAACATTTGTCATGTAATTTGAGGGTACAGTTCAAGGCTTTAATTAGTAAGAATGCTTTGTAAAGTCATGAAGCACTTATAGTATATGCACAGTACCCTCAAATCAAAGAGCACATTTCCTGCTTAAACAGATTTTTGTACATTATGAATAATATGTTGCTTGTCACATGCAAGTTCCTCTTTTGTCACAGGTGTCCTCAAGTAAATGTGTAAAACAGTAAGAATACATGAGGTAGAGGCTAAATGTTGCATAGTCGTCAATAGAATGCACATTGTAATATCATATCTAGCCATTAAGCATGCAACACTGCATCAACGAAACAATTTTTCAACCAACAAATAATAAATACTTTTACACAACTCAAAACCATCTCAAATGAAAGTAATTCAAGATGAATCATTCACAAGTTATGATTCTAAATTTGGTTTGATCAAATAGAAGTTGAATGCCATTTTCAACAGTATTGCAGTTATATCATGGCAGTCATTGTACCGTCATGCTTCTGCATTTCCTCATAAGTATATATAACTGCACAATATACTTCAAAGACCAAAAGGGCATATCACATTGAATTAAAATAATTCCAGCACATATTTGAGTCATTGATATCCCATCGAAAAGGCAATTTGCCTCGCCAAAGTCTAAATTGTAGTCTTTTTTTGGAAAAGAAAGACCAAGAAAAATACTTTTTCAATTATAAATTGACAAAATTGAATATAAATGCAGATAATTGTATATAGGAAATGAAACATAGAGATGCAAAAAGCAAAGATTATATCCAAATGTCTTAGATTGTAGAAGTTTCGTGATTGACCTTTATTGCAGGTTAGGTATAAGACATTGAAAAAGACCTTTAAAAAGTAAAGGACTAAGTAAGAAAGACTATAGCATTAAGACCTTAATATACATTAAGGCCTTAATTAGCTATTAAACTGGAAATACTTCAGAAAAACTAGAAATCTTGAGGATTTATAATTAAATACATGTATCATAAAAACTAGCTCTACAAAGGTTATTAACAGTTAATATTTTTTGGTATCATGGGTTAAAAGAGGAGTAGAACACAAAATTTACATGAAAATAAAACTGAAGTGTAAATTTAATATTTCAAAACTGTTTTAATGCCTCTATGATAATTCTCATCAAGACTTTGTGGCTTCATCCAAATCAATCAATATGTTTGATAAGTAGAACATGTTTGGACAATTGGACTGGATATGTGGTATTTATTTCTTATCATCACTTCATAACAGTCTTTCAAAGTCATTGACCATCTTTGAAGATGGTTATTACTTAACTATGACATATACATCAAATCTTTCCGTACAGTTTTGGCTGTATTCTATTTTGATCAGGTTTGGTCCACATGTCAATGTCTGCAGATTATATATAATGTATGAATAAATTGATGCTTGACATTAATCAATTTTACTACTGTTGATATATAGGGCTTGAAATTCAACCTTCAAGACCCCACAAACATAGTTGATGGCAAAGAATGGACATGCAAAATGGACAAAACCTACATTTTTTTTAATCTTGTTAAGAAATATGTTTTACTATTCCAATATGGATGTTTTTTTTCTAGTGCATTTCAAAACATTACAACTAAAGCAGAAAACCCTTTTGATAAGAAATATCCTCTCTAGCAAATCAACTTTCTTGAACAACATGCGCATCCACAAGCTAATTAAAGTAAATGATTTTGTTGATTGTGAATGTATTATGCTACCTAATTGCTAAAGCAATGTTTAGAATGGAAGTCTATGTTATTATATTTAATGAACACAAAGTGAATTAGTTTTACAACATAACAACATGCTAGTAGATTAGTTATCTCTACATGGCCATAGGAATGGGTGAAAAACGGCTTTTGTATGTCAGCATGAAATGTTATTTTGACATCATGGATCTGTAATTATCCTGGGAACCAATACACAAAGGTGTACTATCGGTACCCAGTAAAAGTACAGATCCAACTAATTCACAGCAATCTATGCACTTTTCATCCTTTACAGTGTTGGAACTGACTTCATACTTATGACAACAGGTTAGATCCAGGCCAGCCACCTAGTAAATTGGCAGCTGGCCTGTTATCTGACCTGTTTGCTACTCTGAGAAATTTTCCTCAACAGAATTAAGCAGATTGTTCAGGTTTTGGAAAGCAGATGGCACATAAATCCTTTTTTATAAAATTCCCCAGCATTCTAAGGGTTATATTAAAGAGTCAATTGGGATTTATTTAGGAAAAAATCTATGTTTACCCAGTACAAAAATATAAAGATATCTTTTCTTAAGTTCAAGTAAACCATGTGATGGAAATCCTTGGATCAATTTGATTTTTCACCCACTTCTAGGCCACTCTCAAGTAAGTCCACAATTCCATTTTATTTTCCCATTAGACATTAATCTGTGTTAGAATTCAAGCCATGTTAACCTTTTTGTCATGAAGGCCAATTTTTATTAAACCACTATAAACAATCCTCTATTTTTTAAGAGTTTGCTCCGGATATCTTTCAAAACTATTCTCAGTAAAAGAAGTAATTGCTGAGCAATCTTCACTTTTAGACAATATCTTTTGTCCTGTCGGTTGTTTATTGTCTAGTTCCATTTCAACTACATTTGATATCAGAGAATTCTTTCAATTTGGGAAAGTAAACCAACATGAGACAAGGGTTTCATTTTCGGATTACAATGTGTATGCCATGACCAAGTCCAAAGGACATTATAAATTTCTAGTTTTTATTTGAATCACTAACAGTATGAGGGACAATTATTTCAATTTGTCATCAACAGGGAGGAAGATAGTATTTAATCTGGTCTAATAACAAAAACTTAAGAGTTAGCATCCTGTCAAAACTGTCAAAGACCTGTGAGTTTCATAATAAAATTAGTTGGACAATTTGAAATACTTCACATAAACAATGATCAAACCTTCATAAAAAACATCTAATTCTTCTGTCTGCTGTCTTGAAGGGGGTGAATGGAATTGTGATGATTTATGTTCAACTGGTGAGCGATTATGCAGTGTTATAGGGCTACAGATGCGATCACTTTGAAAGCTCAGTCTTGGCTTACCTTAATGGCATAGGGCCATTGTAGTTCCCCCTGGGGCTCGATATGTTGCTTAAGGGTGGAACAATAATATGAGGGGGAGTGGTGGTGGATACCATGTTAGGGCTGGAAAACAAGCATGCACTGTCAGCTTCATTAGCTATTGTTCAGAAATTTGTCATAGTTGTCTTTTTTGGCCATTAGAATCAAAACATGCACATGTCATTGAATGGTGATGATAGATAAGTTTTGTTTCGTTTGCATGCATTCAATAACAAAAGGAAATATAAAAAAATAATGTCTTTGTTATTTTTCGAAGGGGTTTCTTTCCTATAGAATAGCTACAAATAACTTTGAATTGAGTTTTACAAAATTCATATAATAAATTTTTAAATACTATGACAGATCCTTAGTAAAAACCTGCATGCAAATCCATCAGAAATATTGTTAATCAAGCATTGCTGATAAGATGCTTTCATTGCGTTGACTTTTTTAACACAAACTAAAAATGACAAAATTCTGAGTTAATTACATTAATTATTATTACCTTGTACCAAAAGATCTGCAGCAGATGACTCACAAATTAATCCTTTTCCTTATATGGGATTTTGCAAACAAAGGGACTCTTAGTTAGGATTCTTTTGGGGGTAATGACTATATATTAAGGGAACAATATTACCCCAGAGGATTCCTAACTACGAGTCATTGTGGTTGCAACTTTTTCAATTTGAAAGCAACAGCAGACAATTCTATTACTTGATTTGTGTTACTGAGAGGCAAATTCTATTACAGAAGATAAAATAGGCAATGTAATGCAATCTGTTTCTACAGAAAACTGTACAATGGATTTATAATGGCTGAAGAGATTATAACAAAAGTTAGACAATCAAAAATCATCTGCTGCATATAGGTATTTATATATAATTGCTTGTCTTTATTAGAGAACCATTAAATCTTCCTTTAACACCATGCTTGTTATCATAGTTTGTTATGTCCATTTGTTACAACATGAAAGAAACGACTTCTCAAGAAAAATATCCACCTAGTTAAACATATACACAAAATTACAAAGGAGACAACAATGTAAAAAATATCTATAGCTATTCCCAATGTAAACATATATAAAATACAGACACTCTTGAATGAAGTTCAATTGATAAACATTCAGATACATCAACCAATGTTGTCGCATTAAAAAATACAGGAAAGGTTGAAATATCACCTCTTCATATTTTTCATGAGGTTGCATATCCCTTTAATATCTTTTTCCCAATCAAACATATTGCCATACCAAGTGATTGAGAAATACCCAATGTATTGAACTTCCCAGCTTTTGATAATTAGGGCTCAATTAAACATCTAGGTTAAACAAATTCAACCCCCAAAGCCAAGCCAGAAGTTTCCTTTAAGAAGAAAAAAGGTATGGTTGAAGAAAACTCTTCAAAATTGTGTACCCATTACGTAATTGAATAGTTGTCCACTTTTGCAACCAAGCACTGGTTCTCATAATACCACAATGCAATATGAAGTTTTGATGAAGCTTTAGTTTTGGTAGGCTATGGTAAGCCAGAGAAAGGATTATAATTTTCATTTTAAAGTAGCTATAAAGAATGACAGAAAGACCCACAAAGGTCATCCTATCATATCAATAATGACACAAAACCTATTCCCTAATCTGTTTTATGAAAGTTGTGGCAAACAATATGAAATTTACCATTTAAAAAAGATAGAGCAAAAAGTTTGAAAACTTGCTTTGTTGAATGATAAGAAAAGAAATCCCAGTAACAAAATGAAAACTTGCTCATGATGAACAAAATCTTCTTCAGTAATACATGTATTATTTTCAATTAACCTATAAATTATAAATCAAACAGTAAATCACGTTAGAGAATGGGTTAACATTTACTTATACATGGATATATAACAAATACATTTAGCTACAGTCAAACTTGCGTTAAGAGGCCAGCCTATGGGACAGAGTAAATTGGCTGTTTAAGACAGGTTGGCTGCTTATCACAAATTGATGTACACTATAAGTCTAACAATGGGACTTTTTGTAGTGGCTGTTTAAGGCAGGTTGGCTGCTTAAAAGGGTGGTTGCTTAACACAAGTTAGACTGTATATGATAACAGTTACGATTTAAATCTTTTGAAATAACTCCTGATAAATTGATTGATGAAGCCTAAACATGTAATGATAGAATCCAATAGAGAATGATCTATGAATCTATATGATAAATTGATTGATGAAGCATTTACATGTTATGATAGAATGCAATAGAGAATGATCTATGAATCTATATGATAAATTGATTGATGAAGCATGTACATGTTATGATAGAATGCAATAGAGAATGATCTATGAATCTATATGATAAATTGATTGATGAAGCATATACATGTTATGATAGATTAATGCAATAGAAAATGATCTATGAATCTATATGATAAATTGATTGATGAAGCATGTACATGTTATGATAGAATGCAATGGAGAATGATCTATGAATCTATATGATAAATTGATTGATGAAGCATATACATGTTATGATAGAATGCAATAGAGAATGATCTATGAATCTATATGATAAATTGATTGATGAAGCATGTACATGTTATGATAGAATGCAATAGAGAATGATCTATGAATCTATATGATAAATTTGATGAAGCATGACATGTTATGATAGAATGCAATAGAGAATGATCTATGAATCTATATGATAAATTGATTGATGAAGCAACAGAGAATGATCCATGAATCGTGAATACATATACCATGAAACTATTCAAGTTAGAAACAAGATAAAACATGCCAAAAAAGATTACGTATTTGACCAATATCAAATCAATGATAACATTCTCTAATCTCCCTGCATTTAGTGATACAATGTAAAGCTAAAATAGTGATTAAATCATGTTTAAATCAGATATGATACAGCAATGTTTTTCATTTGATTTAATCCCAAAAAAAAAACGTTGAGAATTAATTTTTCGTTTCTAATCCAATAATATGAACTCAAAGAGAGAACATTGATATGGATAAATACAGTTGTACAGAGTATGTCTCTTAAAGCTATCAATAGATTTCCATTTAAGTGTTCCTATATTCATACCAAAGATTAGCAACATGCAATTTCTAATTTCTCTAACAGTGTCCAATTCCAAAATACATTTACACAAACAGTCATAAACTTTTTAATGATTTTTTTTGTTTTCTTACTGTGAACTTGATCTATATCATTTGAAACTATGTATCTATCTATGTGTTTAATGACTCATGCCAAGAGAGCAAATTTTAACTTTTCATTCCTATATTTACATTAGCATCAATATTACTTCACTTTACTGTTGAATGTCTTAAATTTGTTTGTCTTGGCTAGAATTCTAACTATGTGTCACTAAACTTATTATATGTGAGAAACATGTAATATTGTTAAAGTTTTTCATGCTCTGAAAAGAGCTTATGTGCTTTTACTTATAGTTCATGAAGACTACTGTGTATCTTAACACTGACTACAAGAACAACATGCAATTTCCTATGCCTGTAGGTTTACTTTCCTATTCCTGTAGACTTATCGCAATCAAAATAACTCTCTTGTTTAGTGTTTAAAATGTTTTGTTCAGTTGTAAGTGTTCCATCAATGTGTATCTAAATTCAATTTGTTGTGAGGAACATGCCCCCTTTATCAAGACTTCTAACATACTTTTATTCATTCTGAGCAATATTATATTTAGTGTTCAATGCAAGACTAAAGTAAGAGCTTTTAAAACATGAACCACTTACTATAATTATATAGTTTTGCACTGAACCATAGAATTAGGTCCTGTTTGTGTCATTGAACAAGAACCAAAGTATTCTTGCTTTAATTTATACTTTACAAAAATGTTTAAGTTTTTACTGTGACTAGAAATCTACCAGTGTTCCTAAAACACTTTCTAAGTGAACAACATATAATGAATGTCCTATTCCTGGGTTTGTTACAAATTTGTATCAGGATTAAAAATGGTTAAATGCTTGTTTAAATGTTTCTGCTATGACTAATTTAATGTTTATCTATGTACCAAAAATCAGTCTAAGTTTACAACACATGGTTTCCTATTCTTGTACTTGTACCATGAATCAGGAAAAAATATGTATCTCTCGTCCTGGACCAAAACCAAATCGAGGGTTCAATGCAAGACTATAGTAAGTGCTTCGTAATCAAGAAGCACTTACTTTAGTATTGCATTGAACCCTTGAATGTTCAAGACAAATCACAATTCGAAATTTCATGAATAAGTTGGTTCAGTTTGATTCAGCATCAAATCTACTTTCCTTTTTAAATGTTTTGAGTATTTTGTCAGTAAAACAGAAGTTATCCCATAATCCAAAAAACTATTTAGCCTTTTCCTGCACGACATAGAAACTGATTTTATCTGACTATTATTTCTTTCCCTAAAACAAGCATCTTTTTTTTAGATAGGAAATTTAGAGATTTAAAGATTTTATTAGGAAATAATATTTGACACGATTGTCTAAAAAGATAATTTGCTCATGATTATATAACTTTTCTATTGTCACAAATTAAATGAATGATTCCGACATGAGCAACAATGGTTCAATACTATTTGTAATGTCGACTGCTGGGTAACAAAACGACAAAATGTTTAAAAGGTCAAGGGCAAAAGCTCTTGATCTATAAGCCTTGTGTTCAAGAATTTCAATTTCTTGAAACATGAAACAAAACTTTGAGCTGCTACCAAGCAGGAAACAATAAAATAGAGCATGCATGAACATTTTGCAGTTGTCACTATACTTGACATTTCGACCATCATAATCTGCCACATTACATAGTAATGTAAAGGTTATTCATATGAGTACCAATCATGTCAAGCTCTGAAAATATCAAGTTTCTATCAACTGGAAGATTCCAGTTTGTCAGCCAGTGAGGGAAAAGGTTCATTAGTAGGAAATTTATAATAACCGAAAAAGAATACATGAATTAATCTAGTCTAATAATTCACCTGATGCTTCCTAAAATGAATGAAAATCTGAGGATGAAGTGAAAAAATAATGAATGGAAATTGATTAGACATAATCAAGGGGGATAAAGCAAGAGTTTACCAAACTTGAGCCTGGTTTCTTTATAACAAAAGCATATCTTGTAACTCATTAGAATTGGTACTTGTAAGCGTACCAACAACATGTAGTTTTGATAGATAGATTACAACCCTCTAACAAAACCATCTAACAATGCCACTCATTAGAATCATGTTTATGCTTATGCTTATGAGTATCCACATCAAAAGGGTTCGATGCAAGACCAAAGTAAGCACATCACATATCAAGGGTTCAGTGCAAGACTATAGTAAGTGCTTCATAAACATGAAGCACTTACTTTAGTATTGCACTGAACCCTCGATATGTAAAAGACTCTCTATGGTCTTGAATTGAACTCTCAATGATGTACAGTCAAACTTGTGTTAAGAGGCCAGCCTATGGGACAGAGTAAATTGGCTGTTTAAGACAGGTTGGCTGCTTAACATAATTTGATTTACACTATAAATCTAACAATGGGACTTTCTGTAGTGGCTGTTTAAGGCAGGTTGGCTGCTTATAAGGGTGGCTGCTTAACACAAGTTAGACTGTATTAATAAACAATTGATGACAAGGCAAGTTTTGGCTCACACCATTTCTTTTTTTATGAATCAATATATACTCTTTATACACAAACCACTATGTTCTATTCATGGGAATCCCAATGATTCAGATGAGTCTTATCAATTGACAATATGAAAACAATATTTTGATGAAGAAAATACCAGCAAAATGTACTAAAAGTTAAAATATTGACACCAAACCATTATCCTGATGAACCAAACCTCTAAAATGTAATTTGTTAAAAAATGTTCATTATTTCTTCAAGTATAAAGCTAGTCATGTGTGTGAAGCAAAAAAAGGTATCCATTTCCACGTATACTTTGAATGTTCAAATCTGGAGCAAAAGTATAGCACTGAATTGAAATTGTGCTGTTTATAGAGAAAACATTTTGATGAGTAGAAAACTGCTTTTAAGATGAGCCGTTAGGAATTCATCTTTTAGGGGAAAAATATTTAAGTCTCTTACCAACAGTTCTAAAGGATGAAGTGAGACTTGGATAACCATGTGCACACTCTTAATTTTTAAGGCTGGAAATAAATGGAGCAGTTTTTCTTGTCTTGTCTATTTAAATTCTGAGAGTTTTTATCCAAGTAAGGGTAGACTAGATTATTTTTTTAATGACTTGTTCCTAAGGTATGCAAGATAACCTTTTCGTGCTTAAACAGTTTCAACCATGAAGGAAAGCTTTTGAAAAAAGATGATGACAGCTACAACTGCTTACATGATTTGAAGATATCAGGAAGCTGAAACCTAAAGGAATTAACAGAAATGAAATCTATTTCACCATACAAGCTTCATGTGCCTAATTGTTTTAACAGTAGCAAGTTTTCTGCATATCTAACTCAGTCAACAAAAACCTTATGATGGTAAAAGATTAGTTTGAAAAATATATCTAACATCTTAATAAGCATCCAAAATTGAAAACAGACTTGCCTGCTTCCTGTATACACAAACAGTACTTGCAATGAATGAGGAATAATGAAATGTTGCAAGGCAGATCACGTGATCCAGCTACTCAAGGAATTTGAACCCATGACCCTCGTGTCCCAAGCCTCGGAGGCTCTACCACTGGACCACTGTCCTCCACACTGTACTTTTTGTGAGATACCCTAACATGCCTCAATTTGACCATCGGTTGATACATAAAGACATGGTTTGAAGGTATATGTAACCAAAACATATCCCTTGAGTTTACTCACCTACTAATGGAAGGAATTGATGGAGTTTGATTTAACGGCGTATGGCTACTGTGACCAGATGGGTGAATCGGAGGTATCGTTGTTGAATCTTTATGGGAGCTACTGTTTTCCTTATCCCTCTCTCTGTCCTTTGTATCCTCTCTATCTGTCTCATACTTCTCAGAATGATCGTGTTTATCCTTATCACGATTTATATCACCCTTTTCTTTATTCGTATTTTCCAGTTTCGATTCAGCACCTTTGTTTCTATCATAATTGTCCTGTTTACTCTCAAGACGTGACTCCAGCCTCGATTCAAGCTCCTTCTCCCTCTCAGATTTCTCTGATTTAACGTTGGAGGAGTCCTTTTCAGGCCTATCGTCCCCTTTTGATTTATCTCCTTTGACTTGCTTTTGACTTTTATTATCAGTTTTCTCTTGTTTATCTTTGTCAGCAAGCATTTTGTCCGGTTTCTCCTGTTTTGAATCACTTTTCTCGTGTTCGCTCGACTCCCCTGACTTTGACTGTTTGTTCTTGTGCTCAACAGAGTGGGTAACAGTAGGCGTGTGGTTTGCTCCTTGATTGGATGTTGTCTTGGTGCTCTTGTCTGGAGGGTCAGGTAGCTTTCGTTTGGATTTATCTTCTAAACTGTTCTTTGAGTCCTTTAAGTAAAAACAAAAACATTGGTCAGTCATAATGGTCAGTCATAATCGTTTAGTCTATTTAGATTTGTTTATCCTATAGTAAATTCATGGAGAAAGACCGTAAGTGTAACTGCCAATATGATGCTCAAAGGTCAAGATTTGTAGAACAATCAGCATTTCTTCAGCCATTGAACTACCTTTGCTGAATCATAATGTACTTAGATTACTTAATTGAAAACCTGTTTCTTGTGCTATATTTACATGAAGGCGATATAGTACAAGCAACAGGTTTCAATTTAATAAAAGCTTATTACTGTTTTTTATATCAATCTCTCTGGATTCTTCCTCCCTGACATGAAATAATCATTTATGCAAAATGAATCTCAAAAACCTGACTTTTTTACTAGTATCTCGCAAATAGGAACAATGAAATCCATCAGTCTAGTGTCATCTCCTTCACTCATTTCAAAGAATAAATCTTTGATTAACCCAAAAAGGGATTTTTTTCAAAAAGTGACAAGAGCTGACAATGGCATCTTGGATTACCATTGATATTATGATTATTTATATGGCTACCAAAATCATAGTATGTTGCTGAATTACCCGATAGCTATGGAAAACTTTAACTGTTACCAAGTGTCATCAAACAGACATTAAAGCATGCCTTAATTAACATCTTTAATGATCTAAAAGGAAACTGAAAAAAATCTAAGGACTAAACAAGCTTACCTCTTTGTGTGTGGATTTAATATCAACCTTCGAATGGCTTTTATTATGATCCAAATCAGACTTTTTCGTGAGGGGCACTTTTGTTTTCTTCTTCTTTGCAGTAGTTTTGTTATTTGATCCATTATCAGCACCGTCCCTATCTCCATCCTCCTTCTCATGTTGCAAAGAATTCATCAGGGGGTTTCTCTCATGCTCTTTTGTAATCTTGGTTTTAAGGTCGTGAGTGAACTTTTGAGCAAAGCCGTCCCTCGTAAAGAACTCGTGTTTAAGTAAAAGGGAGCAAGTGGGTCTCACGTCAGGATCCAGTTGTAAACAATCCTGGAAAAAAGTAATTTGTTTTAACTTTACCATTAAAATAATTGTGGTTTAAACCATTACCAAACAATAATGACATTTGACCAGTTTGAGGCAGACGACTCTGGAAAACATTGTGGGAAAGGAGAAATTGTTTTCTGCTCTATCAGAAGATAAATTTCCAGTTTCATCATATTTTGAAATGTCTTCTGAAAACTCTTTCAATTTGGGACAGTCGAAAAGTTGGTGTTTGGTAAAGGGTTAACCCAATCCCCCTATTGGTATTTGTAACTGGTCCACTCTGAAAGCAACAGCAGAGCACTAAAATAATATTAAAAAAACCCTGATTCTCTATATGGCATTGATTAGAAAAATTGCCATAACATGATAAACTGCTCATATAAGAGCGAATTATCTTTTTGTAATGATAGTTTCTGACAACTTTGGCAGCAGATGTATCAATGTTATGTATTATGGTGAAAATGATTAGTGCTGTATTCGACAACTTTTCAGTTATGTTTGTACAGTACCTTGATCAAAACAAGTGCTGTTTAGTTTTACATGAAACTGGCATTTCTGTCCTAATGCTATCCTAGTAATTAGTGTGCCATTGAGGTAAGCAAATAATACCATTGTTTATAGTCTCATATTCTCTGGTATGATCCAGCTTTGTTATTTAACCCGCAACCTTCAACACATGAAACCGATAATTTAACTCTATAACATCCTTCCACAACAGAGGTGATCTATTATGTGCATCCTTTAAAGGAGAATTTGGAGAGATGCATAAATATAAAACAATAATAAAACCAAGTTTGAGACTTATGGAGTGTGCCTAAAAAGCTACTCTAACAACTATGATAGATTCTTTCAGAAAGTTGGAGAAGGAACCAAATGCAGAAAACAGGAGTAGTGGGTCCCACTAATATCATAGGGGTCCTCAGTTTGAGACCCATTATTCTTTCGAACTTTTAATTCATTGCGACATGATGGAGGAAGACCCCATACTCAACTGCCCATAAGGGCTGGTCAAGGCGGGTAGAACCATTGGCATTCTGTAAGTCAGTCGGGAGACTGCCTCTCATAAAAATCCATATCCCTCTCAGGATTTGAATCCATGCAGGAGAGGGGCCATGTGATTTCAAGTTCTGTACTCTAACCACTAGGCCACGGAGGCCCCCTTATCACTGATTAAATCAGGGGTGGCAAAATCTAGTTTTGTTTAATTGTCTGTAAGTGCCAAATCTTTTTGTGCAATTGTTCATATACTGTAATGGTTATAGAGCACATTTGTGTGAAATTCTACTTGTCTGCTATGGCATTTAGGTAAGATTGGCAATAAAGATAATTGATTTAGCCACCCTTTGATTAATTATGTTCATGTTGGAAAGCAGCTGGCTGCTTGGAAAGAATATTGTATGGTACTGGTAAGGATATATAAAGAGCATGTGAAATGAGCACTGACTGTCACAATGACCGACATACTTTTGACATAAGCAAACAAACTTATTCCAAACAAGACAACTAAAACCATCTTTGAAGAGTGGTGTATTCAAATCAGATTAATCATAGATATTACCTTTATAAGGGCATGAGAATACTGTGATATTCTGGGGAACTTTTTCTCCATCGGGGTACATTCTTTAACCTCTGGTATTCTCATCCCTACAAACAACGGGTTTCTTAAGAACACTTCCTTGTGGCGATCAGTTAAGTTTCCTATAAAAAGAAAAAAATAAATTTATGTAGATGCAGGTAATTTCTATAATCTGTATCTGTTTATATAGTACTATTTCTCTTGTAATATAACACATTAACATAGAAATCTCTCATTTTGGGGCGTCCATAGGAAACTTTCCCCAGTCAAGGGTGGCGAAATCCGATTTTGATTTTCTTGTCTGTAAATGCCTGTCTTTTTTCTGCACTTGTCTGTAAAGTCACTCAGGTTATATAATAAATTTTAGTAAAAATCAACTTGTCCATTAAGGCTTTTTGACAAGCTGGGCAATACAGACAATTGATCTTTCCACACCGCCTAGTCTATAAATGGTAGATTACATCGAAAGCTTGAATAAAATGAACAATTGTTACAATAAAATTGAAGATAAAGTTGAATACAGCTTTAAACCCATTAAGTTAGAAGAAAAATGAAGTATACATACCAAATACTTTGACTATGTGATAAAGTTGATCTATGTCAGAGTCTCCCGGAAACAAAGGTTCCCCAGTCAGCATTTCTACTAGCAAACACCCAACAGCCCAAATATCGACAGCCCTTAAATAAAACAAATATAAATTAAAACCATGAATATTAAATCCAATATATGGAATTTTGAAACTTGTTCAAGGTCAGAGCACTAGCAGGCGCCAGTTGTTAAGTATTATTCTAAACAAAAATGTTTTAAGTAAGTGGACACTTGGACAAAAGGAGAGGTTCTTCATTGTGGTCATGTGGGAACAGTCAAATTTCAAAGAAAAGGCAGACGACAAAGGGTGAAAATAAAACCAACAATTTCTCTAAGCTAATCAGTAGATACCATTGTGTGAAAAGGCTGTAATGATCATAAGGGAGCAAATCATTTTCTTATTGCCGTATTCTCTAGAGTCAACTTAATAAAAGATAACGTACATGAAACATTTCCACCTGATCACTGCGATGTTCAGGTGACAATTCTTCGAGAGACTGCCACTGAATTGGCCAGTGTTTAAAGGTGTTGTCTGGGTGACAAAAATGATATGGGCACCCTGACCAAGCGTCAATGCAATGGGTGTCTTTATGAAAAAAATATGTTGCATGTACCATACATATGACAAGTTAGGGTTGCATAAGGCCTTAATTCCCAAACTTACTTTCCATATTTGGTGTCGCCCACAAGCAGTTCTGGTGCCCTGTACCACCTGGTGGCAACATAGTCTGTGTATATTTCACCAGGCTGGGCCAAGGTTCGGGCAAACCCAAAATCGCAAAGTTTGACCACACCATTCTTGCTTACAAGAATGTTCTCTGGTTTAATGTCTCTATGAATAATCTGAAATGATAAATTGAAAGGTTTGAAATGGTTCATAACAATTTTTTTTTCTTATTAATACATGTACATGTAAGTACTTAAGAAGTGCAATGTCTGATATTTTATTGGCATCATTTTGAAGACATAGCAAAGGGTTAACAAGTCAGTGAGAGGAACATCTACTATGACAGTACTCTTGTGAAGAAAACCAAAACATTGCCAACAAAGAGAATTAGCTCAAAATGAATTAATCATCAGTCACAATAAAATTCAAAACAGTTTCAGCTTTTTAAAATATTTTCTTTCTACCGGTAGAACTAAGCTCTTTAAAGCTATGCTCTTACACTTGCCACTAATAAATCTTTTCACAGAAGGGTAAGGAAATAAGTACATGTTTTTAATCATACTAATTGGTAAAGAATGAAAAACTAAGAGGCAAATTTTTTCAGTCAACATTGTTAAAGGCAATTTGAATGCCGAATATTATTTTATCAACTTAGACATTAAATCAATATCTGTCACTTCAGACTTTCATGAAAGCCATTTAATAGGTAAATCGAATGAAGTGTTCCTTAAAATGCTGAAAAACTCTTGCGCTGTTGACAGATTGATATATTAATCTTTTATAGCATTAATTAATTCTTATTTTGTAAAGTTACCTATGTTCTTTTATAGACTGAAGAGGTTTTTGTTTTATTAAATATTACACACTTAAATTTCTAACTTCATCTAATTTCCCATATTGGGTTTGGGACTTAAGTTCAAGTTGAAAGAAACAGAAAGGAACAGTTAACCCTTAATGTGGTGGAACCGACTTTATGCATATATGCAAACAGGTTAGATCCAGGACAGCTGCCAAGTAAATTGGCGGCTGACCTGTGATCTAACCTGTTCGCTACTCTTACAAACTTTCCTCATCCAAATTAAGCAGATATTTAAGGTTTTGGAAAGCAGACGACACAAAAATCTATTTTTAGAGAATTACCAAGCATAATAATGGTTATATTGCCCACAGTGACAATAAAACAAATACATTTAACTCTCATAAGACAAGGCTTCAATTTCCTAAATGCATATATACCGCCCAGTAACCGCTTTTAAACTGACAAATCAAGGTCAACTGTTTATGGAACGAAATAGATCATTCATGTCTATTGTTCAAACTGATAATCATCCATTGTCATTATGAGGGATTGATGCAAGACTAAGACAAAACCTTCATCATCTTAAGGTCCACCTAAGGACTGTCATACAAGGGTCATTGTGAACAAAATATTCACCAAATCCTTTTTGAGGATACCCATTTGAATTGTATCTTCAAGACGATTCTAATGGGTACCAACATTATAGGGTTTAGAAAAGAAATAACAGAGTTAACCAGAGGAACATGCTTCCTATTTGGACTTTTGGTTAATCTTATATGAGGAACTTACTTTAGTAATGCCCCATACTGGCTAATACACAATCTTACAATGCAATCATGAACTCTAAATTTATCCAATCAATAATGAATAATGCGGGTATAATCAATTTAACCTACAGGTATTTCATTTCCCTCTATTTATAGATCAATACAACGCTAAACAATGATACTGGTAAATACAGACTGTCTTCTTTAAACCCACTATGCCATATGAAACTTTGCAATAGATCCAAAACAAATGTGCACATTAAAAAGAACCATCAAGCAGTAACAGAAATTAATCTTCATTTACATAAAAAAAAACATTTGGAAAAACCCTAAAGAAGTTGCTTATAAATAAGCAATCTATTCTTTAGTCACAATGAACTGTTTTTTTGTAAAAATCTCCCGTAAGCTGGTTAGATGAGACTGGATTGAGATATGTGTTTACCCATTACTTAATATTTTCTTATTGTAGCACACATACAGTAGATGCTTTATATACACTTTGACATAAGGATAAATAGGTATAAATAGTTTTAACAGGAGATATTTCTCCTTTTGTCTTAAAAATTTCTCACCAATACCACAATTAATACAATTATTTTCATGCTTTATAATATTAACTGCTCACTGCTGTAACTTTATATGGAGGCAATCATAAAATGACATATGGTGGTATGTTTAAATGTATAAACCACTTTTGTATAATTGCCAATTATGGGTTGCCCCATTTAAAGGCTAAGCTTAATCTTTATATGATTTAGAATATAAATAGAAAATATTTAAATCAAAAAGATAAGTTATTTATTTGCCATAGAAATTTTCTTATAAAATTCACACTCTGACATATCTTTACTTTCATTCAACAATCAAACTCTGACATATCTTTACTTTCATTCAACAATCAGAAATAAATGGTAAAGATATCTGAAGTGCACTCAAGGCATGATCGAAGGCCGTTAATGAAATATAAGTGTTCCATTGAAAAAAACTTTTTCCATTGAAAATTAATGTTTTCCATTCAAATTGACAATACATGCATGAAGTCTTGAAGATCATCCCTTTAATTCCTTCCTCCATAGTTACCCACTTTGACATATATCTTCTTCAGAAGTCTTCAAAAACAACTGTGACAATTTGAGGGTTAAATGCAAGACTATAGCAAGTGCTTCATAAACATGAAGCACTTACTATAGTCTTGCACTGAACCCTCCAATTGAATCATAGTTCATACCGATACCCATGATACTATTGCAATTTATACTCATTGCAAGGGGGAAGCTTTGGCATACCATAAACTTTTTGCAAATAATTGAGGCAAACCTTTTTTTAAGAGCAATTTCTATTTTGTCTGAATAATTTTGAAAAAGAAAACAACAAAAGAAAACCCAAACAAACGCTCAAGTTGTTTTCAACAATATACATATAGAGGAAATAGATTTATTGATCAGGCAACACGAGATCTGTTGATAAAACGTACATCACAGCAGATATCAAATTAAGATAATAACATTTAAATGCAATTTAAGATTGTATAACAACTAACCCCACATGTTTATCCTTATCATAACTATTGACCCAATATTCGATTCTGCAATGAATCAAAATCTTAAGAACAAGCAGGCAAAAATTAAAAAGTGTCAATAATCCTATAATATAACTGTCCTGATTTGAGGCAAAGGGAAAAAAAGTTTGTGATAAGGAATGATATACATATAGATATACAATTTTTATTTATAAACCCCATCAGCTGATGTCCTAAGGAAAATCATTACAGAAAATACAAAAATATATCATTATGTTCCATTGATCTTTAAACTTGCTAAAAATTACACTTTCGATAAATGATATATGTTTTTTTTTTTTTACTTTTGTCCATGCGTTGGTGCAACTTAACATAATCCATGTTTAATTCATGCACCCTATTGACAAATGTTTGAACTCAACACTGCTTAATTATTCATGAGCATTCAATGAAATGCACCTCCCGCAGAAAACTAAAAGAAAGCATTTTTTCTGTAGAACAAATTGCTTGTACCAATTGATTATCCTTTTTGACGGCACAATGTTCTTTTCAATTTTAAAATTGAGTTGTCGTTTACCATAATACATTACTGTTGTCATGTGCGCATTTAAATTTGGAATCATCCATTTGGGAGTAATGATTGTTCATTGGTTTGACTTTGAATCTTTGTGAAATCCTAATGGTTTGAAAAAAATGCCTTATTATAGATCCCTGCATGTTGTACAACACTCAAAATTTTAATCCATGGCAACACCAAAGAAAGTCCTTCACTGAGGCGAATAACTCTACTCTAGTCTTGCATTCAAACTAGGTTCATTACAGGACTATAGTAAGTGATTCATAAACATGAAGCACTTACTATAGTCTTGCACTGAACCCTAGCATTGATCTCTCAATCTATACCTATTCTATTCAATACTTACATTGTTTAAATGGCAGAACTCAATCCCCTTTAACACCTGCCACAAGATCTTTCTACATGTGGTTTCATCCAGTCCATTGGGGCACTTCTCTAGCTCATCAAGAACTGTATGATCCACAAACTCAAACACGAGGTACAGTCTCTTCTTTCTCCTAAACACTTCTAACAAGTTGACTAGGTGATCATGGCGCAATTGCTGCAAATAAAATAATACACATCATGCACAAACCCAGACATACCCTTAGAATGATAAAAATACTAGAATAGCGAGGGTCATAAATAGCTCTTCTATTCAAGCGTATTAATTTTACATCAATTGTGAAACAAACAAAAAATTAAGTTCTTAAAACTTAGATCAATCACTTGCTCTTCTACTTTGTGGATCATAACCATGCAGTACTTGCAACAAATGTGGATACAATGAAAGGTCGCAAAGCGGAAGAAACTACTCATGGAATTTGAACCCACGACTTGTGGCCGTAGACTGATGCTCTACCCCTAAACCACTGTCCTCCACATTGTCTTTTCTCTTGTCAAATGCAACTAAATCCTTCTTCTCATCCCTCTCCACCCAAAACCAAAGGGGGGAAAAGAGGAATCACAGTGGTATGTACCTCAACCTACCCCCCCCCCAAAATATTAAGATTTATATGCTCATATTATGGGCATTATGGGCATACAGCTTCATACGTGGCATTTCATTTAGACACATTATAAACTCTGTCATGAAACTGTTCAGACATCTTTGTCATCATGTGGTATAATTCTATCAGTTCATTTTTATGTTTTATAGAAACAAATTCCAAAGAAAGAGGTGAATTTCATGCATTGGGGAGAATTCTGTAGTTGCATTTGATTTGGAATAGGCACACAATCTTATGTATACAAGTTAATGGGTTAAATATTCATTTTTCTGAAACTGCCTGATTTATGTGCATAGACATTTGGCTGTAAACTTTCGCATGACAATTAAGGCTTATATAAACGTATCTATAGTATTCAATGATTCTGTTTGAAAAATTCACATACCACTTTCCTTTCTTTCTATGGCGTTCAATGCTTTTATTGGCTCTGTATCAGGTTACATTTGAAAACTACCATTAAAATGTGTATTTGCTAAACTTGAACAATTATTTTCCAAAAAAATAAATCCTTCCTGAATTTGTTAACGGATCATTTTGCCCCTTTCAAATTGTGTTTAATGTGGTCATCTTCAAATTTCAAGGAACATGGTAAGCGTTAACATGTACTTCTCTGAATTAATAGAAAAAAAGTACTTTAACAAATATACAAATGAACACTATGTTTTTAAAAAGGTGACTTTTTACTATGTATAAATAGGATGCTTGTGCACAGAGGAGAAGGCATCATGTACATTTAAACATTTAGAATTAAAGATAGTCTTTTATTATCAATTTTTAAAAGCCGAAAACTTCCCAAGTATTACAAGAACGTGTTGAAAGGGATAAATCAATACAATTGTACCAAAGGACCAATAGGTAATGTACTGACTGACACTGACTATTCTTAGAAACAATTCAATTACAGACAACAAGGAATCTGTTAACCTATATCCTCAAAAGAGATCCTGCCATTAGTCATAGAGAAAAGAATAGGCTCAACACACATGAAGCACTTACTATCAGGGATCAGGAAAATGTCAGTTCTGTCGGTTTTGGACTGATTTTGGTTGTACTGAACCGAATGCAAGTTGAGAATTGATGAAAGAATCGGTCCAGATATTATAGACAGTTATGAATTATTATCCCTGTGTCAAACAATGCCCGAGGTGTGTATTAATTGGGGTTTAATTGTAAACATACAGGTGCCCTTGATTGAGAAGTACATGTCACATCCTTGTTCCATGAAAACCACTTATATTAAGCACCTTAAGTCAGATGTTAAAAGATAATTGCTAGATTATGAGAAAAATAAGTTTTAATGTATAAAGTATGACAATATTACCAATTTGCTTCACTCGCCAACGCAAAGCGACTTTTAAACATTAAACATCTTCATTAGACATCATGGGAATCATCAAAAGGGAACGAGTCTTTAAGACTTTACAAACAAACACACCTCAAATAAAACAATTTTTTATGATTTGAACTAAGAACACAGGTCAGAAACAGGTGGGGGGGGATAAAGAATAAAGAAAGTCTTCGGTTGATTCTTAGGCCGATTGGGATGCAGAGATTTCCTGATCCTTGCTTACTATATAGTATTGCACTGAACCTTCAATATACATGTATATATTATATTCATGTGCTTAACATTCAAATATCATAAAGATAAAGAGACAACCCCAAAATTAACATATATCAATAATTATGATAAAGCATTGTGGAGATACCGTACAAATCAACAATAGAAACTTCATAGTCAAGGTCCTCAGCCTATTACGAAATCAAAAGTGAACGGCTTCTATACTAATCCCAAGGATTAAATACTGGCACACAAATACAGTTTATGGTTATTAAATGCTGGCAGGTAATAATAAGTGTGTGATTAAATCCTTTCCTTACATTGAGACCTAGATAATATTTTACGACCTGCAAACATTTGCTGTATCAAAGCAAAGGATACCTTAAGATTTTTTTTTCAACAAATGCGAGAAGGTTAAGTGGAAGTAAACATTATTTCCTTTAAACTATACAACAGTTAATTGTACTGTTCAATGATACCTAAGCAGGAGAATAGCCATTGGAAGCAAGATTAGCTTGTGTCTAAGTTTTTAGAGCCTGTATACTGAGACAGTGAATATTACATGTACAGTGATGTCTCGTTAATCCCAACACGTACGTTCCGAACAAAATGTCCAGATATCCGAATCATTCAGACTAATGAAGCAGATCATGTTCTTTTACACATTAAGACATACATGGTCTGTATGCACGTGTATACTAATAACCCTTTAACAAAAGCCAAATTGTTGACCATCCCAAATTGAAAGAGTTTGCAGACGACATTTCAAAACGTGATGAAGTTCAAAAATAATCTTCTGATATGGCAGAAAACATTGTGGGAAAAGGAGAAATTGTTTGTCACAAGCAATTTCTCCTTTCCCACAATGTTTTCAAAGGTGGTCTGCAACAAACTGGTCAAATAATTCCATTCCCTTACAATTTCGTTCGGATTGCGCGACATCAGGATAATCGGGGTCAGGATAAACGAGGCTCCACTGTAATATGTTACTGATATAGATCCAGAGGTATACGGACATTTGCCCCCCCACCCCCCCCCACCCCCGGACATTCACCCCCCCCCTGGACATTTGCCCCCTTTTTGGTATAGGGCGGACATTTGCCCCCTCGTTGTAATGTAGAAGGCGGACATTTGCCCCCTCATATTATTTTTTCAACTTGATTGACCTGGTCGTATTCCGTTAGTATTAAACAGGAATTTAAATGGAATAATAATTTGATCAGACTAACATGTCAATTTTGCTCTATTACGCCGATGGCACTTGGTCATATATGCTCTTCCAACCGTGAAATGGCGGGATAAGTTGATTTGAACTTATTCTTTTCATTTTTGGTCTAATTATTTCTCTCATAAATCAAATGTGATGGTGATACCGACACAAATTGGAATATCTTTTGTCTTCTTTGTTTTTGATTGTTAGCCTTGAGTGACAAATCAGTAATAAGATTAAAGATGTAATCAAAATGTAAATTAAATAAAACTTTAATTTATTAAGTTTCATGGTTGGATGAGCATGATTGGCCAAGTGCCATCGGTGAGTTTTTGATTAGTCGTCTCGATTTTAACACCTATAGGGGATTAGGAGGGAAGAGCCTGAATAGAGTAAAACTGATGAAAATATCATTTCCATTTTTATTTCTATTTAAATATAACGTAGAGTGATCAGATCAAGCAAATTGAAAAAATAATATGAGGGGGCAAATGTCCGCCTTCTACATAACGGTGAGAGGGGGCAAATGTCCGCCCTATGCCAAAAAGGGGGCAAATGTCGGGGGCAAATGTCGGGGGGCAAATGTCGGGGGGCAAATGTCGGGGGGGGGGGGGCAATGTCCGGGATTCAGATCCAGAAGTGCAAAGATTGTACATACCAGTAGATGTATGGATGTTTACTGAGTTTATATCATGCTTTCAATAATTAGTTTTAATTGCACAACAATATAAAAACTGTATTGTTTCAAATACATTTTATTTTTAAAACCATTCAAATTTTCTCAGCGGTGAGCAAGCAACTTTTAGTATTGATACAAATAAACCCAACATAAAAGAACCCTATGAATATAGTATTTCTTTCTATTGCAACAATTTATTTTGTCCTTCAAACATTAAGGATCGTACATTTATCAAGATTAGCTATCAGAACAATCTTTAGGCTACCGGTATTATAAGAGAGTTACGAAAAGAAACCCAACTTTTCGTAAATGACTTATTCTGCTGCTTGAAAGTTTGAAATAAACGTTATTCCAAATTTTCAATTAAATTTATTTTACTGTTGCTGTCATGATATTTTCTCTATTTACATTAAACATAGTTTACAAAGAAATATCGAAATGCCTTTGTGCAAGTTCTCTTTACATAATATTATGCAAAAGGATTATTTGCTCATTATGATCACATTTCTCTTTCTTCTGAATGGTACCAATACTTTTTTATGGTGTTTAAAATTGTATCAACAGGTATGTAACAGCTTTCCTGGATCATTTAATACCAGGCTAGGGCTCTTAAGTGATCACTTTCCAAAGGTGTTGGAAGGGTTTGAACCTGGGAAGTTATTACAACTTATAATTTCACCATAACGTATGGGTTACCAACCAAATTTAATTGTTTTAAACGATGTTCAACACTACCATATAAATTGAACTACTCAACATAGATGCAGGCTCGCTGGAAACATGTGATTGGCTGCATGGGGACAAATAACACAAAATTTGAAACCCTACACATATTATACAAGGTGTATTTCTCAGTTCACAGAAATACCTGAGTAGTTACGATTGTAACAGTCCACTCAAGAGGCGTCAACTCCATATTAAGTGGAAGATTAACCCTTCTCATATCAATAGGTCTATATGCAGCAGATGGAATTATAAGCCCAATAAAGAAACTTTTAAGAAAGTGACAAAAATATGCACAAACAGTTGCATAAATGTCCAATTATCATTGATAGCATGGTAATTTTCTGAGATTTTTTTTATCCTTTTAATCAATAAAGAACTAAAGATAATCTCCGTTTTGAAAATGTAGAAAGTGTTGGGAAGCATTTTACTAAATATCTTGTGCTTGATATTTGTGTACTTTCAAAACAACATATCATTTAATATGCTGAACATCAAGTAAAGCAATTTTGCAATTATGTCTCTTCAATCTGCTTTCAATGACGTCACTTTGCAGTATTGTACTTATATATAAGATACTATCTGTGTGTATCAGTTTACACAATATTTTACTCAAGTAGTTTAGTAAAACAGTACCCTGTTCCCAACACAGAGATTTAAAGGGATTTGCTTAAATGAAAAGGTTAAGAGGATAAATTTCCTAGGGTTATTAATGCTTATGTTAAATTGTTATTGATAGTTTCTACTTATGGTAAAACACATCCAGGATCATGGTGCATTTACCAAAATCTAATAACTGCTGTTTCAACAATAATGATAATTGTTATACAAGCAAACATAATGCTAGGCATTAAATGGTTTGGAGAATAGTGGTCAGGGGGTATGGCATAGGCCTTGGGACAAAATGTTCAAATCACATGAATAGCAGGATCCAACTTGCGACCTTTCATATATTCACAATCAGCGCAAGTTTTAGTACTCTAATCCAGGAAGTAGAATACAGAGCGATTGAAGTTGTAAGAACTTATTTGACAAATGATTTAAAACAAGTAAGTTCTATCTATTCAATGCTGTCCAAGGCATTTGATTAAATCAAATTTGTAGCCAGCCTGTATGTACTTTCAATCATGCATGTGGGTTTATAGTTATCTTGGGATCAGTATATATTATATGACATTTACATAGTACTGACCCAAGCATAGCTATAGACCCCTGTACTTTTGACTTGACTCTAGTCTAATGGTCTCTTACAGATACAGACATGCAAATACATGACAACTTACCTTTAACATTCTCACTTCCCTCATGGCTATTTTCTTGACCATCTTGTCGTCCTCACTCTCGAGGAACTTCTTGATGGCCACCAACTGACCGGTATCCCTGTGCTTGCACTTGAGGACCATTCCATAGCTCCCCTCACCCACCAGACCCTGGTTCTCGTACTTCTCCATCACGGGTATTACAACACTCACCTAGGCACTTGGAACTATAGGGAATAAACAAGAATTGAATTGAAAATTAAAAGCTAAGAATGCTTTCTGTTAGGACCAAAAGTTTTATTAAGGAAGAATAAAAAAGATGGGAGGAGGAGGGGGTACGTATGTGTCTCATATTTATGCACACAATTGGAGTTAAGGGTTTAAGAACCTATTGTGACAATGGAACTAAATAGAATACAATAGTTGAATTGAAAATCAAAATCTATAAGTAATAATACTGTTCAGTTAGAACCAAAACTTTTTTTTTTTGGAAGAATGATAAAGAGGAAGAAAAGTTTTCCTTCATATGTATGCACTAAAACGCAATTGTAGTTAAAGGTGAAAGAAATTCAGAAATCATTGAGTCACTAAGTTGGGTAATTTCTCATAAAAAATAATTTCCAAATTCATCATTATGGTTTCTTGCCAGATCATACAGAAAATGCCATGTTTAAATCCTTAAAAATAATAGTCATATATGCTGTTTCTTTCGAGCATTTTCTTTTTCTTAACGAGCAATTTTTTCCCACAATGCTTTCTGCCCTATCAGAAGATTCTTTTCACCACATTTCGAAATTTCATCTTCAACCTATTTCAATTTGGGACAGTTAAAATATTTGGCATCTGGTAAAGGGTTAAGGCAGAATCCACTGTGAGAAAGGAGAAATTGCATGTTACAAGCAATTTCTCCTTTTGCCACAGTACTTTATAAAGTCTAGTTGCAAGCAATTTCTTCTTCTAGTCACATTGCTTTCTAAAGTGTTCTGCAGCGATTGCGGTAAAGAGAGGAATTATGGAGTAATGGGTTACATCATCCACCTAAAATCCCCCAGAGGTGAGAATAATTTCTATAATCCCAATGCCTTTTTTATACATCAATAATACACACATACAAGATTTGTCAATAATTGTTGTATTCATTGCCAACTCCTTTATGTATGCTAACAAATGCTTTAAGTAAGCAGATAATAAAATGATTTCAGATGTGATAAATAAGGCTTGAATTGAAAAAAATAAATATTAATGAGTTTAATGCATTCTTGATTTTACGTAAATATATACTCTTGGCGCATTTGACACGCTTCCCTTACTAGAATTTGTGTAACTCAAAGATTTTTAGTATAAATTATGTGAAAATTGTTTAACCATTACAAAAAATTAAGCAGACTGCATTGTGATTTAGATGACTCTCATGTATTTAAGGCATTTTTTCCAAAAGATTTCTTAAACCTCTCCCCATGTTGACATTTTAATCCAGATATCTTTTGGGCAACATATATTGAAATTTAAAGAATAGTTTTTTTCCACATTCAAAATGAATAGCATTCAAAGACAGAATTCAAATATCTTGATAAAAAGCGGGAAAATAATAGTTCTTGCATGATAAGAGTTGTATGAAAACAAGAAATTTTAAATTATCTTTTCAATGAAGACTATAGATTACAAGGAAGAAGCAGAAACATCAAATCAAAGTATGGTTTTGATAGGATTAAACATGAACAATCTTGAATGAGGAGTTTATGGACTGCTTGTCATATTGCATGAAATGATTTACAATATAAAAAAGCATTATCGTTCTTTGAAATTTAGTTGTGAATTGTTTTGTAAAACATTTTCAATCAATCAATCCATATCAAATTTAAAGAGGTGTCTAAGCTGAAAAGCATTTTAAGGGTATTTCGATGGATTTTTTACTTTAAATGTGTATAGGAATCAATGTGGCATTGGAAGAAATTGATGTACTTAATGATTTTTTTTTCATTTTTCCAAAGGATGTCTATATTTCTCTAATGGAGATCAAGTTAAAATGAGGTATAGGTTTACATATAAAGCCCCAAACCAGAAAATCAATCAACATGATTAAAAGGTCTGACTATTTAAATTGATTTTTAAGCGAAGTTTAGGTTAACTTTGTCAATGAAACTAATGGCAATTTTTCATATCAATGGATTAGACTTTGAAATTAAGGCATTAAGACTTACTTTATATTATGTATACCTATTTTAACACCCCTGCAGAAGGAGGTTAATAAAACCATATAAGGAAAACGGGAAATTAAAATCAGCATTTTTTCTGGTTTACAATAGCATGTTACCTTTGTCACAAAGGAACATTTCATGCATTTTATTTTCATTTTATGATATTTGTTTACTTGTGCTTCTGACTAAAATGGACAGACACAAACTTTAATACAATATTGGTCTTTTATTTGACTAGTCACCTTGACTTAATGCATGCAGTCTTTCACAATGACCATTTACGCATTACTCCATAACATTTCCTAAATTTTACAATGCAATCATCACCTATCTAAATGAAATACTGCTGAAAATAAGGAGGTATTGATAATCATACATGGTATATCTCTGGGTAAGGCTGCCAAGCCTCGGCTTTAAAGGGTATGTGTATATACAAAGATATTTTAATCCGCTGTATTCTAGTTACAGTATACTTAAACTATAAAGATTTATAGGACAGAGACACTCAAGGCTTATTTAAATAAGATACATGCAAATATTTACAATTCACTTAAACCCTCTGAATAGCTTCTTATGTAGTATTAAAGTAGATAAACAGATAGTTAAGTATTCAAAAGCTTTCATTTACTTATCTATCTGGAAAGCCCTTATGGTAATAAATCCCGAAAACCAGATCGCTTCTGACAAATATAAGCCTTTAATACAGTACATACATATCTCAATTGAACCAGTCTTTCCAGCAGTAAATATGTTTTAGTCCTCACTCTGCTTGCTTTTGATCTCATTTCTTGTTACTTCATGCACATTCGATTTTAAACACCTGGCATACATGAGCAACAAATGATATAAAAAAAGTAATGAGGAAAATAGAAAAAATCCTTTTGACAAGCATTTGATGAAATAGTTTCTAACCAATATCACTTTGAAAATAATTGTCAGTATGAACATGTTACATAAAAGTCCAACTTTTGTGTTAGAAATGTCGTAAATTCTTTTAGCCTTCCAAAGGTTTTCTTTAATTGGGAAAAGATTTTTGACTATTGATTCTAAAATAATTGTCATGGAAAAGGTTTAGTTTGGAAACCAACAAGGTGTTGAAGCTTAGAACTTTTTGATTTAGAAAACCGCATTATAAATATCATTTTAAAGATTTTTCATTTGGGAATGTGCCTTTTAAAAGCCAGGTTTAAAACATAATGAAAAAGGATTCTTCCTTTTTGAGCAGGTTTGATGCCTCAAATTGTAACAATTTGCACAAAGGCCTGTTTTAGTTGATAAGATTGGTCCTAGTAATATTTTACAATTAAGGTCTCACATTCACAACTTTACTTGTATCATAAGACCACTAATCAGATTAATGGTATTCCCTATTGAATTCAACACCAAGTCCATTAGAAACAAATTACAAAGACTTGCATGTTTCAATTGGGTTTGACACGTTTTTCAACTTATTTTCAATTATAAATGCTAACAGCTCATGAATAACATTCATTTGGTCTTGCTCAGCACCTTCTTTTTTGACCAGGAACTGGCTGTCCAACTCTAATATGCAATGCCAGACACCCTACCTCTAGCTGTCAGAATGTGGTGGTATAATTGACAGTAATTTTCTTTTGAATATTCAGAAATCAAAGAAACAAATTGAAAACGATTTGTAAATTTAAAGAATTAAAGAAATTTTAAATGACAAGACTTGTAACCCATACAATGATGTCTTTCAAGCCTTTTCAAATTTCAAGTTTTCAAATAAGAACAGAACCATCATAAAGCAAAAAGAATAAAATGACTTTAAAAATATAGTCTGGAATATCACCACAAATGAACTCTTCTCATTCCAGTGATTAAGCGTTTAGATTTAAGACATTTATATATCAAAGAAGAAATTAACTATAAATATCATGCGAAATGTAGACTGTAACAAAAATGATAATTAAGAAATACCTTCTAGTTTTAAAGTTCTTTATGGTCCCAAAGGTGTAGCACGAACCAAAAACATTCAAGTTAAATGAACAGTTTAAATCCAAGGTTTCAAATAAATTACAAACACAATCAGTTATTTATGGTGCCATTGATTACATCTAAGTAAAAACAACACGAAAACGGTCGAGGCATCCTTGTGTATTTGACCAAAGTATCGGTAAACACCAATGACAAACTGTGAAATGAATCGGCGCACGTCTATCTATATCATTAATGAATATTACTTGCCTCTTTTATTGATTTAAAGCATCACAAGTCTTAAAACCACGAAAGAAAGTTTGAGGTAAGGAACAGTTCCATAACACAATCAAAGAAAAAAATCAGCAAAATACACTTTAGCCACCTGTTTAATGACTCGTATCTACGGACAACAAACTTCCGCGGCCATGTTGGATCTGCCTTTTCTCGACGGCATAGCAGTTACGATTCGTTCATTTTCATAGTGTTATCAATATCTTTTACCATTATTCAAATCAGCCGTTCGAATATAATTTTTACATTCTCATGGGAATATGATGTAGAGAGTCACAATGTCAAAAAATGTTTTCTTTAAGTATATTTTCTTATATCGACATATATTTCGGTAAATAGAACAGCATTATGGTGTGACGTAATTAAGCGGGAAAAACAAGTGCGTTATACATCATTCTGCATTTCTGCGATTTGTCCCATTTTGATAGACACTAATCAAATATTCAAATACCTACAGACCATTTGTATTGATATATGCGTAATTTCATTGGTGCCAGATTAATGATACACTTCTCACCTCTTTTATACCAGTGTGGTTGAGATATAGCCCATTTGTGTTGCATTATAGACTTAGTAAACAGTTTTTACGTTTTATTTCTGAACACTGATCTTGATTTGAGTGATTACAGGTCAGTTCGGTAAATGACTAGTTCGGTAAAAATGTAAACTATAGTAAAGGGTCTGGTTGGTTCGGTAAATCCCAATACCAGAGAGAACAACAGTTAAATTGGGTGTTAAAAACAGTTAAATCCCATATTAATTTAGTGTTAATTAATTAACACTTACTATTATTTACATACATGCAAAATAGTTTATTTCTATTTTTATACACATTGTAATTTTCATACTTACAACATTTTAATTCACACAAAATACAATCAATGATTTGACCAGAGACATGCATGTTATCTATGTCTCGGACTTGATCAAAGTAAAATCTGTGCAGTTCGTTTTATAATGCAAACACTCAGATTAATCAATTATACACTGTAGTAGGAATGTCTCACCCTAAGAATTAAAACAGTCAAACTAGTTCTTTAAAGGAGGAATTTCCTAATTTAAGTACTTAAACAAATACATTTCATACACTATGTACAATCACTTTTCTCTAGTATAGGTTTTTACCGAACCAGCCAGACCTTTTACTCTAGTTTACTTTTTTACCGAACTAGTCATTTACCGAAACGACCGTCACCCGATTTGAGTTACCCATACGTTAGGAGCATTATCTTTCACTTCATCTAGTGGGTCACACATACAACATACTGTACATACATTATTTCGATTATCCTAAATGGTTGAATTGGGAATGAGTCTAAAAGCAAAGCACTTAAAGGCATTGAACTTGTTTCACTTTTGTTTGACAACGAAAACATCAGCATCAGATGAATATCTTTATATCGCAAAAGGAAAATATGTTTTGTTTAGTGACAAGGAATATTCAAACCACTATTTGAAAGATTGCTATTATCAGAGACATAGATAACAATGTTATCTATGTCTCTGCTATTATCAGGAGACAATTTGTGAGATACTTTTTATGAACCAACATAGGCCTATTCGCCTTCATTATCATTGATCATTGTTTTTGAGTCATTTCGATGTGACACCCTCCAATATTTTGAAACCTAGTTTTGAGTCTTATAATTAAAAGTCTGAAACTGAGCATGGACATCACAACAAGAACATGTGCATTTAAAAGTTCGTTGAAAATAGTTTGGTCCAAAATGTCCATTAGCCACAAAGACATAATATGTTTATTAAGTCTTTAATTGTTAGCCGTGAACTGTTTTTGGCAGCCAGTGTTGTTTATTTGAAATTATTAATTTTTATCAATTTTTATCAATCAATATGCATTTATATCAATTTATCTTTGTCTAAGACCGATTGTTTTGGAAATTAAAAGGAGAAAGTGGCTTGCTCACATTGGTTTACACATTTTAATCAATACCTAAATCAATAAATCGTACAAAAATCAAAAGACGTTTGATCCATGGATAAAAGGATAAGTTGATAGTACATCCATAAATCAGATGAGCAATCAATCTATAAATCAGACAATCAATCATTCAATCATTCAATCATTCGACCGACCGACCGACAGACCGATCAATCAATCAATCAATCAATCAATCAACCAATCAATAAATTAATTAATTAATCAATTAATCGATCAATTAATCAATCAGACGATAAATCAGTAAATCCGACGATCAATCAATAAAAACGATCAATCAATAAAGACAGACATAAAAGTCAGACAACAATGTCAGACAATAAAGTCAGACAATAAAGTCAGACAATAAAGTCAATCAATAAAGTCAATCAATCAATCAATCAATCAATCAATCAATCAATCAATCAATCAATCAATCAATAAATCAATAAATCAAACAATAAAAATGATCAATCAATAAAGAAAGACAGCAAAGTCAGACAACAAAGTCAGACAATAAAGTCTGAGACAATAAAGTCATACAACAAAGTCATACAATAAAGTCATACAATAAAGTCAGACAATAAAGCCAGACAATAAAGCCAGACAATTTAGTCAATAAAGTCAATAAATCAAGTCAATAATGTCAATCAATCATGAAATCATGAGATCAATCAACCGTGCAATCAATCAATCAACCAACCAACAAACCAACCATGTAATCAATAAATCAATCAACCATGCAATCAACCAACCAATCAATCAATCAATCACATTTTCATAAAACTTATTCTTCAAATAATTTCGTCACTTCTTTTCTTTCAAATCGTTGAATAAGGTTTTTTTTCTAAGCATAAGAGTCCCTAGTTCAATCCTTACCAGCGGCACTGTGATGTCTCTTGAAGTGTCCTTCGGCAAGACACTGCTAAGCCCTTCATATCACTTGTGAAATCCAAGAAAGAACTTAAATATTGTTGACATGACGTTAAAACCATATAAACATGTAAAATGTAAACGAACATTTCAGACTCAATGTTGCCAAGGTTCATGACCCTATGCGTACACGTTGTACTCTAGATAAAAGTTTACTGTGGTGAAGTCTGCAAGCTGTACCGTGGTCAGAGTTGAACTACACATACCGGCAACATGGCGGACCAAATGATGCAACGTGACAATCAAACCATTTATTTATTTGATGTCGACGGAACCCTCACGGCAGCGAGACAGGTTAACCGCTATAGTTGAGCTCATCATCACGGAAACTTTTTATTACACAAAATAAAACGTTATGTTCATTAAATTGATAGAAAACGGCGTAAGTGCCATTCTATCAAGGCGTTTCGTACCCATGTCAGTTCGTAACAAACAAACATCCCCGTGTCTGTCCTAATCCCCTTACTCTAATCTGAGATACAAAATTTTATATCTATTTTTTTTTTAATTATTCGTTTGCTTATTGCTTATGTTTCACTTGTTTTTGTTCTTTTTATTTTCTGTTTGGCGCTGGCACATAATCTTCAGAGTTTAAGGAGTATCAAAAAATCTGTAAGAAGAATATTTCGGCCCGAATATTTTGTTGCAACTTGCACTTCCGTCTTGAATCATTGTATCCTTCAAGGTAGTCAAAAAAGTGATTCAAAAGAGTTAGATTAAATACTTTCTCCCATCTATATCAGCAGACAGTCTTAACAATTTTAAAACACTACTAAACAATGAGGACTGGAATGCTAAGAAATTCAAACCAACCTGTTATTAGTACATGCGCACCAATATACTTACTTTGACATTTACTAATAGAGACTATTCAACAGAGAAAATTCAATAGAGGGGCCAAGACAGAAACTTTGTTTCCTAAGATGACGGCCCAAAGATCCAGGTATCTATCTATCTTCCTATGGTGACAAGCCCCTTACAGGGACTTATACATTTTTCCTGGTGGCCTACCAGTATTAGACTAGGATATGTGTTTCACCCAAGAACACTCTACGGTAAAATACATGGCAGCCTTAGGGGATCGAACCTGGCTCGCCCGTTCTCTAGTCCCCGACGCTATCCACTACACCACCGACGGACATTAAAATGTTTTATAACACACTCATGGAAACAATGAATTGCTTGTTTGTGAAATGCCAAATCTGTTGACTTTTTCTCTCATGAAGTTATGTTCTCTTATAGAAAGTCGAACCAGAGATGGAAGAATTCCTTAAGAAGCTGAAAACCAAAGTGAAAGTTGGTCTTGTTGGTGGCTCTGACCTTGTAAAGATTGCAGAACAGATGGGCGGAGATGATGGTAACTTAAAACTTTTTTGCTACAACATTTAAGATTAATTTATCAATAATAAGATATGAAAGGGTCTAATTTCCACTGTTATTCCAAAAATAGAATATCTTATTTTGTGACTATTTCTTTGAATGATCTCAATGACAGTTTTCTTATCACTGCCTACATTAATATGAATAGATTTTAGCAAAGCAATGGAGGATGACACCTCTCATATGGACCACTCAAATACTTTATTCCCATTCATGTTGAATTGATTATCTTAGAGGATATATAAGATTTGAGTTTAAGGGCCATATCATGTTTCAGAGACCCAGATAAGAGGCACAGTTCCTTTGCTTCTTCTTTATTTTTTCCTAACTCTTTATTGATGATCCAATTTAAGATTATTGTATATCCTTCATAAATGTGATGCACCTATTATAATCTTGTGCTGTACCTTTGATATATATTTTAAATGTATCCTGACATTACTTTTAATGATAAACAAATGATGCTGATAAGCTTCCTTATCTTACACTTTGTAACCAATGATCCTTATTATTTCTTCAGGGTTTTCCAATGACTCCTGATTTATGCTAATTTGGTGTACCTTTGACCCATTAAATATGGAGTTGTGAATAGAAAAAATAATTGTTTAGGGGTCATTTTGAGGAAGTGGGGGTCATTTACTATATAAGTTAGGGGTCATGGAAAACCCTGTTTCTTCATGCTTAAAGTGCAGAGCTTCCTTGCATGAGTAATTGCTCTTTTTTTCTTAATTTTTGTTCTACTCTACAAGATTGTATTTAGAATCAGTGGCTATTGACAACATGTACAATGAGATACAAAAGACAAGAACCATGTCAACAATTAGTGAATCCATTACTTCATACTTTCTATAGTACAAATGGTTCTAAAAGTTGTCTGCTGCCTGGTTTAAATCACAGAAACTAGGCAAAAGTTTAGAGTTTTCAGATTCTTGTTTGATTTTATCATTACAGTCATTCAAAAGTATGACTTTGTTTTTGCTGAAAATGGATTGGTTGCCTTCAAGGAGGGACAAAAAGTAGGACAACAGGTAAATATACCATAGCAAATTCCTTACTCTAAATTAACACCCAGGTTGGCCAATGTAAATTTTTAGAAGATTTTTGAAATTAATGCCATTATATATTTCTCCTTCCCACGGATCAATTGTGCAGAAAGGAGTCAATGGTTTATAAAGAAGATAATGAAGTTATTTACTATGGTTTCAATCTTCACCTGCTTTGTTCAATGGGATATTTGTGATTTCTCTTTCATTTATAATTTTTCACTTTAATGATGAAGGAAACAGTTCATGAAAATATACATGTAATTTACATCTGTTACTTTACTGATATGTCATGTCTTTTTGTTGAAAACCTGAGGTAGTACTAAAGATACAGGGGCCTCCGTGGCCAAGTGGTTAGAGTACAGAACTTGAAATCACATAGCCCCTCTCCGCGTGGGTTCAAATCCTGAGAGGGATATGGATTTTCATGAGAGGTAGTCTCCCGACTGACTTACGGAATGCTGATGGTTCTACCCACCTTGACCAGCCCTTGTGGGTAGTTGAGTCCGGGGTCTTCCTCCATCATTAAGAGTTAGGCATCGCTACATAACTGAAATAATGTTGATGTGATGTAAAACCCATATAAAAAAAATAAATAAAGATACTAATGAGTTAGGTAAGATCTTCATCCCAGGTAAGTTTTGATGTTCCCCTTATACTGAATTTAGAGACTGATCCAAGTTGATGCGGCAATGCAGACACTTTAAGTTTGACTTTTGAAAAACTAGAAATAAATTCCTTACAGTAACAATTTCCAAAATATACCAAAAGAATGTTCTCTAATTCAGTGAGTTTTGTATTGGGACCTTCAGTCTGTTAACCAATGCAAAGGTATGGGTATTTGTGGCTGGCAAAACTTGAAAGTTACAGCAAAGTACAAAAAAAAATATAACTAAGACTCATTGTCTTCATGGATGGAATTCCAAATAAAAACATTTTGATAAAAGGATCAAATGCTTATCAAGAGTATTTCTTTCCTATGTCACAGTGGTGATTAAAGATTTCTGTTTATTTCAATATGCACCAATGTGAGACTTTATGGAGAAAGGGATTATTTTGTGTATATTACTAAGTCAATTTGTAAGTAATAAAAAGACACAATATAATTTGACATCTTTTGTTTTGTATTTACAGAACCTGTTGAAATACAAGGGTGAAGAAATCCTACAAAAAGTGATAAATTTTGCATTGAAATATATGTCTGAAATCACTTTGCCTGCAAAACGGTAATTCATTTGTTTTCACTGATAAACACTGCTCATTTTATTGATGGGGCCTCAGTGGTCAAGAAGAAGTGGTAGATTTGAATTTCATCAGAAGTACATGGTAGTCTCTAAACTGACTTACCAAATGCCACTGGTTCCCTAGAGAATGGAGATTATTACCATTGTTCCACAGTTCTTTTTAAATGGGATTATAGACACTGCAGGGTCCGGCCTAGTACTGGTGAAATCAAGGAAAGCTGTAAGATAACTAAAATAACATTGACACAGTGTCAAAACCAGACTCAAATGATATGATGTTACGGAACATGATTGTATTTACATTCAGATAATTACAAGTATCATCCCCATTATCCAATTTGAAAAATTAAGGCAGTTCAGAATTTGGATATTCTAGGGCAAAAACAATTTTTTTGTGAAATTAGGTAGATGACTTTTTTATAAAAATAAAAAAAATGCTTGTTACATCACAGTGGTTTCTTTTGTCTATATTGCAGATGTGTTAAAGTGATTTATAATGGAGGGCATGGATTATCTCAACTGCTGCAGGCATAGCATTGGGTACCAATGAATCATTTCATACAACTATCTGGCTGAAAAGTTCAGTAGTATGTCTTTATCTGTTTTTTTTTTTATATATCTTATTTTTTCATTCACTATTACAGAGGTACATTTATAGAGTTCCGTAGTAGCATGCTCAACATTTGTCCTGTTGGTCGCAGCTGTTCTCAGGCAGAAAGGGATCAATTTGCTGCTTATGATAAGGTAGGAGTCTGGTCATACCCCAAAACAGAAGATATAATGTTTGAATCACAACTACTTAGCTTGAAAATCAAATTATAACTGCCATGTTTATAGTAATTTCCATGAATGCAGCGGAAGCAAATGACCTATTATTCTGTACAATGGAGTTTTGAGACTAGTCAATATCAAAGCCACACTAAGAAACATGAAGTATGAAATACAGAGTTATCTTGGTGTTATTTGAAAAAAAGCCACAGTGACAAAAGGAGAAATGTTTGTTATGAGAAATGTTTAATTTTTGGTCTTTTTTTGTCATTATCATTCTTGTTTCTTGAATCATATGCTAAAGATATTTTGAAACTTATCTTTTATGAGAGCAGTTGGCTCTTTCTGTATAAGAAAAAGCATTGAATGTTTTCTGAAGCCTTATTGACATGAAACTTTGTGTATTTCAGGAACATAATATGCGCCAGAAGTTTAAAGAAGCAATGGAGAAAGAGTTTGCAGACTCAGGCCTCGTATTTGCTATTGGTGGACAGATCAGTATAGATGTGTTCCCAGAAGGCTGGTCTAAAATATTCTGTCTACAATTCTTGGAAAAGGATGGAATAAAAACTGTACATTTCTTTGGGGACAAAACTGCAAAGGTAAACTGTTGTATTCTTAAACCTTTTCTCATGTAGAAAGTTATGAATTGTTTACAAGAAAGAAATTGAAGATAAGGATCACCACATGTTTGAGAAATATTCTTTAATGATTTTGGGTGGGAAGAATTGCGGTAAGATGCGTATATATGAGGAAAAATTGTTAAACAAATAATTCCTGGATTTGCGGTAAATGAATGAATTGTTCATTTTGTTTTGTGTCATAATGTGAGTTATCAAAAAAGGAAAATATTATAAGGAAAGCATTACCTGAAAAAGAATTTCTATTCATAGGCATGGTAAACATTTTAACCAAGACATTGATGCAAATGTAACAAACTTTCATGTCAAGAGAAAAAGCCAGTATGATGTAACTGAGTAAAGCGTTTTCAGACTGAGTTTTCTAATTAGGAACAATTACATGATTTGAATTGGTATGGGTTAATCACTGACAAAAACTAATTTGATTTTGTTCAGAGAGACAGAGCAGAATATAGATATATGAGCCACGTCACGGGAAAAGGGGCACTCGGACATAGCAAACAGTGTAGCCCCAGACCAGCCGCCACGTCAGTGACGTGGCGGCTGGTCTGGGGTTACACTGTTTGCCATCTTAGAGGACATCAAGTTCTACCTTTAAATAAATACAAATGATAACTGTCGTGACTAGATGCTGGAATAATAGCGCTAAGAAAGAGCTGAGTCAGTGGTTTTTATTTATGTCCGAGTGCCCCTTTTCGCGTGACGCTGCCCACATGTAAAAATGTAGAGATCTTGAGATCTATCATCTTATAACCTTATTTTTATATGGGACATAATTACCCTATTTTTATATGGGACACAATTACCTTATTCTTATATGGGACACAATTACCTTATTTTTATATGGGACACAATTGCCTTATTTTTATATGGGACACAATTACCTTATTTTTATATGGGACACAATTACCTTATTTTTATATGGGACACACTTACCTTATTCTTATATGGGACACATTTACCTTATTTTTATATGGGACACAATTACCTTATTTTTATATGGGACACAATTGCCTTATTTTTATATGGGACACACTTACCTTATTCTTATATGGGACATAATTACCTTATTTTTATATGGGACACAATTACCTTATTTTTATATGGGACACAATTGCCTTATTTTTATATGGGACACAATTGCCTTATTTTTATATGGGACACAATTGCCTTATTTTTATATGGGACACAATTCAGATAGAAATGAATAATGATTCACATAAGAGTTTTTTTTTTTTATATACCAGATTTTGCAACACAACTTGAAAAACTTTTGTTGCAATGTAAATATCAAAGACATAAATCCTTCTATTTTTACAATTTCAGGGTGGTAATGACTATGAAATATTTGAGGATTCGAGAACTATAGGACATACGGTGACAAGTCCCAAAGATACCATCTCACAAGTGACCAAGTTGGTTTTCAAATAAGTGCCATTGTGTGATAACCAAACATTCCATTTTGTTTTCCTCATTTTCTCTATGGGCATAAAAGGTTCTGGGAAGCGGTTAATCTATGGGAAGAAAGTATTTTGGGTTATTTCATTACCAAAACAACTAATGTGGGATAATGCAGGACATTGTAAAAAGTGCTTTACAACTAAATTATTATATTTACTTTTCTTTTTATTCACTTGTATGGAAAGAACGTGTCTTGGGATTTCTATATCAACTTCTGTGGGATGATACAGGAAATTGTGAAAAGTTCTATACAACTAGATAACTTTTTTTTGTTAACTTTTTATTTATTTCATGCTTTGAAGCAGGAATCTTTAATCAATTATATGCATCTAAGTGAAAGAACAATGAAAAAAATATTTTATTTAATATTTTGATGAAATGTATTGAGTTGAAAGTGGCACAATGAGAGTTTGCTCTTTTATCACATAATATGTGTAAATAATTATCATGCATGAAGTATTTATTTTGAATGCTATCTGCTACAGGAACATTTTTGTTTTGTTTTGTTTACAGTCAACCTTATACTTTGATGATTAAGACATCTAACATCACAGGGTGCAATAATGTAATATATCTATAGCCTATAGACATACATTGTATTACATTATTATAGACTATAGAAGTTTTCTGCATGCCGTTCATGGGTTGTTAAGATGAAAACGGAGTTTGCCATATTCAATGCAGGTCTTAGAGAGGTCGTTTAACCTAAGGCAAAATAAATATTTGAAAGCATTGTGACCAAGTGATTTTCTGCTTAAAAGAACAAGCTGCTACTTTTTGCTATATTTTTCTCCATTTATTATGATTTTATTTCAATCTATCTTTTCTTGAATGACTTGATGACACAGGCTGTTATGCGATAAAGTATGAGGGTCTTTAAATTTTTGAGTAGAGGGTTGAATCCAAGACTATAATAAGTGCTTCACAAGTACGAAACACCTTCTATAGTCTTGCTTTGAACCCTCAAACTGGTCTTAGGGAGATTTATAGGCTTACTAAATTGATAAGCAAAGAAAGTAATTGTGGATACTACATGAGAGCTGAAATGTATGACGAAGGCAATACAGAGGGAATATATATACATGTTTTTTTGTTGAGGGTTTATTTAATTGATACAGCTGTCACAAAAATGTGAACTTCTTTTCATTGGGACAAAACTGCATTGGCTTGAAATAAGATGTGATCTTTATTGTAAGTTTGTATTAGATTTACCAATGAATAACAAGTGCAAAAAACTATTTATTTATTAAAGATTTCATAATAAAATATCCATAAATCTTGCTTTCCTTTTTACGTTGCCTTTTGATGTTTTAAAGAATCAAATTGAGGAAATATTGATGAATGTGTAAATATATATTTCTGGAAGAACTATCTAATCTACTCTTCCGATTTCATATAAGGTCTGTAGATCAATGAGAAAGGTCACTTAGAATATTGAATTGTTTTCTGAAGGACAATTTCAATGAGTTCTCGGTTTGGCTTACACAGGCAGGGGAATCATGTGACCAATGTTTACAGGATGACCGTGCCCAGGTATCTGCTTTTTTTGCCTACTTTTGCCAATGATAGCCACATTGTGTTCCCCTCATAAGTTGACTATCAACTTTCTGGTTCTAGTGTATATGATAACCCATGCTGTATAACAATGTTACGTCCAATGTTCGGCAGAGAAATCACAGTCGAAGACAACTGTCTTTGACATGTGTGCCCGTTGATTGCAATTTCTCTGCCAAGTGTTATACATAATGCCCTTAAAAAGCATGGGTTATTATAAAAAGGTTTATTGTCATAGCTACATGCAATCCAGATAAGAACCTCTATATCCTCATTCCATCTGCGAATGTATTTAATTCTACATTTCTACCAGGTACTTGTTTTACAATTTAGGGTCCTGTTTGGCTCAGTGATAGAGGTGCTGGTCTAAGAACTTACGGGGTCTAGGGTTTGAGCCCCACTGGTACCTTCGATGTTGTGGTAGTGTCCATTAATAAGACACTTCAAACCCTAGCCTAGAACTGGTGGACTCGGGAAAGCAGTAACATAATTGAAAAATTGTTGACACAGCTTTTAACCCCATTATTGTGTTTTACAATTTTCATAGTGAAAAGCACATCTGAATTTCAACGCTTAGGACAGAATGGTATCCATTTATCAACTGTTTCCGTAAATAAGGGAACAGGAACAGTCATTCTTTGATTTGGAGCCATTTCATCCAGATTATTGAATAGGCTAGGTTAATGCTTTGGTGTTTGAATTCACAAATGCAAATATCAAAATGATCTTTTGATGTGTTTATTAAATACATTAAATCATTGTACCAGTTTCAATAATGAAACAGAACACTAACAAATACAACTTGTAACAACATATCAGTAGTGGCATATCTGTACTCAGTTATTTACATTATCAAAAAGGTTGCCACAATGTTTTCTTTGACACTATTTACTCTTTCATCCATACAACCATTCTACATTTCAGAATTCCACCTTTACCAAACGTCAAATTTTCGACTATCCCAAATTGGAAGCGTTTGCAGACGGCATTTCAAAATGTGATGAAATTGAAAAATAATCTGAGAGTGCAGAAAAAATTGTGGGAAAAGAAGAAATTGCTCATTAAGAGCAATTTCTCCTTTTCCCTCAAGGTTTTCTAGAGTCATCTGCAACAAACTGGTCAAATGTCATTATTGTTTAAAATGGGTAAAACCATTCCACTATATTTTTATGAGTCCTAAATGAAGGCAACAGCCAGCGTCAATTATGTAATATAATAAACATGGATTTTGACAAAAATAGAAATGGATATTCTTCAGCTCTAATCACGCAGATTATCTAAATTGTCTTCTGTAAGGATTTTAACACAAGTCTATGTGTTAACATGGCTTATATTCTCAACAAAATGGGCATCCCAATTCGAGACAGTTTTCAGACAGCAATAAAAGCATTATATATTGGAAGATAGATTTCCTGTAGAGAAGAAAATATCAATCAACACTAAGAAAGTGGTCGTTACCCAACTTGCATGTTTCTTGCAAGCCTTTATGACATATATCTTACAAGGTCAAGTGTTAAACACTATCAGCCGCCTTAACCCTTATAGTTCTGGAACTGAATTCATGCTTGTGCAAACAGGTAAGATCCAGGCCAGCCACCAAGTAAATTGGTGGCTGGCCTATGCTCTAACCTGTTTGATACTCTGAGTATCTTTCCTCATCAAAATTAAGTAGATATTTAAGATTTTGGAAAGCAGACACAAAAATCTAATTTTAGAAAATTACCCAGCATTCAAAGGGTGAAGTGTTCCAAAATGTATTATAAGCACAGCTCATATATCAAGGGTTCAGTGCAATACTATAGTAAGTGCTTCATATTTATCAAGCACTTGCTATAGTCTTACATTCGGCCCTAGATATCCTTTATAAACCACTGAAGAACGGTTAAAATAACAGCAAATATATCAACACAATACTACAAGGAGTACACAATAAAATCAGTTTTAACATAAAATATCACAATAACCTTTTACAACAAAGTATTACTGACATGAATTTAACTTTACACAAATGAGCACTTACGAAAAATTAAACAAAACTGCATATTTCTTCACCCCTTTTCCTGATAATTTGCAAATGAGACAACTATAGAACAAGAAGTTCGCAAATGGACAGAAATTATCCATTTAACACTAGAATAGTTGACTAACAACCTTTGAAGTGATGTAGCAAAAGGAAAATTTGTTCATGATGAGCAAATTCTTACTTTTTTACACTGTTGATAATTCTTACTTTTTTAAACTGTTGATAGTTGACTGCCTCAAAGGCATCTAATTTCATCATGAATACTTTTATCCAGCACACCCTTTTACCACTTCTCTCTTATAAACATGGCTTAACAAGCATGGAGAAGACAATGACAAAACAAAAAAAACCCTCAGTATTAACATTTTCTTCCCTTTTGTCACAATGGTTTTACATATTTTCATGATGCAGATCAAATTTGACCATACTTCATACTTGCCACCTACTGATATTTCCAAAATAAGCACCCCTCAAACATTGGTCTAAGTGCACGAGTAACATGCATGAGACTCCACAAATTAGTAATTGATTAACAATAAATCATTGAAAGAATTAATTAGAGTAAGGGTGAAGACAAAGAACCACTTGAATTCAGAAACAACAACATATCATTTTTTTATATATATATTGGCACCAAAGGCATCCCTTTAACAAGAGGCTCTGTAGTTATCATCACCTTCAAGTAACAAATGGAGGCGAGAAGTGCATCAATATTCCAGTTTAACCCATTACCAAACAATAACAACATTCTATGAGTTTGTTCCAGATGACTCTGGAAAACATTGTGGAAAAGGAGCAATTTCTCCTTTTCCAGCAACATTTTCTGTCCTAACAGATGATTATTTTTCAATTTCATCGCATTTTGAAATGTCCTCTGCAAATTCTTTCAATATGGAACCAGTCTAAAATTTGATGTTTAGAAAAGTGTTAACATGATGCTCTTTGTTCTGTTGGATTATCTAAGCAAACTTTTAACTAAAGCATGCAAAGCAAAACGAAGACATAAACAAAGGGTATATGTTTTTAGGTAAACTATGCTTTTTTGTTTGGTAGAAATTGAAAGGGATAGAGGTTTGCATTTAAAAAGTATGAAAAATATCTTTGACTTTGCAATATTGATACAACACTTATCAAAATCTTCTGCTGCAGCGGTGTTTAAATCAGTATATTTGAAGTGATTTGTAACAAGAATGTTTTTCAAATGAATCCATTCATTCTGAATTTATATAATTCAATAACCATAACATGTTCCTCGAGTTTAAATTAGAACCACACATACAATAAACAGATTTAAAAGGCTCTCTTCAGTTTGAATAAATTACCTTATTTAGAAAGTAACTTTCCATTGTCTTAAGCATTAACACTCATCCATGGAAAATCATGATTACAATGAAGTACATGTATACTCAGAATGTATGAACAAGATGGAAATTAACATGTTAATGATGAAAAAAACATTTTTGTACTAATTTTCGTAAAATTCTTAATAACATCATTCTAGGTAGCTAATAAACCTAGTCTTTCGGCATTTTTAAGGGGCCAGTAGTCCAGTTAATATGTGTACTTCCCTTGCTAATCTAGCCATTTCTTCTCTAAACTCTAAAGTTGTGGGTACACATTAGAATGACCTCATCAAAACGATTCTCATGAGCTCCCATAGAAAATGGTTTGACCATATAGTTTAAGTCATTACCCCATTACCCCTTACAATAACGACTTTTGACCAGTTTGATGCCACAACTCTGGAAAACATTGTGGGAAAAGGAGAAATTACTCCTAACGAGCAATTTCCTCTTTTCCTACAATGTTTTCTTCACTATCAGAAAATTATTTTTTGAATTTCGTGACATTTTGAAATGTGGTCTGCAAACTCTTTCAATTTGGTACAGTCGAAAAATCTGGCATTTGATAAAGGGTTAAGAAATATTGCATGCAAAACTTTTACAAAGCACCATCCTTATCTAGACCTCTGAAGGGAGATAATCAGTTGCATAGCTACCTGTAGGCTGAATACGCACATGCATACACATTCTCCCCTAGAACATGAAAATCTACGGTCTGCATTGAGCGTTTTGTATAAATTTTATTTTTTTATTCCTGAAATTTTATGTCTATTTCCTTGTTTGACACACATTTCCTTTGCACAAGATGGAACATAGGAAATGGAATTTTGACAGGAATCATACCCTTAGACCCCGTAGCTGTGGGTACACTCACAAAATGGCTTAGCTACATGCCCCTGATAAAATACATATATTGATCTTAAATTGTATGAACACGGTTCATTGGGTAGCTGGATAAAGTTGGTGATGTGCTCCGTGACTCTTGCTTCTCGGCCGCAGGTTCGGTGTTCGTTAATATGACTGGGCCTCCATGTTGCATTGGCTGACCTCGGATGACCTGGCTGCTGTCTGAAACAAACATGAAGAACATAATTATGGAATTTGAAACAAACACCATGTTTGCTGCATTCTTTTGTTGCAGTTGTTTCTTACCATTATTTCTAATAAAATAAAATCTTTTAATACTATATACTGATCAGCAGCAGGAGATTCCTCTTATTCAGACCAATCCAAAAATATCATAAGGAAGAAAAATTAATGGCAATCGACTTCACTATAGTCTGAAATATTGGCTGTATATAAACATTACCAAAATAACAAAAGAAATATTTCTTTACAGTCAGAGACATTCCTTTTGTCTCAATTTTGTGTACTTTGAGTATATTATCTATTCACAAGCCATTCTATTTCAACATTTGATCTGAAGATGCTTATAAATTAATCCAATAACATTGACAATTGGATAATCAATTAGTTAAGTTAATGAAATACATGTTTAACAATTCAAGCAAATCTATAGTAATTTTATTTGTCTATATAGGGTTTTCTGTCATGTCAAGAACTTTTCAGTAATGATATGGCTTTCCTTGATTCACCAGTACTAGGCTTTGGCACTGAAGTGTTCTGCCAAAGGACATTTGCAAGAAACCGGAGCTAGGTACCAATGGGGTGCGGACCCAAGACCCTCCAGTTCTTAGATCGCCACCTTATCTACTTGGCCAGGCAAGACCCCAAAACTATATTTAGACCATCACAAGCTTGAAGGACAGACTAAAGTTTTGCACAGAACCCCCACATGTTATCAATACTCTGTTTTACATGCACAATTCATCAATAGCTTATCTATTGATATCAAATAACTATATTATTGTTAACTTGAATATTTGAAAAAGGAATCAAATCTATCACACTTCATAACAGATCACTCATGACTTTGAATGTCAGGGTTATGAATATAACTTCTATAAGGAGGGAACTATTCAAATGCACATCTTCATGCAAATTGCTTCTTTGAAATACTGATCACAAGTTTTGTGAAATCCAGCAGGAGCTGTTTTTTATTTGATTGCAGTTTTTAGAGAGACATGCCAAAAAGTATGATTAATAAAAATCCCCAAAAACATAAAACTTTTAGGTGTAATCATAAGAATCATGATTTTATTCCTTGGCTTGTTTATAAATTGGCTTGTTTATAAATTATGTTTCAGCATTTTACTTCATCAAAGTCATATACTGTTATACATCTTATGATTTACAAATTACAGTTTTAAACCATTTTTCAATAGTATTTTAACTTTGTAGCTATAGCTATGATATGTGCCACTATTCAAGCTACTCATATTTTGTAAACAAGTTATAGACAATACTGTGTCCAAGCCACCGTCTGATTTCCAACATAAATAGACAGATAAATTATGCGAAACTAGTACTAGAACTATATTGCATTGACTTTATTAAATGCCTAAATAAATATTGGCCTGGCCAAAGTGTAAAATAGATGGAATTGTATCACTTTGCAGCAGGCATTTCAATAACCAATAACCTTAACATTTTTCTTTCTGTATACATGTATTTTTAAGCATGTAGTCTGGATTTGAAAGGAAACAATGAATAGCTTTGCAACAAAGCAAAAATCCATTACCAAAAAGATAGACAAACCATAGTCCCATACAACAAGACTACCTTGTATACAAAACATTTATTTCTAGACTACCTATTCCCCACCATTTATAAAAGAAAGTAATTACAAAATAAAGAGGAACCAGCAAAGACAAGTAGGGCAGAAAGAATTATTTTGAAACATTTCCAAAAACATGCACATACAAAAGATGCACTTGTAGCAGCAAACAAGAAAAGATTCCAACTCACAATAAATAAAATGTTAATTTAATATGATAGTTTGAACTTAAAAGTAGCTGTGATAGTTGTGTCATAACACATTACAACACAATAATGTCATTTGACAGACAACTCTGGAATACATGGTGGGAAAAGGAGATCTTGCCCTTAATGAGCAATTTCTTCTTTTTGAACAATGTTTTCTGCCCTATCAGAAGATTGTTTTTCAATTTCATCACATATTGAAATGTCGACTGCAAACTCTTTGAATTTGGGACATTCGAAAATTTGGCGTTTGGTAAAAGGTTAATACTATCAGCAGTAACCTTGTGGTACAAAAGAAATTATGCTGGACACTGGCAATCTAGACTCTAAAATCTCTCCTTACATATTTGTTTATTTGTGTATATGAGGTTACACTGTGCTAGCAATTTTTTAGTCATATTGCTGGATTCATTAGTACTAAGCTAGAGCTAGAAGGACACTCTAAAGAAATAAGAGGTAAAGGTAGGGCTCAAACCCGGTACCCTAGGTTTTATGACCACCACCTTAACTACTGGCCACCTAGGACACCAAACATATCTATTTAACTGCATCTGCAGTGGACAAATAGTTAATCCTGTAACACAACAAGCAATTATTGTTCACAGTTTGTCATAAGCAAGATTGCATTTTGTTTAGTTACAACTTACTTATTTGAAATTGATTGTTAAAAAAATCATTCTTACAACTTAGATTGATCACTCACTATTCTGCTTTCGTGAGACTTAACCAGTAGTCACGCTGATTGTGATTTAATGAAAGGTTGCTTAGTGGACCCCTCTACTCATGGAATTTAAACCCACGACCCCTTTGTCGGCGCTCTACAATTGGACCACCTTCCTCCAAAAGGAGGGTGTAAGAAGTGAGGTTGCATCTTGTTGCAATGCTTTTAACCAATTATCACCAAAAACATGTTGAATTTAGTGATTTGCTGTTAATTCGAACATGGACCATTCATAATCCCTGAAACAAACTCCAAAGTATGGTTCCACCTACCACAGAATCCTGTTTGGTTTGGTTCTAAAAGAAGGTCAATCTATGAATATAAATGCTACATATTAATAGAGAAACAGGTCCATTCCAAGCATTAGAAAAACATCAACCCTTAGAATGCTGGGCAATTTTCTAAAATTATATTTTTGTGTCATCTGCTTTCAAAAACCTTAAATATCTCCTTAATTCTGATGAGGAAAGATACTCAGAGTAGCAAACTGATTAGATCAGAGGCCAGCTGCCAATTTACTTGGCGAATGGCCTGTGATTTAACCTGTTTGCATTAGCATGAAGTCTGTTCCAGCACTGTAAGGGTTAAGTACAAAGACGAATTAACAGAGAAACAGTTAAATCTTACACCAGAGGTTCATGCTGGGTCCATTCCAGGCATAGCGGCGGATGTAGCTAGCTACATAGTACTTACATGGACCTGCGGTGTAAATATTTGTACGGTGCCGGTACCTTTCATTAACTCTGGATCCAACAATAGGGGAACTGTTGTATTCCCACCACCACCTTCCTTTGGCTGTCGTTGTCCAGCACCCGAATTTGCCGACATCACAAGGGTGTTTGGGCTCCCCTTGGGTGAGCTGTTATTACTGGTAGGGACCCGCGGTAATGGAGGGTGGAGGACGTAGGTTTGAACCCCAGGCAAGTCAGTTTCTGAGTTCAGTGAGCTAGGGAGGCCAGCCTTGTTGGACGTCTGAGAAGTTTCTGATGTTGAGGTGATGATATTTGTAGGGCCTTCGCTTTTAGCAGGATGCTCGGTTATAGCTAGTGAAGTGTAAGTTATAGAAAGTACTTGGTTAGTGTGTTATGTATATGAATAAATATATATGAAATACAAGGTTAAGAATACACTTCATCAACTCATTTAACACATCTGTAGAAAGTATTGAGGAAAAAGATTTGTATGAACAGTGTGTTAATTTGTCTTAGAAATTAATTTTAATAATATAAAGTAGATGGTTGAAGACTACGAAATCAAAAGAAGAAGCTATATGTATGTATTTTAACACAGTTACATGTTATATTCATACATGAATAGATAAAAAGAGAATGATCCCAGATTTCACAGAGTGGTTTCAGTGTTGACATCGATGTTATTTCTGATTTTTTCAACACTGATTCTTATTTTACAGGATCTATTTCATTGATTGTCCCCATGAGGCTTAATATTTGTGTTAAGTAAATAAGCTGATCTTAACTTCAAACGGTTAAAATGCATATTACATTACACCAAGTGACATTATTCTAAAAAAGACATATTTAATTTTTCTTTTCTTGGTCATATTCTTTGAAATCTGGGAGGAAAAGCATAGGAATATAGCATGGATTACTTGTAAGGAGTAGGAGATACAAAATCCAAATACAAAAACTTGAATATGATTAGTACACTCATATATGCTTCAAAATACTTCCATACCATTAACAACACAATAGGCAAGTCATGCAAGAAGCTCATTTAAGATCTTCCTGCTTAGCCAACCCATGATCAATTATCAATACACCAGTCATATTTTGCTTTAATGAGGTATTGTTAGAAATTGACATAAATGCAATGCTAACAATATTAATTGATACAATATAAGCTCCATCTATCACTTCAATAATCAGCAGTATAAATCTGTCTGAAATTGATCTGAGAAAAGCATTGTGATTCAGTCATCTTCTCAAACAAAGCAACTAGAGAAAAAAATATAAGTGATATAATTAAAAAAAAAATCACTACTTTTTTCTTAATATGTTTGCTATCTTCATGATTATAATTACTCCTATCACCTCTCAATGGCATAAGTGTTATTATATATGGATTGATACTTACATTCAGCAGATACACTTTTCTGGGCCTGACCAGATTGGTTTATCACAGCACCTCCCTGTATTAATGGGGAAGTCTCAGAGTCGGGGGTCGAAGATTCCATCTCTCGATCTATTGCAAGTTTAGACGGTTCTGTTGAGATAAAAAATTACTTTCATGTTTCCTTCTGTCCTAGAATTTATCATATCTTTGAGGTCTATCCCAAGGGATCAATGCAATTAAATATGTTCTGAACAAATGAGAGCGCCTCATTGCAGTATTATAACGAACATTTAATTTGACCTCAAGACAGATACAAAACCTTTGATTTGATATTTATTCTTAATAATTATCCTTTGGAAGAAATTTTGTTCTCCTTGCAAAAGTCTTCAGGACAGACTTTGTCTAACTTATTTTTTTCTAAATTAAATGGAAGGCATTTTGAACGTGTTAGTTAAAAGGAGTGTAATTGATATGGTCTGTCATTCAAAACGATTGGTAACAACAGAGACTGAGTTGTTGTGTAGTTCAGATATACGAGTTGAATGTCAACAATTTTATTCAAACATATGTAATTCATGTAATTAAATACTTACACATATTTCAGGAGGCATAAACAGCTCTGCTTTCAAAAGAGGTAAAAAGGAATTGTATTTAATGCAATATCTACCATTGAAGATCTAAAGAACTCTTCTTTTAAGTAAGGAAACAAGCTTCAAGTACCTTCAAGTGTGGTAGAAATGTATCATGTTTGATATAATATCTATTTTGAAAGATGTAAAGAACTATTCAAGTACTGTGCTTCATGTTATACCTATTTCGGGTGTCTTAAATAGCTCTTCTTTCAAGTGAGGTAGAAATGAATCAATCCTATGCCAAGTGAGCTGCCACAACTGGGAGTCTGTGCCATCCACTGTTTGGAATATTCCCGCCGTGTCCATCACCAGTAACATGTTCTTTAGAGACTCTGGTATGGCTTCAGTCTAAAAGATATAATATCATGTCTATAGATCTATTGATAATTATCTATTCATTAATTTTTTATTCATATGAGTTTTGAACTTTTTACATTGGACTAACATTATGTCAATTATGTTGCCTTGCGTGACTCTTGATGATGGAGGAAGGCGAAGCCCCCTTATTGATTATCAACATAGAATTTTCATAGCATCGAGTCTAAATTATTTTGTATTTGTATGGATTTTTTTTATCATATCAACATTATTTCAGTTATGTTGCTATGCCTGACTCTCAATGATGGAGAAAGACACAATCATATTCAACTGCCCATAAGGGCTTGTCAAGCCTCATAGAGCTATCAACATTTTGTAAGTCAGTTTGGAGACTACCTCTCATGAAAATCCAAATGCCATCACAGAGATTTGAACTCAAGCAAAATGGGGCCATGTGGTTTCAAGGTCTGTACTCGAGCACTAGGCCACGAAGTTCCATTATCAATAATTAACATAATATTTTCACAGCAATGAGTCTAATGGAAGCCTCAGAGAGAAAATGTTGTTTTTTTTGCAATAAAAGTCAGCTATGTTAACAAAGCAATTTGGGAACCCTTGCTAAGTTCTTCTTGAGAAGTTGATTGTCATAAATCTTTGTCCTGCTTTTGTCATTCTGGTTTCTACTGAAAGTAAAGGTTCAGCAAACAAACGAATTCTTTCTATTTAAGTTCTTAATTTGGACATAGTTAATTGCTCTTAAGATTTCAAAAATTGTCCTATGTCATTAACCCTTATAGTGCTGGAAACGACTTTATGCTTATGTAAACAGGCTAGATCCAGGCCAGCATCTAAGTAAATTAGCCTGTGGTCTAACCAGTTTGCTACTCTGAGTATCTTTTCTCATCACAATTAAGCAGGTATCCAAGGTTTAAAAAAGCAGACAACATGAAAATTTATCTTTTGAAAATTACTCAGTGGTTAAGAAATTTTGTGATATCAATGCTGTTCAAGATAAAGTGATACATACCAAAAGGTCGCTCCTGTCTACATGCATGTATTTATCCATGAAGTCTAGGATTGTCAGCCATAATGCTGTAAATGTACTCAGGGATAAAAGTGGACTTAAATGCTGAAGGAACACCTTGAAATGAAACAATGGCATTAATTTTATTAGATAACAAATTTTATAGAAGTCAATACATAGGAAAATTACGCGTTCAATCCTATTAAAAAACCTTCATAATGGTACAGATTCTTTAACTTATTTGATTTTATTCATCTTATAATGGGTTTCACATCAACATCCTTTCATTTATGTTACAATGCCATGTTCATAATTATAGAGAATGACCCTGAACTAGACTACTTATAACGACTGCTCAAGCAAGGTAGAACCATGGGCATTCCTTAAAATGTCAAACTACCAAAATTCTGTCACCAGGGTTTGAACCAACATGGAGGCAGCAATGGATGCCTCTTAAAGTATTATTCAACCCATTATCAAACAGTAACAACATTTGACCAGTTTGTTGCAGACAACTTTGGATAACGTTATTAGAAAAGGAGAAATTGCTTGTCTCCTACATTGTTTTCTGCCATATAAGGATTATTTTTCAATTTCATCACATTTTGTAATGCTGTCTGCAAACTCTTTCAATTTGGGACAGCCCAAATTTTGGCAATAGATAAAGGGTTCATGTTCTGGCCATGGACGCCCCTAAAGGTTTGTCTAAGAAGCGATATAGTGATGGATAACTAACATTCTGTGTACTGACCTTGCAGAGGAGTGTGGATGCTCTCATTCTGGTTTCCTCCATACCTGAGGGATCTTCCGTATTGATATTCTCCAATAACTTAATGAGCAGGGGAAACAGGATCTACAATAAATAGACAGGCAGGAGTTTAACAGTTTTGGGATTTTAAAATGGATTTCAATTTCTTTTTAATAGTACATTTTTTTCCATCATTCCCAGGATCCAATCCTTTGATAGACATGGAGCTGGTGTTTCTGTCATAATGCAACAACATTACGAAAAGAGACAAGTATCTACCAGTACTGTCGTTGATGGTCTGTAGTTGATCTAAATAGTAAAATATACAATTTTAAGGTACAGAGGGCTTTTTCTTGAATTGGGAAGAGGCCTAGGGTTAAATTGTTGAAATGGGAAACCAAAAAGCTGGTGTGACTTTGTTATTTGGAAAAATGCATGCTTTTAAAGAAATCTCCAATTGGGAAGGTGCCTTTTATAGGCCCATGTTATATAATTTAAAAACGCCCTTGGTAGGCAAATCATTTTCAAGAATTCTTTTTTTAAATAACGACCATGTTGATGAAGGGAAACTAAAGAGGTCTATGGACATTTAAAAACCTTTCTTATTTAAAACATTAACAAGTGTAACACTTCAGTAAATATTAACTACAATAGTTTCCAAAGTAAGTCTATGTATGAAGTCTTGATTACAGTAATTTACCTTATTAAAGCAAGCTTCCCATTCAACAGCAGATAGTGTTTGAAGGTCATGGACTAACAGTGCCCTTTGTAAGTAGGTCAAGGCCTGACCTCTGACCTGTCTTCTTGAATCACAGCACAGCCTTGCTATTCCTGAAAGTAGGTCAACACAGAAAAGTTGTTCAAAAACAATGCTGACAAACCAAAGCTGCCTGTAAAAAACAATACATTCATTACCACTTTTGACTGAAGGGAGACCCACAACTTAGCACCCATACATGCTGGTAAAGCTTAATAGAACTGTCCTCATTCTTTAATGAAGACTGTCAGCCATGAAAATCAAAATGGCGTCACTAAGTGGTTAAGTTATCCTTTTACTAAATCATTCAAATGGCAAGTCAGAAGAAGTTTAAAAGTGAGTTTTTCAAATATTCCCCTGTAAGTAAAAATACCTGAATGGAAAGAGAAATTATTGAAATTAACATCACAAATTCTTTGCTTCTCATTGGTACTACAGCCCTAAATTTGAAGGATCATTTAAAAAACAGTTTCAGTTTACAATTTCTTATTTTTAAAATATACTCCGCGACACAAGAAAAACATTAATTGTATAGATCTTAAACCCTAATGGTGCTGGAACCAACTGCATGATTATGCAAATAAATTAGTTCAAGGCCAGCCTCCAAGTAAATTGGCAGCTGGTCTGTGATCTATCATGTTTGCTACTCAGAGTATCCTTCCTCATCAAAATTAAGCAGATATCTAAGTTTTTGAAAGCAGATGACACAAAAATCTATTTTTTGAAAATTACCCAGCATTTTAAGGGTTATAACCTTAAAATCAACCAAAGATTACCTTGAAGTAGGGGACACTAACAGCTAAGCCACAAAGACTCGGTTCCAGCATCAAGATTTTTGAAAGAAGATGACACAAAAATATATTTTAAAAAATTACCCAGCAGTAAGAGTTAAAACGTTAAAATCAACCTAAAGGTTACCTTGAAGTAGGGGACACCAACAGTTGAGCCACAAAGACTCGGTACCAGCATCAACAGGATCAGATTCCTTTTCATCGGCCCAAGATTTGTAGATGCTGTTGGCCCGGGTATGCAATGTATGCATTAAATCCAGTAGCTGAAAGTCAAACATAAGAATTGTCAAAAGCAATTATAAACAAATGTTGCATGTGAGAATTGATGTGAGAGCTTGGCAGATGAAACACTTGTCACTGATAATACTTAGTACCTCACAACTTCTATCACTTTTCAAGGGGTCAAGCAGATATAAGACTGGTGCCATTAATCTCACTAGCTTGCGGCTCACATACAGGCCATTTCGGAACAAGTCCCATAAGAAACATTTTCTTAACCAGTAGGCCGCATTAACTCACCTGTATAGATAAGGAGTGAAGTTCAGCATCCATACCATCTCCCTCCCCCTCCTCATCAGAGCTGACAGTATTATGTAGCTGTCCAGGGGAGGACTGGGATTTCTTCATACGCATCTTCTGTGATCTTTTGTGTTTACCTTTCTTGTCCTTTGTGTGCTTTTGGGGAGTTCTTGATATTCTTTTGTGACCTGGTTAGATAAACAGGAATAGTATTTCTAATTCAAAATAATTCTGTTTTTCTTTTGCAAATTGATAACTTAAGAAGTGTAATGCTTGCTAAGAGAAAACTGATTATTTTAATAAGTCTTTCAGAAAAACAGGAATAGTATCGTTTTGATTGTTAATCATATTCTTTTCCTGACTACAACCAACGCTTTAAAGGTAACATACTGCAGTTAATATAGAGAGTACTTTGCGGCAGCAACCTCCTTCTTCTCTTTTTTTTCTTATTCTTTAATTGAGTTATAGGATTGCATCAACAATAGTTCAGTCTTAACATGGTGGCAAATTCCAATGTAATAAAAGAAAATTGATAAACCAGGATACAACTTAGGATAAGGCTCTAAATGTAAAGAACCATTCATATAGTAAGGATCTGTAAGGGAACAGTAGGCTAAGATCTAACCTCCATTAAGAGACAAAATGTGTAGAATGGTTCAAACAATAAAGATCTTTAAAGGAACAGCAGAATTAAGACCTTACCTCCATTAAGGGAAGCTTCAGCAAACGACCTAATGGCATGAACACAGCTTTTAAAATTGAGCGGAGTGACGTGGGCTGCGTCTCGGACCAGGAATGAAAGTGTCTCCGCGGACTTCAGGAGTGATTTACAGTCCGACAGCTGAACATTCTCACTTAGTTCTATAGTAAATGGATTGACTGGATTAATCTTGCGGTAACTTTCATCTTTGTTTACCTGAAATTATATTGGATGTTGTCTATAGTCTGTTCAATTTTGATTGAGAAGTGTATATGTAAGGGCATTTGTCCAATATTTTGTTTGTTTGTTTGTTAGTATGGTGTTCAACGCCATATAAACAAGCTAAGTTATATAACGGCTTCCTGGATCCAACTCTTAATGATAGAGGAAGAACCCTTATTTAACCACCTATAAGGGCTGATCAAGCCGGAAGACTACATCTTATAAAAGTCTACTGAGTATTGGAATCCAGGCCCTCCCATATGCTTGAAGAAAACACTCTACCGCTGTACCTTTACCATGGCTAAACTACACATAAACCTACCAGCATCCAGCTTCCATTGTCTGGTACGGCCCTCAGTTCTAGGTCTGTAGAGGCGCTCCTACTGTAGGCTTGTTCCCTGTTGGGAGTCTCAAGCTCACTGTCAGACGTATAGCCGCGGTCATTACGGGCATAATGGTAACTTGTATTGCTGGGTAACTCACTGTCACTCTGCGCACCTGAAAATTGAGATCACTTATTAGTAATACAACTTTGATCGGTAGATAAACTACTTATGCAGGGGGTTCTACTTGTGTTAATGGTATACTGTCTGACGTATAGTTGCAGTCATTAAAGAATTAATGGTAACTAGTATTGTTTGGTAACTCATTGTCAATCTGCACACCAGAAGGGAAAACAAGTAACATGCCTTTCTATTTGAATGAAAACAAGTTGTACGTAAGTCTTAAATTGAAGCTTAAAACAATCAAATGGAAGTTACATTGAAATATTTATCTAAAACCTTAATCTCCTTTACATTTTAATCCTTTATAGCAAAATATTGCAACAAAAAAGTGGAGTTGTTTCCAATGAGCAATAAAGGCTATGATCATAATTTCATTCATTCCTACTTCAAACTAGAACCCTACACTTCTTATCTGACTTTCATTCCAATTTATTTTCATCATCAAAATAAATAAGATTTAACACATACTGCACATTATCTCATTTTACCCCATAAACTGCATACATCTTTAAAAACCACTATGATAAAAGGACAATTTGCTACTTCCTTATCAACAATTTTTCCATGTGTAAAATAGGTTTCTACTCAACAGTATAAAGAAATTTTATTCATTCCCAACTTTTTCCCCCTGTTGCTATCAGTTAAGACTAGTCACACATTCCCATATGTTTATATACTTTTTTGGCATGCGTATGGGTTTTATATCATGTTAACATTATTTCCGTTATATTACCATGCCAGACTCTTAATGGAGGAAGATCCCATTCTTAACTGCCCATAAGGACTTGTCAAGCCTGGTAGAACTAATGGCACTCCGTAAGTCAGTCGGGAGACTACATCTCATGAAAATCCAAATGCTGTGCTGGTTTAGTACTGGGTTAGTATTCAGGAAAGAATCATAGAGAGTGAATTTTATAAGCTTCAAGCTTTCGTCACAGTTGATGTAAAATAAATAAGTTTAAACTTAATGTCATGCTTTTAGTTTGATTGAGAGTTTAATTACCTGCATCTTTTAGTCCCTCCTGAATATCTACATCAGAATTCACTTGCAGCACTGGTGGGGGATTAGACCCAGCGCCAACGACCTCGAGTAACATAAACAGTGTATACCAGTCCTGATCCGAGTGAATATTAGCTGCGTTAGTCCGTAACAAGTCATGTAGACCAAACGAAATCTGCTGTGATATGCTGTGAATGACTTTGGGTTTCATCATGAGTAAAATTTGTAAAGAGCTTAACACTTGTGTTGCCATTTCTTCACGTCTCAATAGTCTTATCGCGATCCTTAACAGTCCAACAACGGCTCGTTCAACCATGAATGTTTTTTCTGTGACGTTAACAATCAGACTGTAGATGTGCTCCCGTACTGATGGCCAAATTGGTGCCACTCTATCTCTGCAAATAGTATTGAACCATTATCAGCCATTTATCACATAACCAGGGTTTTCTCTTAACCCTTTGATTTATGCTAATTTGGGGAACTTTTGACCTTTAATATATGGATTTGGGAATAAAAATAATAGCTTTTTAGGCGCCATATCCAGATATTGGGGTCATTTACCATATAAGTAAGGGATCAAGGAAATCCTTGCATAGCCATGATATTTTCTATAATGCCTTCTGCCGGCACCTATTTAATTGATTGTGGAATAATAACAAGCTGTTTAAACAAACAATTATGCCATTTTCCAAAATGATTTATTTCTGTACTAAAGTGAGAGTTAACAATTTTAGGCTTTGCATTAACCAGAAGCAAGTATTGTGTGACATTATTTATGTGTAATTGATAGAAAGCATGTTTTTACAAATCACGACAACATAGCATTGTGAAACACAGGTAAATTACTTAATTTGTGTAAATCAAAATTAGACCAAATCTCACAGTTTTATAGAATATTTGACATTTCGTATTTAAAGCAGTTAAACAGATTCGAGTCTACATGACGGAATGTTAATCTTAATTCAATGAAAACCCTCATTTAGTTTCAAACTTTACAGAATGTTGGTGTGAATTGAAAGAATATTCATCAATGAAAATTCAAGCTAGTCCCCATAGTAACTCACCTATTTTGCAGAATACAAGTTATAAACTGTTCAAAGAAGAATACAGCAGCATCTTCATCATAAACTGTTCCCATACTCTCATGAGCCTCTGGGCCTTGGGAAGATAATATCAGAGCCTGTGTAATAGAGAGATCACCTTGATTAATATCATACTCCATCCAGGTTTTTTGCCATATTTATTGAAATCTACCATATATCAATAAATTGACGCTCCCTGAATTTATCATGCTTTCAATAGCCACGTTTAACTGTGTATCAAACAACAATACAATAACTGTATTGTTTTAACATTTTATTTTGATTATCAAATTTTCTCACATCTGTGAACAGGCACCTTTAAAAGTTTATATTTTGTTTGCAGGATAACAAAATGGAAAAATATGACTAAAACATGACATACCTTTATAAGCTCTAGCAGGGATTCCTCTCTAAGAAATTTACTATCGACAATCAGCTGTTCCAACTGGCAATCTCGTATACATTTAGTGGCAATTTTAGAGGCAGCTTCCTCCTCGGGGGTGGGGCCTTTTGTACCTGAGGGCTCCGACATGGTGAAGTAGGAATATATACTGCTAATCACACCCGAGTCAGAGCGTTGTGAAGATTGGCTTTCTTCCTTCACGAGACATATTTTGGAGGATTGGTTCACAAAATCTTCAACCTGTAGCGAAAATATTTAGGATAGGTAGTCAATATCACTTATATATTGTCCTTTTTTAACAACAGTTCTATTTTGATACAATTCTATTGTTTTGTAATATGCAAATGATTTTGTAAAGTATTGCAAATAAAATTGCTGTATTGCATATATTGTATAATATGTAATCCACTTAGTTTAAAAGTTCAGTATAGGACTATAGTAAGACCTTCACATTTTTAAAAAGGGGCGGACAAATTTGATTTTGATTTAATTGTCAATACTTTTTTGCACTTGTTTGTAAAATAATGTTATGTGTCATAGAAATTTTTAATAAAAGTCCATTTGTCTGGAAAGGTTTTTGGACAATAAAGACAATTGATTTTTCCACCCCTGCCCCTTTCCTTTTGCTGTATTTCTTCTCAAAACCTTATTTTTGGGGAACTCATCAGAATTGTCTCCAACAATATATAATTAAATCATTAAATTTAAATACTACATACAAATGGTTATGACTCTGAAAACCTCTTTATGAAACAAACAAAGAAGGAATTATCAATTAGTTTTTTTAATACTGAACAGAAGCATGCAGTACCTACAAAATAAAACTGATCAATTTTCTTTATATTACTTTAATACTCCCCCTGTCCTCCTTTTATCTCTACCTCTTCACTTACCTCTATCATACTCTTAGGAAGAAGTTTGGCCCTGTAGATTTGAAGCATACAGTCAAGTATATTTTTCCAGCCCTCCCTCAGTATATCACCGTGCCTATGGGCGAGACTGAAGACTGTTCTTGCAGCTAGCTGTGCCTTCATGTTGATTCCAAATGATATAGGGATGTTTTCTGGGGCCTATAATACAGTAAAAATGAAATTTAAGATAATTACAAAATACTAAATACAGGGATGGTAAAGGTTAGCTGTAGATTGCTTGAATAAAGAACACATCCACAAAGAAAAATGACATCTGCTATAAAGTCGTTTTAAAGTTATTTATATCATGGTGTTCATTGCCCTGTCAACAGTTTTACAGTTATATTACAGCTTTCCTGTGAGTTGCCAGCAGTAGGCTAAGACTCAGATGTTTGTTAATTGCAGACCGACACATCCACTAAATCAGTGGTGATTTGTGGGGATTAAACCTGGAATCCTTAGTTTCAAATCCACCATCTTAAAAACTGGGCTCCAAAGTTTATAGTAAAGGGATTTGTTTGTTTGGTTTATTGCCATTGTAAAACCTAGTAGTATTTTAAGCATTTTGCTATGCTCAGCTCATTATGAATGCAGGAAAATAGCAAGTTTTAATGCACATGAGGATTGCTCAATGGTATTTAGAAAACTTGAATTTTAAAGATGAATTTCTTTTAAACTGTAGAACAGCTGTTGTACAATATCCACAGGAGAATTACCAGTGAAGTAAAATAAGTAGTATTCAAGTTTTAAAAGTTTGTATTCAATAAACATACATATATGTATTCAGGTCCAAAAGTGTTGCAATTGCTTTGAAATCAATTGCACATCGACTTTACAAACTTGATAATAATGACCCCTTTCAGACATTATTTCCATGAAATATTTTGCCGCAATACAAAATTTGTATTGTTTCAATGGCATTTGATTTTGCCTTACAAATTTTCTCATGTGTGCACAAGCAGTTCAAAACAATTGATATACACCTGTAAAAAACCACCTACCTCTATGGAAGACAGTAATGTAGTGAATTTACAGAGAGAAATGACTAGATTGTCAAACACATCACTCATCCCATAGTGGGCTGATATCATGGCACATTTCCTGAAAGGAAAGAAATTCTCGATTTAGTTCATCTTGTACAAATGATATATTGCCCAACACACAATTTCTCTGTTATGTAAAAGTTGATTCTTAAAATTATATACAGCACCATCTTCAGAAGTGTAAACTCAAACAGGTGAGAAGCAATGACTCAAGTAATAATTTCCAAATTATGAAAGGTTAGAATTGAGAATAAACCAGTTAGTTTTACATTACACATTTTATGTTCTCCTAAATGACTTGACCACCAACTCCCTTTTAAAGAAAGTTATAACTAAATCAAATGCAGCACAGATGCAGATCACAATAGAGGATCAAGAAATAAGATTTTTTTTTTAAAGAAATTAGGCGGAAACCATTGTGATGATATTACCGCAAGCAAATTTCTTCTTTAGTTGTAATGTTTGTTTTGTAGGCTTCTAGAGGATGTTTTTTTATATAAAATAGCCTATTTTGTATACAATATTTGAACAATTTTTTGGTAAAACTATTTCATTGATCTCTCAGAGCTATAAATACCACCAAACCTTACCTAAAGCCTGAAATTGCTTTAGAAATGATGGCCTCGTCGGATGATTTATCAAACACAAACGACAAGGCTGCCACCGTGGGTCCCCAGATTAGAGTAAACAAGTCATGATCAAACATCCCACTGGCGGCATGGGTAAAATTGCCATCCTTGGTAGAACCTCTCTTCAATAAAACCTGAAATATATGAGTTTATTTGATCTATATGGGTTTTACATTGCGTTAACATTAGTTCAGTTATGTTGCTATGCCGAACTATTATTGATGGAGATTGTACCCTATACTCAACAGTTACTGCCCATAATGGCTTGTCAAGCAGAGTAGAACCTTTGGCATTCTGTCAGTTGGAATGTGATTTCAAGTTCTGTACTGTACTCTAACCACATGAAGGCCCAAAAATATATGAATGATAAAAAATTATGAAAATGCCAGAGGACATTAGAGACAAATGAAAACTTTGTCTAGCTACATGTAGGATAGTTTTGAAAAAGTTACTTTAACTGCATATGTCTAACTAACATGGTAACATGGTATACCTTAGACAATCTGAGCAGTTGGAAAAATAAGGGAGAAGAATTTCTATATTTTCCACAAAATAATAGAAAAATGTATTGTTCCGATGCATTTAATGTAAACTTTCGAACATTTCATAAAATGCATGAATGTGAATGAGTTAATATGAGATGTGACAGGTCTATGTCTACTATTTTGATGAAAAATAGTTAACTGAATTTATAGACAATATCAAAATTGTAACTTTCCGTATATCATAGTATCCAGAAATCTTGAATAACTTTTGTGGGCAGTGATGTTCAAAATCAAGCCTAAAACGATGAATGGGATGTATTTGTTGTTGTAATGAAGAAGGGTTTTAAACAGGTTTTGATAGATTGTTCCCTCACCTTCCACATGTAATTTTCCTTGACTAAACCAGCATGTTCTGATGGCATCACAATCTCATCAGATCTAAAAGACAACACGATGATAAATATGATAACCTAAACTAACTTATTTGTTCACCGGATTTTTAGAGTGACACACAAATAACCATGGCAAATTATAAGGAAAAACAATTAATGTTCTTTGTTACGAAGTAAGGAAAAGAATTGTTGTAAAAACACAAGAAATTACTGACTAATTGGCCAAGTGAACACAGTGATCTTTTAGGCTGTCTGCCAATGGTTCATTGGAACTGGTATAAAAGAAAAGTAATTTGCTTATGTATATCAACAATATAAGATTGAGTAAAATGACTAATTAAATGTCTAGTAAAAGTTGAAAATCCATTAAGATCATTTCAAAGTTATTCATACTGGTAGTCTGTTAACAAACATACTGCAGCAAAATTCAATCACAAATAACTTAAAATCTAAAAACAGAATCCAAATTTTTTACCGTATAATTGCAGCCAGTCATTGCTTTGAATTCAGTCCAGTCATATATGAACCAATAAAAAAAACATAATTGAGAAGAGGTTAAAATAATTATGTAAGTGTGATTGGTCTAAGTGTACAGTAACTTACTTTATTGCATTGTAAATCTCTTCCAGCATCTCACCTTCAAAATCTTCATCTCCATTTGTCTTTTTCAAATTCTTCTTGAATTGCTGAAATAGGTAAAAATCCAATGTTACAATAATTATTGAAATGAGCTTTGTAGAACAAAAGCGTTATTTGCTCATCTACAGACAACTTAGAATCTTTGGACACAGACACTTATAATTTGTATGCTTTTACAACCCACTTGCAGTAATACGTTTCAGAAAATTGCAGCAATATGTTTCAGATACGTTTCTGGTAAAAAGAATCAATTGCCTTGTAAAAAGAGTTTCTCTTAAAACCTCTTTCTTCGCAAATAATATAAATAAAGTGCAATTTTTCATTAAATGTTGTTGGTTTCTGATGTTGCTTTCAGTTTGGCCTAGTGTCAAAATACACTATAAACAAATGCGTTAAAATAACTGGAGGAAAATGTATCATTAGTATCTTTCCTTTAAGGGTTTTAGTTGTATAACAGTCCATATTCATGTATATTCTTTTACAATACATGTATCATTTGAATTTTTTTTCAATACTGCCTTAATTTCTAATTATTTCAGTTGGCATTTTTATTAATAAATTAATAAAATCTATAAGTAAACTAATTGAACATGACCAATTACTAGTGAGTTAACTCCAAACAGTTAAACACCTTGTTTTCAATTGAGTTCTTTTGGAAAGTCATTTCAAGTTGTTTGTTAAAAGGAAATAGTAATATTTTACATACGCAGTTGTTAATTCACATTAGGGCATTTCAGTGTAAATAACAAGATTCTACAAAAGACACTGTCCTAATAGAAAGTGTCATAAACATCATGCTATTTTCTTTCAAAAACTAAAGTTACACTAACATTCTGAATTCCTATTATAAAATAATAGATCTTATTCTTCCAAATTTAACAAGTTAAAGGTAAATCATATCTATTCCGTATTGGGGAAAAAACCTACCTCAATAGTCATGGGGATATTCTGCTTCTTCACATTATGATTGTGTTGATCCACATTTAACATTATAATGGCATAAGACAGGCAATAGGCAGCGTCTGCATTGGCAAAGGGTTCACCATTGGATTTCTGAAATACAAAATACCAAGATTTAAAAATTTACTATTTAAACTTTTCTATTTTACATTGTTTGTATTTCAATTTCAAACAACTTATGTCAATCATTCTAGGTTCTGCTACCTGGGTACACAATCAGTAAATGTTAAATGTACAGTAATGAATGGTCCCCGAGAAGACCATGCTTTTCATCGGATTTTGAATCAATGATCCTCAGGACCACTGTCCTACCATTTAAAAGATTGATGCATATTTGAATGTACATCCTGTACCTCCAGAAAAAACTCTGGTGGTAAATGAATATTTGAATTCTCTTATTGCACACTACTTAATTGCTAGAAACCAACCAGGAGGCAGTAAATGAAAATTATTCAAAGTTGATTCCAAAATATTGCCACTAAAATGAGACTTAGCTTGTCAAGAGTTATGCCTTCACTGCAAAAGCATTATCATGGAAATATTTATAAACAACAGTTACATTAACATGTTCAGTACATCTGTAAAAACTGAGCAAACAAAGAAATTAGGGACTCGGTTGAAACAGAAAAAATACTTACATGCCAGTGGTCCGAAAAGGCTTCCATCACTGTAGATATAACTGGGGCCTCTCCAGGTAACCTAAAGGCTTCCAGATACTGTCTTAGGGCTTCATCGATACGGAGGTCCTCAAAATGAAAGGATCTACAAACAGAAATTTCATTATACTCATTATTATCACTCTATATTTTTATGGCACTATTTTCATATATGATACAGACAATAGTATTTTATATGTATGCATGTAATAGAACTGATACAACTAGAATACAATAAATTGTGCATCCCTTAGGTTCTGCAGTTTGTTACTTATCTATATACTTAGTACCACAAGGACAATGTTATCAGAATTAGCAAAGTTTTAAGCCACAATTTTCAAAACAGAAAATCTGATAGTACACCTTTTACCCTTACTTATCTAAAAACAACTTAGGTGGATGACTCAAGAAACAATTGTTAAGAGACAAACAAATCAGAAATTGTTCATGATGAGGATTAGTCCCAATCGTCTCTTTGTTAAAAGACTGAAGAAACTATTCTTCATCCCACATAAATAGGTCTACTCTTATTTTTCTATCATATTGGACTGGTCACGAAATGTCACCGGAGAGGACAGGTTTTTTTTTTAATTAATTAGACTTATGTGGAGTATCATATTGCATCAACATTATTTCAGTTATGTTGCGATGCCTGACTCTTAACCCTTTACGGTATATAGCGCCGTTCGCCGCCTTATCGATTACCGTATAAAACCCTTTTCGCCGTTACACCTATTACCGTATAAAACCTAATTTGACGTTCTATCGATGACCGCAAATAACGCTTTTTGACAGCTGAAAAGTTGATTCAACTTTAGCCCTTAATAACACACCTTTGCAAACACGTCATTTTCTCCAAATTTTATTTTCCTTTAAAATAAATATGTCTTCTTTCATTTCCGATGATAAAATCATAGGGTCAAAGTTTAAACTTTTGATATAGAGAGAATCTTTTGATAATGGCCTCACGACACGCTATCAAATTGAGATGAAGGGAATCCAACTTACCAACCCAATTAATGAGAAGCCTTCCGGTCATAAAAGATCAAAACAATGCCGATTTGTAAAGACTCGATAAGGATTTCATGCAATTCTTTAGTAACTTAACACATTTCAAAAAATACTATGCAATTAAAACGAGAGCATATGACACGCGACCCGTAAAGGATGTTTGTGACACGGAGCTATTGTTCAAAGTTTAAAGGTGATTGAAAATCGAGCCGTATAATAGTTGACGTTATAAAGATGGCTTTTCAAAAATATTTAGCAATTTTGGTGTTTCCGATCGCAAGTCAGACATCAATGTAGATTCAGAGCAGTAATTCGATTGTTTTTTTTAAGCCTGAAGATGATGAAATGTTGATAAATATTAACAATTCATGGACAAGCAAATTCGATCATTCCTCGACTTTTGGTAAATTCATCACCCATGGTCATGTATTTTACGGAAATATTACCATGTTTCGTTGCCAAAATGAATTGATTTTTACTGTTCTAGGTTTATTAGAAGGACCAGGTTTAACTACTTTACAAAGCAATATTGCGTTGAAATACACTCTTTTCTTCATTTTGGAAACGGTTTTAATGGAAATTGAAGTAAAACGATTCAGCTTTGTTGAGAAATATGCAAAGACAAAGTATGTATTTTCGGCAACAAAATTCCATGCAATTGATGACAAAATTGAAAAACAAATTAGGGATCTCTCAGGGAGAACACATAAGTCATTTTATTACTTTTGATTTTGTATAATTCACACCGTAATAAACATTTTCATTGTTTGTTTAATTTTCTACACCTTAATCCTGATATGAATGTATCACTCAATAAAAAAAAAAACATCAACTTAAAGGAAATTTTGTTCTCGTCGTCTTTTATTCTTTGAGAAAATCTATTAGATGAATGTAAAATGCATTAATTTGGGTTTGATTAACAGTACCCCAATCAATAACAATTATCGGAGATAATCCTGTGCAAATAGGTACCCAGGGTGACTAATTATGTATGTGTTAATGGTCTTCGATAATCGGATGGTTTATACCTATAGTGTCACTGATAAGCCTTATCTCTATACCTTAAAGGGTTAATGACGGAAGAGGACTCCCTACTCAACTGCCCATAAGGGCTGGTCAGGATGGGTAGAACCTATAGGCATTCCCTAAGTCAGTCGAGATAAAAGTCCAAATGCTATCCCTAGAATTTGAACCCTGACAGTTTAATGCCATTGTAAACAAGAAACATAACTTACTTGACAAAAGCCTCCAAAATCTTTGCATTTCCTCTCTTTGTAATAAACTCTCCAAGCATCTTTTTGTCAAGTTTTGGGTTCTCCTTTATGAAGTTGATCACTTCCCCTGGATCAAGAGGGTCTGACAAGAGGCCTTGTTCTTGTAGATAACTGATTCCTTTGGTTGGCTTGTTGTTAAAGTACTCTGTACCAGTCTGGTATATCTGTAACATGTACATATATAACCATATGAGTCAACTTTCGTCATATGATTTGTTTGTGAATTTAACACTGTTTTGAGGTATTTCAGGAATGTTTGGTGTCCCCACTGACTTACAAAATGCTGAAGGTTCTCCCCTGCTTGACCATCCCTTGTGAGCAGTTAAGCCTTGGGTCGTCCTGTTTCTTTGGTTTTGTATGAAGTTTAACATAGCGTCAACAATGAACCAGTCAAACTACGTTTCTCCTGAAATTCACTAGTATGAGACAATGGCTCTGAAGTGTCTTGCCAAAGGACAATCCCACAGTACCAGAGGTATCGATGGGATTCGAACTCGGGACCCCTAAATTCTTAAACAGCAACCTCAACCACCGGGCCATGCAGAAACCTATATGAGGAGGGTAGTATAAGGTTTTTGACATACCCTCTTCCTATGTTTGATGCCTATAAGCTCCTCAGCGGTGGGTATATCATCACAGGGTTTCATTCGGTTAGGCTTGATAAAGGGACTCTTTTTCAATTCCTTCACCTTCCCTGTACTAGCACCATCTGTAAATAAATACATGTAGCTCAATACTCTATCCCAATCATCCGGTTTACATTTTACAGGCTGTTGGTAAGTCCTCTAGATTAGCAGCAGGTCTGTCTGTTTGATGACAAACATTGTTTTTCAAACATTTTTCATAAATCATTTTTGAAACAAATATACTCATAAATCAAAATCTTATCCATTTGTCACGATGGTAAAATTTTCAGCCATCTTCATGTGTGCTGTATGACAAGTAGCGTTCATTCCATTTTTCTTCCATATTTCACTTACATGGTTCATCAGTCACTGCTCATTCATTCATACTTTTAAAGAATAACCTTAATAATGCTGGAAACCACTTCATGCTTTTGCAAACAGGTAAGATCCAGGCCAGCCGCAAAGTAAATTGGCGACTGGCTTGTGATATAACCTTTTTCCTACTCAGAGTATCTTTCCTCATCAAAGTTAAGCAGATGTTTAAGGTTTTTAAAAGCAGACGACACAAAAATATATTCTTAGAAATTACCCAGTATTCTAAGGGTTAAAACGTTAAAATCAACTTAAAAGTTACCTTAAAGTGGGGACACCAACAGTTGAGCCACAAAAACCCGGTACCAGCATCAAGATTTTTGGAAGAAGATGACACAAACATTTGTTTTGAGAAATTATCCAGCATTCTAAGGGCTAAAGGCATAGAAAAGTGTTTTGACCTGTACCTGTAGCACCAGTGAGTTTCCCTTTCAAGATTTTCTGTGCCATGTCATAGCCAGTGGTCGGAGGGCCCATCACATCATCCTGATTCTCTACGGTACCCTGGCCTTGACCTTCAGTGGGGACCGCATCTTGCCCCTCCCCCTTTACACCATCACTTCCTTTAGACGTAGCCTGGAGTGTCCGGGTGTGACAGTGCTGTTCAATACTATCTACTACTGTTAACAATGCGTCCAGGGAGAGGAGATGGGTGGAAAATAACCCCGCCACTGGGAATGCATTCTGAAAGACAGGAGATCATGTTAAAATGACTGATATGTTTCAACTCTTTCTTTACATTTTAGCTTGTGGGCGAAATTTAAGAAACTATAGCAACTTTATTCTATTGAATTGAGATGTGCCATAAAATTGTTCCAATGTGTTGCTACTTATTGTCATGTCCTACTAAATGTTAATTGCTACATAGAGTCAACATGATTCTTAAAGACTGCAAACTTTAAAGAGCCATGTAGAAACAATTCTATTATGTCCGCCAGCAGCGGGACTACTTAATTTAACTAAATTGGCAAATGAATAACATAAAAAGGGCCATAGTGATTTCAAGTTCACTACGATTAATCAAAGTCATTACTACACTCAATATTGAAATAAATCTACCTTTGATAACAGCTTGGTGAGGTCTTCAAACAGGTTGGTGCAGAATAGATCACAGTCATAGTTGAGATAGAGCTCTGTTACGAGACCGGGTATTCTCCATAGCTGTACGATTGACTCCAGGGCCAGCTCCCGCGTCTCATATGTTATACGGGGATGGTCTGATGTAATGATCTCACTCAGTCTTGTCAGATACATCTGTAAACATGGAATTGAAATAGATCTGTCTTATTTAATGGTTGATTTGATTCAATTAACAAAAATAATGTTGCCAGTTCAGACACTTTACTATGCCAAATTTGGAATATCAAAAGTAACATCTGCCTTACATTGCAGACGCCTACGTGTTTTGGGCACCTTCAGCACTCTTTTACCTCCATGAAACGAATTCTCGACATGGCCATTCCTGGCGCAAAGAGATTAGGAAGACCCAGAAAGTTCTGGTCAGATTGCATCGTTTCTGACAGGAGGGAATGCAACCTCGTCAGTGTCAGTCCACTAGACAGAACTAATTGGAGATTGGGTATAAGAAAATCTAGCCGCCTGCTGCCCTCCCCAGTGACTGGGACTCCTGCAGCAAATGCCAAATAAAATTTGGATTAAGTAAGTATCAGATAGAATGAATATCTTGTACTGTTTTCCATAAATATGCCTTTAGTAGAAAAAAGGGAAAACGGCTATAAGTGATAATGCATGAAAGTTTGACCATGTGTGTCAATGAAAACAATTATTTCGCCTTCAGGCATATTTGAAGAACCTAGATCCGAATATTTCCATTCTGTAAGAAAGGCTAAAGTTATTAAAAAAGACAAACTCTGTAGTGGACAGACTGACAGACCAAAAGCAGCATGCCCAATTTCATTTTATTTGAGCTAGAAATTTATTTATGATTTGTTCTTTTGTATCTCTTAGATAATCCGGCTGCTTCCTGATGTGATTTACTTAAAATCTTGGAAAAAGTAAAATCCCACTGTTTACTAAACATCTCTGAAAAACAACCTAAAATACTTGTGAAGTTCATTTACCTCTAACTGTAACTTTAGATGTGTCCTCATGGACTCAAAGAGAAGGAAGCAGACTCTGAGAGCAGCTGCTGACAGTGATAATCTCTCTGACTGTACCAGCTGAATAAAACAAACAGAAATATAATTACCAGTACATAATCACTTAACTCTTTGCTTCATAGGGGATTGAGAGACTTTAAAGCTACAGTGAATAAATCTATATTGGTAAAAACCAATATGATATAAGGAGAAATTTGTTATGAGCAATTTATATATAGTCAGAATTGTTTCTTGAACTGTCTGATAACAATAATGAAAAGGTCTCATTGCAAATGACTCTATATTATGAGACAGTTTAAATTTGCGAAAGCTTATGTTTTCCATAAGAATATATTCAAGATCAATAGCTTACTTCGGTATTCTTTCTCAAAATCTTTCCCATATTCAAATGTTTTTTTCGCATCTATCTATGCAGGTTTTACATCGCAACAATATTATTTCAGTTATGCTGCTATGTCTGGCTCATTATAAGTCATGCCAAGATAGAACCATATGCATTCCGTAAGTCAGTCGAGAGACTTCCTCTCATGAACATCCAAAAGCCAGAGAGAAGCAATGTGATTTCAAGTTCTTACAACATTTCAGTGATTAGTATCATAAAATAATATTTGTCTCAAGGAGAAATCAACAACATTATCAAATCTCTCACCATGAACAAATGTCTGCACATGTCATCCTTTACAAGATAGACTAGGGATGTAAATTGTCCAATGTTATCAGCCCCAGACTCTAGAGCCACGGTCAGCAAGCTTAGGCCCATGTGAATCATCACATCTGTGTTATGTCTATCTATTGGATTGGTGAGGGAGATCAGAAACCGGAACAGCTCCCTCACGCACGGCAGTCCATAGGGAATTAATGGACCAGATCCTGAAAACGGTTTGTATGTTTAGTTAAGACTTATTTGTATCCCATGGGTCTATAGTTATTCTGGGGTCAGTACTATGCAATTACATAGTACTGTCCCAAGGATAACTACAGACTCCTACAATTTGATTTACATCTATTATGAAACAAGTTCATACAACTTGGATTTATCACTCTCAATTCTGCTTCCTGGATGATGGTTTCTATATATATCTTCAGGACTGTCCGTCAATTATTAGCATGAGAACACATGGTAAGTACAATGTACAATCTCTTGGCAATTATTGATTTATACCGCATCATCTCAATCTAATTTATTCTTGCATAAAGGTCAACGTCAGGTGAATTTCTCCGTATTATAACAGTCAAGTACAATCACAAAAATACAACTTAGAACTATACTTCTGTCATCTAAAACCCACCTTCATGTAAATGTTGATGTGGTATAAACCTCACACCCCGTGGATTGATAAAATCATCCTTATTGACAATCTCGCTGGCATCCGTCGTGTCTGTGGTCGAGGGCAGACTCTGTAGAGACACATCGTCTCCTGGCTCGGATTGGGGCAGGCTTAACTCGCTGGCAGATCTGACTAGGCTTTCATCACTTGGGATGGTCAGAGAAATGTGGTCCTTGAATAAAGATGATAATTTAACAAACTTATTCACCCTTTTGGAACTTTTTGTATGGTTCAATTTGTCACAAAAAAGGAGATGACCATAAAAAATGTGCAATTTTCTTAATTTTCTTTTATTTGAAAGACACCAGTAAAAAGAGCAAGTTGTTCTCAAGTCAAATTAATTTCTTAAATCATCTACTGATTAATATGTAACTTATTCCTAAATACACATACATTCTTAAAGGAATCTAAAGAAAAATTATCATTCTGTTGAGATTTTTATAGCTAAAACAGTTATATAATATAGGTAAGTTATCCTATAAAATTGATCATGCGGAGCATGAGAAAAGGATTATGTACAAGAAAGTTAAGATATCTTATCCTATCCCTTTGTATGGTGTTCACGCCGTGTCAACAATTTATCAGTTATGTAACAGATTTCCTGGATCCAACAGTAGTAGATTACGGCTCTGTAATGACTTGATAAAGGAAACTCCCCCAAAATCAGAGGTATCATTTGGGCTCAAGACTGGGAACCCTGGATTCTAAGTCCACCACCTTAACCACTGAGCCACACAGGACCATTATCCTAATCCTACCTTTAGGTCTGTGTTTGAAGTTGACCTGGACAGCACACCATCCTCACTCAGATCCCCACCTAGTGACACTGTTGACACTGGAATAGTCTCAAACGCCTCTTCTGTCTCTTGCTGGTAGTGCTCCTGTAATAGATATAATAGTAGACTAATTGGTTTGGTGGGCATTCAAATGGTTCTGACATTTTCAAATAAAAAGGTGGGTCACACATTATTTCATATATATACACAACAAGAATTATCTTCTTTGGCCACAATAATCTTTGCTCAAGATCAAAATACATATTTCATACCTTTGTTTATTTACATTGTTATTACATTGCATCAACATTGTTTCAGTTATATTCTTTATGCCTCTTTGACTTCCCTAGTACTTGTGTCTTGTCAGAGAAAACTTCAATGAACCAGTGATACTTGTGGGAATCACACCCAGGACCCCATAGATAACAAGCCACTAGGCCACACAGGACCCAGGGCACAAGCAGAACTTATGTTAATAGAAGGCAAAATCAAGGGCACCTGATATAAGTTTATCAGACCTTGTTTTACAATCACTGTTTATCGTTGATCAAGTTAAAAGACAAGAAGTCAAAGCGCACCCAATAAAACTTAATTATAACTCATTACATTTTTTGAAAAGTTAAATCAACAGCAAACTATTAGCAAAAATAACAAAAATAAAGCAACACACATAAAATGTTTGTAGAGGTGAGAGTACCTGAAAACTATTGGCAATATCTATTATGCTTGAATTCCCATCAACGGGAGTTGTTGCTATACTCTCTCGGGATGCATTTATGTAGTCCATCGCAGGATCATCCCCCATATCTATGGCAGTCTGACCTGTGTCAGTCATGACTGTTTCTTTGTTATCTGCATTTGCAACCTGTTCAATTACAGAATGTAAATTCTGAATCAATTGTCACTATAAGAAAAATTCTTTGAAAGGTTGGATAATCTCTTACTCTATAATATCTCACTTTGACAATTATTCTATTTATTTATATGAAGTTTTACATCATGTCAACAAAATTTCAGTAATATTGTGATGCCAAACTCTAAATGACAAACCCGAAATTCAACTAGGGCTGGTCAACACTGGTAGTAAGCTGGTCAAGAGGCTGCCACTCAAAAATTCAAATACTCACTGGTATCTGTCATGCGGAGGAAGGTCGTGTGATTTCAATTTCTGTTCTCTAACCACAAGGTCACAGAGGCCCCTCGTAATTCTCCAAATTCATTTTTTTGGGCAAAAAATATGTTGATTACAAATGTCAATACATATTCTCTAAATTCCAGTTAACCAAGAAAAGCAAATTTTGACTATGAGCAACATCTTTTTACATTACAATCCTTTTTTATTTTTAAACAAAGGGTAAACCAAACTTTTGAGACTCGATCTAATTGATCTAAATATACCTTGTCCCCTTGGGTATTTTCCTGACTAGTGGGTACTTCGACATCTGTGACTGTCACATCATCAACTGTTTGATCCTTAGTTTGTGTCCCATCGTAATCCATATTTGTCCCATCTGCATTCAAACCTGTCCCATCTGTTCCTATGTTTGTTCCATCTGAAACTTTATTTAAAAACATGAGGTTCAAGTTTAAAAGCACCTTCTCCTGTATCACATTATTGAAATACTGAATTATTTATTTTTGCTGTTAACTCCTTGTTTCCTTTAACATTTCAATTTGACGAATATTCAGTCTGAGATTTAGAAGCAATATTTCTGTTTGTCAAATATAATTTTACAAATCATCACAAAAGAAATGCTTTCATTTAATCCTTAATCGATTTAATTCATCTTATAAGAGTACAAGACTGTCCTAAGGTAACAAATAACAAAGACCACAAAAAGTTATAATGCCAATCTAATGTTTGAAACGTCAGACATTCTTTTAACCGTCCACTTTTTGACTAAATCATTCAAGACTATCCTCAGGTAACAAATAACTAAGAGCACAACAAGTTATAATGATAGATATGCCTGAAACACCTGATTTTGTTTTGACTTTCTATTTTGTGATTGAGTGATTCTAGATTATCTACAGGTAGCAATTAACCAAATATCTAAGACCACAAAAGGCTTACATGACTGATCTATGTTTGAAACATCTGAGATTCTTTGAACTGTCTACTCTTTGATTACACTTTGATTAAATAATACAAGACTATCTGCAGGTAACAAATGACCAAATAACTAAGATCACACAGTATGCTTGATCAACTATGTTTGAAAAAGTCAAATATTCTTTTAACAGACTACTTTTTGACTGAATCATACCAGACAACCAAGGCAACAAAAGGTTATAACGGTAACCTAGCTATTTTGGAAACATCAAACATTCTTATAACAACCTACTCTTTGTCTGGATAATACAAGACTATCTGGAGTGTAGCAAATAACAGACAAAGATAACACAGAGTCAATCAGCTTACCTTGTTGTGGTCCATCTGACGGCGTACTAGCTCCATCTGTGGCTGTGTTTGGATCTAACCGACCAGCAGTTGTTGTAGATTGTGGAGAACTCTTCGATGTTTGAAGTGACGTGGGATGTTTCACCTTCTTAACTTTTGGCTTGGGAGATTTCTTTCTTCTCCCCATTCTTGCTTGATCTACACCACCGGTTCTCATCTTTAACTGGAATGTGAGGACAGAAATTGTACAAGTTTGTTAGATTGTATTTCTACATTACATCAACAGTTTTTTATTCATATTGTATACCTGATTCATAATGGATAGAAGGAGACAATGATGGGTGGTAAAGCTGAGAAGCCATATACTTCTCATGGATAGAAGGAGACAACGATGGGTGGTAAAGCTGAGAAGCCATATACTTCTCATGAAAATCCAGATACGGCACCAGGATTTGAACTGCCACAGAGGAGTTGTTCTATTGTTCAAGTTCTTACCAATAGGCCAAGCAAGTATACAGAAATTTATTTTAGTTAAAAGAAAAGGGTGTGCCTGAAATAACATGTTATCCTTGAAAGACAAGTAAACAGCTTAATTATTTCTCTTTCCATTCAATTTAAGAGCAAATGACTCTTGACAACAACAAAAATATTTAACCAAAATTAAAATAAAAAAAATAAATCAAAAAATGAGCAATTCAGTATCACAACTTACTTGCATGAAACTGACAATTTCTTGTTTTATCACAATGTTTACAATGCAATAAGACTGTAAAAGCACAATACCCTAAATAGTAGAAATGATTAAAGCTTTGGGTAAAAAGGTCAGTCAAATACCTTCTTCATGTTGGCACTCCACTTTGGGTCCTCTTTAAACTGTGGAAGACGTGTAAAGAGAAGCTGAACCATGTCCATCAATGTATGTTCTGCTGACTTTCGTAATAACTCTGAAATCGCATCAAAAAGAAAATTGTAGAAAAATATTTTTTAAAAAAAAATCTGTACTAAATTGTGGAGGTAACAACATTAACCAATGTTTAGATAGAAGTTGCATTCACATACCTAAGTTCTTTATTGCTTCTTAGTTCTATAAAGCATGCTTTGATAGCATTCATTAGAATCAATGCTAATGAATGACATCAAAAAAGAATATGTAAAATTAACCTAAAAGACCCTAATATGCACCATAACTTAGAACTCTGAATTAAACTTAAACAATAATTACTTTAAAACATCTGATATAAGAGGAAGATATCACTGTGACAAAAGTAAAAATTGCATCTAGCGCATTTCCACTAAATATCATAAAATGTTTCTAATACTTTATTGTCATTCTCATATTCTTTATGATTTTGAGTCTACTGCTGTTTCCAATATTAATCAGTCACAAAATTCTATATGGCAAAATAAGAAAAAGGACCTTTGATGTAAAAAAAAGGTCATAATTTAAGGTTAGTATTGTATCACTTACCACTGAGCCTCATCTCAAAACAGATTCTGAAGCAGGACTGCATGATTTCACAGACAGACTCATTCGTCAACAGAACCCCAGCAGGTGCTAACAGCAATGTCCTTAACACCTGAAAATAGATGGATACATTTTCTACAGAGATTTGTATAACCTAGGGATCATTTTACCTAATGGCAAGCAAACATATATTAAGGATTTATTTCAAGTTATGAAACTAAAACATTATCACGCTGATTGAAAATGTGGTTGAATTGAATGAGGTTAGGCTTTTGTTGAGATTACTTTCATCTTTTGTTAAAATTGTTTCTCATGCCATCTACTATTGGTGCAATATGACAAAAAAATCTATTTTTAAAAATTTACCCAGCATCCTAAGGGTTACAAGTGTTAATTCTCCTTACATGCAATATTTTCATCAGCACCACCTCGTCTGATCCTGGATCTGTCCCGACAAACCGGGCGTGAGTGACAGCATCAGCAATGTTCTCTATGGCTGGGGCAGCCAGCTCACCATGGGGATCTGGGGGAAAACAAATCACTAACTTTTATAACAGACAGGTGAAATCTCCAATATATACATGTATACACATTCCAATACTGTTGCAGCAAAGGACTTAAGGGACAATTGAAACGAAAAAGAAATTGCCCATAGATATATGTATAAACATTCTAATATGCTTACACCAAAGGACTTAAGGGACAATTGTTACAAAAAAAAAAGAAATTGCTCATGGCAAGCAATTTCTATTTTCATACAAAGGTTTCTTTTAAGCAAACAATGAAACACTGATTGTGTGCATTAAACCAAAAGTATTTTTCCATCAATAATGACCGAGACATATCAACTTAACTGGAAAACTGTTAATGCAATGATAAAAAAACTTAATAAAACAAAGAATGCTTTTGAATGTCACAAAGAAAACATTATTATTTTTAATTTATACATATTGCCACCTTTAGTTGTGTACATGTGAAAGGATTACCATTAAAAGTTTACACCAACATACCAACTAATCCGTAAGACAAGAACTTGTTGATGGACGTCAGGGCCAGTCCTGTAATGGGACCTGTAGTGTCCTCCGATCGTATCACTTCCAGAAAAGGACTCAGGAAAGCATTGGGCTCAACATCTCCAAGTTCTAGAAAAAGGGAAAAATAGTAAATTCCAATCACAAATAGTTAAATGTAGTCATAGCTCAAGACAATTGACTCAATAGCCTTTTTTATTCAGTATTCTAAAACCTCTAATAATTCAATGACCTTTCATTATCCCAAAGTTAAGGTTTAGAAAAGAACTTTTAAGAAGTTAGCACAGGAAAAAAATTTGGTAATCTTACAAAAAGACTGGTCTCCTTTTGAGCTTAGGAAGAATGTCCTGATCTTAGAGAAATGTACCCTACAATTATCATTCCTAATACGACAGGGCATACCCCTTTATAAATAAAAATAATAATATAAAACCCTACCTGCTATATTGTTCAAAATATCCTTCAGCTGGGAGAAGCTGCTTAACAAAGGATCCCCCTCCATATCTGGATGTGCATGGGCGTTCCAGCGGGAGGACCTGCGCATCGCCGTGACAACCAGGGAGATCTCCCCCTGGATGATGTAGATCCCATTGTTGGGAGGGTCCATGTCTGAAATAGAAAACAGAAATAACTGTTAGTTGTTTTCAAAACTTTATCATTCATATCTCATCAACCTCTGGAGATTCTTTTTTGTATGATGTTGGTGTTTAACGCCATATCAACAGTTTTCAGTTATGTAATGGCTTTCCACGACCCACCATTACTTGGATGGGGCTCTGAAGTGACTTGCCAAAGGCCACTCCAACGAAACCAGAAGTCTAGGCGGGACTCAACTGGGGACCCCCGAATTCTTAGTCTAAAGTCTGCCATCTTAACCACTGACCAAAGCAGGACCCTTGGATCAGATAAAATTTCAGTATATGAACAAAGCCTGAAGTAAAAAACTAGAGCAGGCTTCTCACATTTATACTTAAAATACTTATGTTGAATTCTTGGAAGCACAGATGCTTGCTGATGAGCAAGTCTGATTACCCAGTATGAATCAGACAGAATACTAATGCCTGACTCAACACCACCAATGGCAACTAAGCATCAACCCTTGCAGTAAGTTAGCCATCTCTTATATAATCTTATATTTTACAATTGAGTGCATCAGGAAATACATACCATGATAGTTTGATACATATAAAAGTACAATTGTACAAAAGTACAACAGACTGTGATTTAGCAGCTTTTTTTCATATGAACTCTCACCACAGTTGTGTCAAGACCCCTGAAATTCCATTTGTGACTAATGAATGTTTTTTCCTTGAAAGTGCACTTGTTCCCAATAAGCCCAATAACAAGTTTCCAAAAGGAAGATTAAGGCCCACTCCCAAACTCAATTAAAAAATACTTATCTATGATTAATACCAAATACTGCCACATCATTCCTATGTCATTCCTGTTTTTTTTTTAAAAATCAAGCACAGTGAGCTGTGAGTTCTTTATCTTTACAGTAAAGAAAGTTTAATAAAATAATTTAAGACATTATGGCATTAGAAGAATACCGGTCAACACGCAAGATACAACATCAAAGACGTCAAACAATTCATTTGTTCTGAATAGTATCAACATCTTTTTTCATTTTCTATTCTTAAATTAGTTAACACCGATTGTAAAAGAAGCTTTAAGCTTGCTTAATTCACTCTCAATAACTGCTTCTTAGATACTAAACCAATACTCTCTTCAAAGTGCCGGCAATTTTCACTGCATCTAACAGGGAACGAACCCGAAACCCATGGTACAAGAGGCTTTATGCTAAGAAAAAACACCAGGTAACCAAAATAACAACGCCATAGAGAAAGTTTATCGATATATGTGCACCCGTTTAAAAGCAGTACCTAAGTTATCAGTGAAATAAATGAGTGTTACAGCATCTTCATATTTTGTTTTGACATGATTTTGCAAATTAAGCCAAACATGCAATCTTTCGACACCAATGCCATAGAAATGAACTATTCTTCAATGAACTCGAAAGAAAGATGGAATGAAACAGTTGATTGGGTAAAATTCTTGCCTTTTACCTGAAGAAGTCGGTGATCGAGTAATTATGTCTTCTCCAAATAATGACAGAATTGGATAATAAATGTCAACTGCGTGGGTTGACAGGTCCAGAAGTTGAGGCTAAAATCCGTTAAAAACCAAGTCGTCACATCCTTACAAACAATAGGGTCTTCAGCATCGTGAAGCCATTAAACTGAACGAATGCACGACAGTTTAAACGTTTCTTAGTCACAGAATTGTCCTTTAAAATCGTGACATATATTTTGACAGACCGACAGAATTTCTTGTTTGTCAAATGACGTGGTGAAAGGCTAAACGCATCTTTTAGAAAGAAGAGTGTTCTAAGGGAACTAACTTGACTGTAAAACTTAGAAATGTTTTTGTTATTAGAAAGGTTTAATGAACGTTTGTATAGCAACAAATTATTTTTTTAGCGAATTCAATTGCTTGACATTTGATTAGAAACTAAAACTTTCATGAATATGCAAATATTTGAGACAAAAGAAATATTTAAGCAAAGCGAAACAACTCATACTTAACTCAAAATTATTCCTTGACGGAGTTGCTTCCCTTAAAATGTCAACTAATTAGGGACCCGCTCTCAGTGCGCTCACATTTTTCTCCGACTAGCGCACACTGTCTGGTACATGTGCCACTCATTCTTTAGCATGATGATAGATCCAAGTTCGTAGCTTAGATTATTTGAAGATTGGGCTTTTGAACAAGGGGCCCCATACCCGATCTGGCGCTATTTTATGACTATACATAATTGCATAATGCCCTTTCAGGGGTCGTTTTAAACGTTCGTCCAATAGCTTCTTTTCGTGAACGTGGACGCCAAACATAACTTATCTATAATACGACTTAACTTTAACTTAAGTAGCATAAGACCTAAAGGTTAATATTTTTCGTCATCTTAAACACATGTCGAATTTTCTTTTTTAAGAAACGTGTGATAGTCTAGGGGCGTAGCCAGGGATATGCATGTACGCACGTGCGTAGTTTTAACTTAAAAAGTGAAAAGAAATTATGCATTGCCATTGATCTCCAAATGTATGCCGAATCTCAACATTTTCCATTTTTCACCATTTTTATGTTGACATTTTAGTGGTAACGCTTAAAAAAAACGATACTACTATGTTTTTGAATGACATTATTACACAAATTTTACCACCTGTTTAAACGCAAATTAAACACAAGGTTACAAATCTAAGCAAGACAGAATCTGGTCATGTGTATGACTGCATAGTCAGTGAACTCCAGGGCTCCGGGCTAACAGCAAACCCACAAAATGGCTAATGACCGTATGCGCATTGACATAGTTAACCCTTTACAAAACGCCAACTTTTCGACTGTCCCAAATTGAAAGAGTTTGCAGACGACATTTCAAAATTGATGAAATTTGAAAAATAATCTTATAGGGCAGAGAACATTGTGGGAAAAGGAGATATTGCTCGTTAAGAGCAATTTCTCATTTTCCTACTATGTTTTCCAGAGTCGTCTGCAAAAAGACTGGTCAATTGTCGTTATTTTTTGGTAATGGGTTAAACTTAAAGGTCACACAGTGACACCAACCGTTAGAATGAAGGTGATCTGGATATGCGATTATTTCGTTTCAGAGATACGACATCCTTCTGCTCGTATTTTGTCTTGAAAGATGGTGATGACACAAACAATCCGAAACAAACACCAAAACCTTTTAAAGAAACCGATGTTCATTAAACAGAAATTACATTTTTCAGTTTTCGACATTTTTATGCTCATATTTCGTCTTTAAAAATAGTGTTGACGAAAACAATCCGAGACAAACAACGAAAACCTTTTAAAGAAACCAATGTTCTTTAAACTGAAAAGACATTTTTTTCTGGTTTCGAAACGTTAAAGCGAGTGACAAGTCCATAGCCTTTAGAACTGGACCGTGTATTTGGCGAGTATATTATATATTCGCTTGTTTCATGATCACCTTTGGCAGTTGAGTCTTGCGTCAAAGATACATTGCCTTACAATAGCTGTGTCCCGACATCGGACGGAAGAGCCTTTCTTGACTATACCCCCCCCACACACACACACACACACACACACACAAGATAGCAAGATAGGCCACCTGTTTCTCCCCTGGTCAAAAGAAGGGAAGATTCAAATAAGATATAATTTTGATGTGATATTAAGCTTGTCGCTATACATTTATTGCTATAAAACATACGTGAGCGTCCTTTACTCAAATGGGGAGGGTGATACCAAGTATTTTACCGATTTATTTGATTCTGTTTAAGCCCCCAGGAATAGTTACCTATTGATAATCGATACTGATGACTTTAGATTTGTCCCTTTCCCTAATGAGGGTTTAGGGACAAGTATATGTTCAATGTGATGCAGCAGATGACAAGTGTAAAATAAGAAATTAACGACAGCTCCATTATAATAGTTCGTTAATATCACATCGACAGAAAGAGAAAATGCTCATGTTGAGCAATTTCTCCTTTTTGTGTGGTTATTTTGACTATTTTCAAATGTGGTCGGTTGAAAGCCCCCAATTCATTCTTTATTGTAAGGTTTTACTGATTCACTCTACGTGCACAAACTCATATGTTCAGAAACGGAATACATACATGTATATCATTTGATAACTTTGTAAGATTCCGTCCCTTGCCAGCACATGCTGCTCAAACAGACAACCCGGTTCGACACTTTTAAAGATTGGATCACGAGCAATGTTCCATTTTGTCGCCAATATTTCTTTCATTGTTTGTTCATAGAGGCTTTAACCCTTTACCAAACGCCAAATTTTCGACTGTCCCATAATGAAAGAGTTTGAATAAGACATGTGATGAAATTGGAAAAAGAATCATCTGATAGGGCAGTACATTGGGAAAATGATAAAAAGCTCATTAAGAACAATTTCCCCTTTCCCCACAATGTTTTTCAGAGTCGTTTGCACCAAACTGGTCAAATGCCGTTGTTAATGAAAGAATGTTGCATGAATTACTAAGAGTTGTTTTTATACACCGCGGTCCATTTTGATCACGTGGCTTTAAACACCTTTGAACTAATTATACGTTTTGTTGTTCGGTACACGTTACATTTCAATTTGTGGATACATAAACATGTGTTTTCGGACTGTATTACTTATAAGCCTTTTGGGCTTTGTTGCCTCGACGGAGATGTATTCCTCGGTCGCTCACTTAAAACGCTCATTCAATTTCATCAACAGTTCAGGCACCGCAGAATCTCTTGAGAAATATATTGCAGTGAAGGAAAAGCAACTAGATGTTATCCAGAAGTAAGTATCCATGACATGGTATTGTTACGTATAGACGCTAATTAATATAACTTTCGCAGTCAAAACAACTTTTTGGCTATGTTTTATTAAATGTTGTCAGTTTTATTGGAGTTTTGCGTCGGCATATTTTCAGGGTAGTCGACGGTCTCAAGGAGCTATCCGAGGAAATCCAGGATCCTGACTTCGATCTAAAGCATCCTCTGAACGCTTATAGGTTCATAAGGAACCATTCCTTGGTGTACAACAGCACTGTCGAGCAGTTGTTTAACTTGATAGACAGATTTGAAAAAGGTAAGCAAACCTTATGTTCATTAGGTAACGCATATGCCTAGTAATTTACGTATGAAATCTCTGTTTAAAAGCTATATGTCCTCTTGTTCACTCTTCACTTTATCATACCACGCTTAACGTACCTACAGCAACATGCTTAACCCTTTACCAAACGCCAAATTTTCGACTTTCCCAAATTGAAAAAGTTTACAGACGACATTTTAAAAGGTGATGAAATTGGAAAATAATCTCCTGATAGGGTAAAAACCATTGTGGGAGCAATTTCTCCTTTTCCCACAATGTTTTCCAGGGTCATCTGGAACAAACTGGTCAAAAGTCGTTATTGTTTTGTAATGGGTTAAGAAATCATCGTGAATATAACAATATTTGGTCGTCTGCTGTTGCTTAATTGAAATATCAAATTTTATTTCCCCAATTTTGAAACCTTGATCACATACAGAAGAATCTCTCTACACCTCGGAGTTCAAGGCACATTATGAGCATGTTCGACATAGATATAGTGCGACTTATATAGATGTCTGGGAACCGTTTTACTATACAACTTAGGGAAAATATGTGCCTCAGTCATAACTGATACACATGGATAGTATCTTCAACGAAAGCACTACATTGCAATGTGACAAATCATTGGAAGCGTCTCGGAGAGACGATTCCAATGATGTGTTGCTTTGCAATATTGCTTTCTCCAATATTGAAATAAGAGGAAAGCTTGTTTTAGACTTACGCAAATCTTAAGCGTGAACTGTTTAGTAAAACGGTAACCTGGAACATTAAGAAATAGAAATGAAGAACATGTGATTCGGGACCACGTATTTACTTCGACAAGTTCGACAATCAGAAGTTCGAGATATAGATATTCTGCAGTAGTTCCTTTCATCCTTCTCCTGATCTCAGTAACATTAAGGTTGTTTTTGTTCTTTCTCTCTTAAAGTGGATCAACCGGGAACACACGGTACTAGTATTGTATTGATATTCCTTCCAGACGCTTTCAACATGTCCCGTTTCGAGTCGATGATGACACACCTGCCCAACCAGACTGATCTTGAGGAGATTGTAAACGGAATATTCCGGATACAGGACGTCTATGACGTGGCTGCGTATGACCTTGTGTTTGACCCCGCGTATTTCGGCGCACCCGACATGATCACTGGTAACATTCTTATGACGTCATTTTTATCTCTTGCGTCACGCCTGTAACCGAATGCTTTCGGGTCGTAGTCCCTGATAGACATTTTGACTTACGATGTCATGTGCATAGTTTTGCTAGTATAATATTTTCTTAGAAGACTGATATATTACATGATAGATGATAATGCCATCAGAGTTTGTTTGCATTGCCTATCGCACGACTATGAACATCCATACGAGTGCTTCTTCCTTTTGGAGTAATGAGTTTTTGACGGTACTTGTACAAGTTGCTCCATTGAAAAAAAATGCAACGATAAAGGACTCCGATCTATTACAGTTTTGAGAGTTTGATAGATTAATTTGATAACTCAACATAGAGCTAAAGAGAGGAAATAGTATCTTTCCTCTACATAAGCAGCAAAGCCTTTGACATATGATTTAAGACCTCAAACGATATAGGCGTAAATCAAAACTAAGACCTACCATGACTCTATATCGTCGATATAATTCACAGCCAAACTATGTCACTACATTTCTGAACGCGCCATAACACTGGACTACTTTTTCTACGCATATGACTGGATAAACCTGGCCGTCTGGTTGGTGACTCAAAGAAACGACACGACCATGCCTATACACCTACTGCTAGAAGACGCCTCAGTGATAGCATTTACGGTATGAACAATATTTTCTTGATTTGAAAGTAGTATCCGCTTGTATGGGAGGGACTGGTTTGATATATTAGCTAAACTAGTGGTGGTAATAGCTTCCCTCCATGGCACACTGGGTAATATGGGGATAGTTTTACGTCTGGAAAAACAGTTCCAGACCTAACTCGGATGATCCAAGCTGTAATTGGGTGACATAGTGAAATATCTACGTCTGGATCATTCGGACTATTCCAGACCAAACCAAGATAGAATCTCTTCTGGACGAACGGAATTTTTGAATAGGCTTTTAAGATACTCTTTAGAAATGTGTGCTTTGGGAGTAAATAAATGCTAAAATATTTTAGAATAACAATCCTCGTCACTAGACCAAAGACCCTTTTCAAATTATTTACCTATAGATTGCTAAAACATGTGAATTCATGTGAAGTTAGCCTTTGCGCCTGTCTGTTCGCTTTTGTGAATGCCGTTTTATAAATACATTTGGGAATTCTTTCTCGCACGTCTTACTATCACGTGGCATCTAAAATATTCAACTACACAGTAAAAACAACAATATAGTAGCAATGGGAAGTAATCCTGCGCAAAATCCTCAAAATCCAATGTTGAAAGTGTGACTATTTTTTATATTTCTTATATCAAATTGAGCACAGTTCAATATATAAATGTTAATTCTGTTTGTTTTGCTCCTCGCTCTACCCATTCTCGCCAGACTAAAATAATGTTTGTGACCATGCTTTTGCGCGGTAAACGTTTCTGAAAACCCACGTGACGACGGTATCTAAACATACCACCTTTCACTCTAAGTTAAGATCGTTGTTTACAAAAAGAAAACACCGTTTAAACGCCCTTAAATATCTGCGATTTTAATGTTCTAGATCTTCTTTGAATGGTTACGAGCAGGGTTGGGAAGCTGTCAATAACCTAGTTCTATGTTACTTCAGAAATCTTTATTGCTCTATTTACTGTAGAAGATGATTTACTTAAAAAAGTTAAAATCTTCATCTCTGAGAGAGTATCTTTAAAAAAGTACATGCATTTCTTGAGTATTAGCGTTTAAATAAACGCACACATCGTTGATGAGAATTATCACATTTACTTATGACGCATAGAATATCAGTCCATTCGCTTTAGTAGCTTAGTTTTTATACTTTATCTGATCATTCGAAATTAATCTCACTAACCTCCTTTGATGATATATATTTTCCATTTTATGAAGGCCGGAAACGTTAAAGAAGCAATGGAAGTAACAAAAGAGTTGCTGAAAATAGGTAAGTATTATAGGCTCAAATGCAACGTTACATTGACGGAAATTAAATTCTAATTCGAGTGACCTAGTATATCCTTGTCCGGCTTTTAACTACATGGAATAATATCTCATAAAGTTTTCAAAATTCTCGAAATAAATAGAAGTGCTCCTAGTTATGTTCCTGTTATGTTATCACAAGAGATACAACATGTTTCGATCAGGTCATTGACTCTTTCCAACTTGAACACTGATGCTCATTAATGAGAGACAAAATCATCGTTTATTTTCACTTTATGTTTTCTCTTCCATGTTACTGTCTGCCCAATGCGTGCAGTGTACACGTTTTCCTTCTAAGAAGTCATTTAGAGTTTTCAAGAGGGTGGAATAACATTATGTCAAAGCTGTTTTGGTTTCAAGTAGCACAGCTCATCAGCTATCCTACTTTGTCCGGTATTTCAAGGACAATAGCAGACAATTTATTGGACATTATTGTGAAAAAAGTGTTCATATGATTATATTTCGTTTCCCTTTGTTGAATTAGATCAGAACTAATTCTGTTTAACAATTACTTTTGCTGTGGCCTGTAATCTAAATTATCATTTCCACTTTTATAAAGTGAGTACATTTTGAATAATGCTGTTACGGTATGACGACTACTAATAATGGAAATATTCCACTGACTGTCCCTTTTCGATTTCAAACTTCGGCGGCAATTATACTCAAGACAATATGAAATTTGAATGTCATGAAATCATTTCGCGATCGATTAACGGAATGCAACTGTGGTTTCAATCTATCTTGACAAGGCTCTTCTGTAGGTAACACAGACAACACTTAAACGTCGAGAAAATGCAAGAGCACGAAACGACGCCACACAGAAACGCGGTTTTAATATCAAGCAATATATGTAAATGGCTTTCTTATTAGGTCTAGAACTTTATAAGTTTATATTATACTGTTTTTGGACTGGATGCGCTACATGTAATATCCTAGTTTATCGATATAAACTAGTTTATCGCTTTAAACTTGCACGATCATCAATTTACTCATGTATTCATCCGCATCAAAAATAGGCAATGGCGGACGGAATCGTACATACCTTTGCGAAAAATACATCGCATAAATCATAATCATAAATCATAAATCAATGTTATAAAGGGAGAACATATGAACTGTCCAATGTTAAGAAAGGAGTATATATGAACTGCCTTCATAACATAACCGGAATATTGTTTAGAATTGTTCGTAAACCCATACCAATGATCAGTGAAACTCCTGTTTACAGAACCCACCGACCAAATGGCCAGAGAGCTGCATACTCAATACGAATTTCAATACAACTCCCTGACTAAGGAGGAAAAAGAAGCAATGGAGAACTTCGAACTGCCGATATCTGGCATAAGTATTCATGATAAACTGTGCCAAGGCAGAGCGGTTGAACTCAAACAGGTTGGCGTACTCTATATCGTGCTCGCCGATTTACTAGTAATGAACTTGTTGTGGGTAAAGCAGACATTGGTCAAATCAAAAACTTCCAAGAGGGAAACTTAATGCAGATATACTAATTTGAGTTCCTTTTGACTGTCGAGTTATGCTACATGTATAGGTAAAACATGTTGAAAAGATACGTTATTAAGTGAAGAAGCTATACAATATTTCTAATTTATTGTACTGTATTTATATACTGTAATACTGTTAACTGTTCACGTAAATGAAACATCAATAGGGAAAAATAATACGAAATTTTAAACGTGTCGGATTCACAGATTCTAATACAGACTTATGATATAACAACATTCATTTTATGAATGGAAACAAAAACAGTTTTTGACGAGTTCGTTTCCAAACCCAAGACTCACATAACAGTAGCAGAGACCAAAAATACGCTACGATAACTTACGTCTCAATACATGGGTAAAGATTCAATCTGATAAGAATAAGCCCTTTCCAACATATAACTTTTTGAAAATCACACAGCAGCACTTTCCTTTCGTAGACACCTCTTTCTATATTCGATATCAAATAATGTCTAAATAGTCATTTAGTTTGAAACATTGTGCAGGCATGGTATAGTTAACCACATGATAAGTCTTCCAATTTAGTGTGTTATTTCATATCCATAAGGTTGTATGCGATACTCTTCAGCAATTGGGCCCAGCAGCACGAATACTATTTTGTACGTGTCAGAGACAAACTGTCTACAAAGTCAATTTAATTGGGGCGATAACAAGTGTAGCTTAGTCAAATGTTAAGCATGTGATTTCACTGAAAGATCTGTAAAGTACTTTTATTTTGTTTTAACATTATTTTTAGCAATCGGGTAGGGTGCAACAGACGCTGTTTTGTTGGTATGACACCAACAACCATCCCTTGATGTTGTTTCAGCCCGCTTTGTTGGAGGAGGTGTCCAGGGAACCGTATCTAGTCCTGTATCACAACTTTCTGACTGACCGGGAAATGTCAGCACTCAAGAAATATGCAACTCCAAGGGTTGGTTTTGTTGCTTTACTTGTTCAAGTTTATTTTGTTTTGTTGGGAGCGTATATCGCATTGACAGTTTTCCCTGTAATTCTAGTGTCGCTGGCATCATATTCCACTATAGAAGACATGCAAATGTTTAAATGGGTAATATCACCTGAGATAATTGGATACATTTGACATGCATGGTACTTAAGAAAAGTGTGTCTGCGTCCGTCCACTTTGAAAGGATCATTTATAATATATTATCATTTCAGTTAAGGACGTCTAATCAACACTTGATTGAAAGAGAGGGTTTTCCTATTCAAACAACCCACATTTCCTCAACAGTAATATACTCTTGAGGAATATATGTTTACAAAACAAAACCTTTCGAAAACGGCGTTACACCCCGACACAAAAAAGAACGCAACATATCCTTTCGTTTTTCTTTCGTTTTTTCAGCTAAAACGGTCAATGTATCTTGAGACAGGAAATATGTATACATCAACAAACACGCGAGTTAGCAAAACGTAAGTAGTCCAACGCGCAACAGCTAACAATACAAGAAAACAGTGTTATGGCTTTACGACGTACCCGTGTAATGGTTACTCATAACTTGGACTAATTATCGCTTTCATAAGTTGTAGAGGCCCCGCAAAATTTCTGCCATTCGTGTCGCCCACTGTTTCTCTTTAAATCGCATCAGTGATAAAAGCGAACTTGAGGAATTAGATAAAGTCTTAAAAAATAGTTATTCAACCTTACTATTGCTTAAAGTTTAGACCAGTCTGATACTTGTATATACATGGAACATATACAGACATGATAACATGACCTTTTCTTCTTTGATAGGGCCTATACTTCCACCCATCCAGTCGCGAACCAAATACAGGACCGGATTATGGCACTGACGAATTCATCACTGGATTCTTTAGAAGTGTTTCAGGTAAGACGTAAGCAATTATGATTTCAGTGATGTTGTTATAATCTTTTACATTCTTACCATTCGCTATTGGATCTTAACCTTCCTTTAACCCTATTCAAAACAATAACGACATTTGACTACTTTATTGCAGACGAGACGACTATAGAAAACATTGTAGGAAAAGAAAAGATTGCTCGTGACGAGCAATTTTTCCTTTTCCCACAGTGTTTTTGCTCTTTCTGAAGAATATTTTTCAATTTCATCACATTTTGAAATGTCGTTTGCAAACTCTTTCAATTTGGGACAGTCGAACATTTGTTGTTTGGGAAAGGGTTAAGCATGCATTTGATATCTAACCGTAAACTTGTATACCATTGCAATTTAAATAAAGAAGTATTTACGAACCACGATAGCCTTGTCGTTCGTTAACATGAATAAAGGAACGATATTGGCGCCAGCATTGGTCCCTGTATGACACCCTACTATATAGCGAACTCCGCGAAATTGGCGTTTAGTCAATCTGATAATCCAACGGCGATCTGATAGATAACACTAATACAGCAAGCATCCACACGTTATGAAGCTGCGATGTCAAGGTTCATCTCTGTCTTGGTTGTCTGCATCTATGTCGTGCGATAACGCTCCTAAATTCAGCTATATCTGCATGGTGCACACTTATAGTGCTGCAACCGACTTCATGCTTATGCAAACAGGTTAGATCTAGACCAGCCACAGATTGGTGGCTGGCCTGTGATCCACCCTGTTTGCATTTAAGTGTATCTTTGCTCAACAAAATTAAGCAGATATTTAAGGTATACGAAGTAGGCAACACAAAAATCTTTTTTCAGAAAATTACCCAGTATTTTAAGGGTTAAGGTTTGTGTAGGTAAAATACTAGTCCAAATGATCCAGACGCAGATATTTCATTCTTACACTGTTACAGCTTGGCTCATCCGAATTAGTAAAAATACATGCATCATGCAGGAGAATGCTGCTGCATCATACTGGAACAGGTCATTTGTCGACCTTTGACCTTTTGCAAATGGTTACGATAGTACATCATAGAAACTGATTAGATCCTAGAGCGCAATACTTTATTTCGACGTTCTGGAGATCATACCAAGCATTCAATCTGTATTAATATTAAAGGGAATGTAATCGAAAATGGCATTTAAACTTATGTTTGAACCTATAGCGTTTACTAGTTAGTTTTTGGGCTAAGCGTGTCGAGCATCCTTAGTCAACTGAATTTACATAGCACATTTTGAGGTCTGCCAGTTTAAACTTCCGACAAACCCCAGTTACTCATTATTGATCCGCCTCATAGTGCAAACTAATGCGTTCGTGGGAACTAGGCATGAAAGTAGTCCGTATTTACTCGCTTTGTTTACACTCTATTTGATACTGTCCAATGTCTTCTATCTCTAATCATCTTAATAGCTCCTTAGTAGATCTCCAATGAATTCCTTATCTTATTTTTTTAAAGTAATCTGCCAAAGACCTAGACAGATATCAGTCTTAATCACATTGCATAGGAAAAGGAAATAACGTCTGTAAGGTTCATGTAGACAAAGAGGTTTCCAGGAACGTAGATTTGGATATATTCGTGACTTATGAGGAACAAATATAAAAGAAACACTATTCGAAACATAATTTACTCAAACTATATCTAAACGTGTTGCTTTATAAGCCATATACACGTTTAAAAACCCATTTCTAAACACACAGGAAAATAAATTCGTCTTTGGAACAACACTTCAATCAGGACAATATTTTCCTACTAAACTTACAGATTAATGCCCATTAGTAATACGAGATTTTATCCTAACAGTTCATCGCCAATAGAGTGGTTCATATTCAGAATAAACTTATTTTTTTCAGTTGACTAACTACGGTATAGGAGGAAGATACGGAGTACACAAGGATTATTTTCCGCAGAGAATGGTTCGTTTTCCATCATTTACAAAACCTTACCAGTAAAATAAGCAATTTCGAGTCGTTTGGATGACTTGGATGTAAAGCCATTTTGAAGATTTATTTAATTTACAACGCGGATATCTAAAATCTCTAATTTAAACTTCAAATGGTTTGTTTAAATCTTGTATACTCTCCTCTTTTTGTTCCAGTGTTACTAAGGTAGGACATTACAACCACTGTACATTCATTCTACAGTAGCCAATTCCTAAAATACATTTTAATGTTTTTGGATTAAATCAGAAACTTAATTGGAAGAAATAATGCACAGATTGGTTCATTGTAAAAAAAGAAATGTGGGACAGAACCGATATAATAAATGGAACAAAATGTTCGTTGTTGATGTAAATTACATTACCATTTGAATGAAACTCTATTCGGAAATTATTCTTGCGGACAGTTGAAATAGCACCGTGTTGCTTTGGTAAATAAATTCCGGAAGAATGGACGTATGCATTAGCAAACATGACTAAACCATAATGGTTTTGAAAGGAGCGATATGGTGTGAAAAGCTTGTTTATCGCTTTACATTGGAGTTTTTTTATGAATTAATAAAATGAAAATAAATGTGGTCACTTTGAAAAGGGAAGTTCAATGGAATTCGACAAAGCGTTTTGCCTTAACCCTCTCCCAAACAATAACGACATGAGACCACTTAGTTGCAGACGACTTTAGAAAACATTTTGGGAAAAGGAGAAATTGCTCTTAACGAGCTATTCTTCCTTTTCCCTCAATGTGTTCTACCCTATCAGAAGATTATTTTCTAATTTCATCACATTTTGAAATGTCGTCTGCAAACTCTTTCAATTTGGGACAGTCGAACATGTGTTGTTTGGGAAAGGGTTAACACCTTTCTCCATTTTACCTCCAATTGCTAAATCTATAACAGGAGACCGCAGTCACAGAAGAGGACATCGTTCCTATAGCTAATGAGTAATTTAGTCTTTTGTCACACTGGTCTTATCCGAATTTGTACCCAATAAAATGAAGACTATGTTGCTTCTATGCTTTTTCGTCTGATGTTGGTTTCAATTTCTACAGTCATAAATTCTAAATATGGGGAAATAGATAAATAACCAACATAAGGACAGACACCATTTCAACAGTACAATGTGTAGTCATTGACATTTTGTCGTGTTCCATTTCAGATAGACCAAGGGCGAGCACTCCAACGGCAGTCCACATTTATGATATACGTTAGTTGTCATACTTATAGTTATCCCGTTTTGCTCCTCTATATAACTTCTTCTCTAGTGATGGTTCAATATTGCATGTGTTGTTTACAATAAACACTTGTGGGGAGATGCCCTATCGATACTCAAATAATATTACACGTGACAATGCAAGGCTGCTCGCGAACGGACATTTATATATGGGTCGAGAACACATCCGTGTTTATGCCCGTTTTATTCTAAACATTTATGGTCACCCAAAAGGCTTGGGGTACCAATTTTATCTGATTTACCTCATATATTTATTTTCTATACATCATTGAAAGAATATAAGTATTAATATGCATGGTAACCCTCGGTTGCTAGTTAAACAAACCAACTGATTTTCTTTAATCTGAAATTTAAGGTTCTTTGGCAATATATTTATGACCGAATCCCTCATTGATTTCAACCCTTATAGTGCTGGGTAATTTTCTAAAGATAGACGTTCGTATTGTCTACATTCCAAAACCTTAAATATCTGCTTAACTTTAATGAAGAAAGATACTCAGAGAAGCTGACAGGTTAGATCACAGGCCAGTCGCCAATTTACTTGGCGGCTGGCCTGGGTCCAACCTGTTTAGATAAACATGAAGTCGGTTCATGCACGGTAAGGGTTAAGTATACATAGAGTATTTAGACAAGTGATCATCTTATTGTCCCATGTTCATTGCTTATGTACGTCTATACACCACCGCCATCTTACCATGAAGCACTTACTACAAAAGAAGTTATTACTATTATTTCCTTTTTTATACTTTCTGTCACTGCAGTTATCGGACGTAAAAGCTGGTGGGGCGACCATCTTTCCAAACTTACTCGAGACGATTTTCCCGGAAGCGGTAGGTGTTATTAACCCGCAACCCTTGTTGATTGTGGTTTTAAATAAGATGGATCTAAACCCTAAATATCCTTAAGATCACTGTGTCAAAATATCATAGACAAATGTACATATTCAATGCTTTTCTGTTTTACTTTCAAATTGGACAAATTATAAATTCCTGTGTAAATGAAAAAACGTTTATAGGAAACTACTTTATGATCTAATGATTGTGCTCCTTAATGCTTTACTCGTTTTGACAACTATTTGTTTCAGGGAAAAGCTGTGTTCTGGCACAATACCTACCGCAATGGCAGCGTTATTCCGACAACAGTGCATGCTGCCTGTCCGGTTATCGTGGGGGATAAATGGATCAGCAACGAATGGATACTGCAGCATGGCAACGAATTCCTTCAACCGTGTGACCTTGATAGGCTTAAATAATCAACGTACTGGATCCATTGGCGGTAGCGCATAGTCTATACAGGAATCAACGTCGGAACGAATCTGGAAACTTGATAGACTGTAAGAGAATTAAAAAACGTACAGGATCCATTGGCGTTAGGGCATGGTCTAAACTGGAAACAACATGGAAACGAATTTGGTAACGAAGTTTGGTACCATGTCAGACTGAAAGAGACGTATACAAAGTATTGAATGCAGCGTATTGTCTTACCAGACACAACATGACAACATATCCAACCGTATGACTGTGTCATACTGAACTAGAAGAGATATACCACTATGGAATGCATATGCTGTGATTTGTCTGCACTAGAAACAATCTTAATCTTTACACGAGTTCGATGCTCTACGATTATGCATTATAAATGGAACTCACAAAAGGTCAATGGGTTTTTGTTGTACAAGTTATTAATGATTTTTCTTAATGAAAAGCAGATATCTATTTTTATGCAGTCTACTTTTGTTTCTAATGTACATAAACCAACAGTGTTTGCTTCTATGTGTATGAAACAGCTTGGATTTTTCGAAATATCATTCTACAGACATATATATGTATATCAATTAAATCTCTTTTTTTTTTTAAATTCTTCATAAAACATTTTGCAAATTTGAGATTAATTTTAGAGTTCTGTATTTTGCCACATAATTTCCAGTCAATCAGTTTACTGAAACATAACTGTTCAATGAAGATTGACAAATATCTCGTGAATGGGACAATACCATGGTCCTTGTTCCAGATGTGCTAATGCTATGGTTACATGCAGGATTTTGATCAAACAGTCTCTCACCTTGTAGAGAAAAGTGTCCGAGTTCATTTTTCGCTGAGCGATTTCCGCTCGATTTGCTAGACAATCATAGGACTGGTTCCACCTTTAACGAATACAAGCTCGTGTTAAAAATGAATCAATCGAAAACATCGAAGCACATAAACGTCTTTTAATCAACGACATAATTCGAATATAATTCCTTACTCGAATAAATGACCAGGGATTCAAAGGTAATTTCCATCAACATGTCTTTTCGCTGTATTTTATTACACTCAACTGACTTTTATTAAAGATTTGTGTACATTAAACGAAAACCAAGCAGGCCTATTTTTCTTTTCATCCTCCTTTAACCCTTAGAATGCTGGGTTATTTTCGTTAAATAGGTTTTTATGTCGTCGGCTTTCCAAAACCTTATAATTGCTTAATTTAAATTAACTTTTGGAACTCAAAGAAAGATCAGATATGAGTATTCTTTTTGTCTGATAGCTGTTCATATTCGCTCCGCATCAGGTTTCAAGTGTTAACAATTCCGGGTGATATATGTAGGTAGTCCCGCCTCTTCAGATTGTTGAAGACCTTCACGAGATCAACCTTATCATGTGACATGATGCTTTGTTTCATTATGGTTTAGGTGTAACCAACTGTAAAGGGAGGTTTACGACATTGCAGGTGAATTTGATTGTAAATAAGGCATGTCATATGATTTCTTTTCACGGGCATCGATTGTACAGCTGAAGCCCTCCCTCAGTCAATATTTCTCCCGACATTCATTGAAATCTATTCTCGTTTCACATTGGTTTAATGAAAACAGTTCAAAACACGGATATTCAACAACTTGAGAATAAACAAATCAAACATTTATAATGCTTCTTTAGAAGTCTTTGTTGTCGTTTTATCAGTAGAATATCATTTGTTTTTTGAAAAAATCATTAACTCCAAATTTGTTAAATAGTGATCTCAAGTTATTGACTTATTTAGCTTGTTGACATGCGTTTGTCACCGAAACAGTCATTTCAACCTCGTGTACGTGTTCCAAGGTTCTAATAAATAGTATTTTCAAATGATTAGAATGAACTTGGTGCAGCTCTTTGCAGCTCTCTCCTATGAAATAATCAAGAATTTTTCAAGAACTTTTTATGAACTAGTTTTTAATCTCTTTCATGAACTTATTCATGAACTGTTCAGGAAGGAAAAATAGTCCATTTCATTAACTTATTCATCATTTTTCATGAAGGAGAAATACATTCCATTGATTTTCAGTTCATGAACTTATTCACGAACTCCATCAATTGGTAAAATTATAGTGTACTACCATAAAAGTTTACCATTGAATAAGATAACTCAACAGTTTATGAAAATGTTGAATTTGTTATGCCATTTTCATGATCTAGTTTTAGGAATTGGATAGGAACTGCCTTTGACATTGTTACCAATAAACTACTCACCTAAGATACCCATTATATTTTCAAACAACTGGATAATTTACCCAGGCAAAAGCAATTTATCCTTCATGCTACTTTTTCAAATTCTGAAATTGGTGGCACACACATTGGTAAGAGACGACACATATCATTTATGTAAATACTGATAGAATTTGAAAAACGTCATGTGTTGTCAATTACGAAATATAAGAAATTTCATTTCCGTTGTAATTTTGTGCTTTGTGAACAAATGATTGTGAAAAGATTACAAAGTGTGCCTTTCATAAATATTTTGCTGCACCTGTGGATCCAAATTAAACGGGCCTTTCCCGATATCGCTTTAAAAATAGAAAAGAAAGAAAACCTTTTCAACACCTGAGGACAGTCACAAAAAAGCGAGAAAGTTTCCACCGCAATTTTTGTGATGAGTCTTGGGACTTTCTTTTTCCCCCTAAATCTCTTTTTTTTCTGATCCAAATTGAGAGGATCAATAGACGATAAAAAAATAAAGTAAAAGAAAAATTAATTTTCCTCATGCAATAAAGTAGCTAAAGCCAAATTTGACAAAATCGTAGTTGCTCATTAACCCTTATAGTGCTGGAACCGAATTCATGCTTATGCAAACAGGTTAGATCCAGGCCAGCCGCCAAGTAAGTTCGCTGGTGGCCTGTGATGTAACCTGTTTGTTACTCTGAGTATCTTTCCTCAACAAGTATAAACAATTTATTGAACTTGAACTTGATCTTTCCTCAACAAAATTAAGCAGATATTAAAGGTTTTTGAAAGCAGACGACACATTTTTTTTTAAAGAAAATTACCCACATTTAGAGAGATGAGAGTAACTTATCCTTTTTTGACAGAGATTTCGAAAGCCTTCTGCATACGATGCTGCAAATCTTAGTTTCATTTCCTAGGAAATTAACCCATAAAATGCCGGGTAATGTTCTTAAAAATATATTCTTGTGTCGTCTGCTTTCCAAAACTTTTAAATATCTAGTAAACTTTGACGAAGAAAGATACTTAAGGTAGCAAACAGGTAAGATCGTAGGCTGGCCTTGATCTAGCATGTTTGCACAAGCACATATTCGGTTTCAGCACTGTAAGGGTATTAATCAATGCTTTGCCGTGTAGTGACTTCGTATTAGCCGTTGACGTAAAACATCCCTTCAACTGAAAGCCTCTTAAGACAAACGAATGTCACCCTGTTCTTCCCTTAAATGGTTTTATTCGATTGATTGGCTCTCAAGCTTCGTTAATAAGTGATAGCTGTCAGTTGACGCGATGCTAATGAACTGTCAACGCCAGTTGACTCGAAGTGTGTGTGTGTGTGTGTGGGGGGGGGGGGGGTCTTTGGAGAAAGTTATCCTGGAAACCCCGCAATGTGTCGGAACCAATTGACTTTTGAATTCGGTTCACCCTTGTCCATCTTTTTGTATACTAATAATTCATTTAAAGTTTGGTGTCGAAGACGTTTGTAATTACTGTTTGAATATGAAGAAATTACAATAACAGCATTTTTTTGCCTTTTTCCCAACAAGCAATTTTGCTGTTTTCCAACAATTAAATTATATAACACATACGTACTTGTTATTTGAAGGGGAATTTTTGTATGCGTATAACTAGAAATGGGATAAATGTTGCGCTCCGAGCTGGTTTATACCATTGATTGTATCGATGGTTACGAGTAATCGGTTTTGCAATCAATGTGTGTCCGACTAGTGATTTTTGATATTTCGGCTTTGGCGGAGAAATTTTGACAAATCTGGGGCTTGGGTGTGTTTCGTAGGTCGAGAGTTGGTGACCATTACGTATTATATAGACATAATGTAGAGTCATTTCAGAAAGTTTCTTTTTTGTTTTCTTGATATGTATGGATGATGTTTACATGTTTTTAAATACATGTTTTTAAATGTTTTTCATAAACAATTGAAAGTGAATAGTGTTTTAGGGCTGGAGGGGGACCATTATTCTCCCATTACCTGTGATTTTATCGACACAGGAATAACTAAAAAGATACAGAACACGGCACCAATCCATTATATATCAGCAATAGTGTATACAGTCCATGTGTGACATTCCAAGCTGGTCAGGTAAGGCGCATTTCCTCAAAGAACGAATCAATTATGCGGACGCTGTCCACTGATGACCGACGATAGATACAGCCTGGGTGCAATAAATCGGCTACAGTCTGGTGGACAACGGTATCATTGTCTTTCTTAACCCTTAGACTACGGGGTAATTTTCTTAAAATAGATTTTCATGTCGCCTGCTTTTCAAAACCTTAAAAATCTGCTTTATTTTTTTTATGAGGAGATGTACTCAGAGAAACAAACAGGTTAGATCACAGACCAGCCGCCAATTTACTTGGCGGCTGCCCTGTGATTTAACCTGTTTGCATTAGCATGAAGCCGGTTCCAGTACTTTAAGGGTTGAATAGATTCTAAGGACGTTATTTTCCAGCTCTCCTCTATGATAATTTGTGACTCGTCTAAGTTCAAAGCAGCAGACGACGATTCTAAATTATGAAAATAGTATCATGCGATTTCACCCAATCCCGATATCTTTCCGATTCGTTGCTTTGGAACTTTATAAACACTCCCCCCAAAACTATAATACTTGTATAGTGTATCACAAATCATTGTGATCGGTCAAACATACAACAGATTAAACTTGCAAGAAACGATAAATGGAATATTCATTGCTAAATTTTGTTGACACCTTTGTGACTTTGTTAATCGGGTAATTTTGCTGAATATCTTATTGAAGGGGCGTTAGAACGAGCAGTTATAATGTACTATGCCTAAAATAAATCAAAATCACTGGTCGAATTCTTTGATAATAGTTTCCGCTGGACAAAACTCGAGCATTTTCCAATTAAACCCTTTACCAAACAATAACGACATTTCACCAGTTTTTGCAGCCGACGCTGGAAAACATTGCTCGTGACTAGCAATTTCTCCTTTTCCACCAAAAGATTATCTTACAGTCCATTCACATTTTGAAATGTCGTCTGCAAACTCTTATTTTGTTATGTATATGTATATGTATATGGAGGTATTGAACATCATGTTAAATTGTTCTTTTTGATTAGTAACCCATACATGATATAACAATTCGAAGTCTTTGTATGAATATGTTTTCTTAATCAATCTAGATGACTATTTAGATTTTACATTTAAAATCTATTTGAAAACGAAAGTACAATGACAGAATTTTAGCGAGAAACAATATGGCGGCTTCACAATATTACTCCCGAGTTGCTTTCACTGGATAAACCCTATGAGCTCAGATTGAGTGTTCGCACTTGGTTAGTTCTTGTCAAAAACGCGGGAAATACCAGGGGAGATTGGTATGTGACACGTAGACCTTTCGCATAGCCCGGTAAATCTTTTGGGAAATTAGAGGGCCTATTCTTGAGCACAACTCTCTTGTCACCGATACTATATCTGTATAAGTGGATACAGTATTAGGCTTCGGAGATATCTCTGGTAAGAGGCTTATGGAGGATATGTTTGTAACAGTGCCTGTCGGATTTCTGAAAGTGGTGCTCAAAGATACAAACCTTTTGAAAAGGTTAAAACGACAACACCACGGTTGTTAATCCCAAAATTATCTTATCATGCTGAAATGTAAGAATATTCCAAAAGAAAAAAGCATGTACATGTAGTTGGGTATCATCTTTCCTTCATTTGGCATGTTTTAAAAAGTCAAAATCAGACGCTAGCAATGACAAATGAAATATGAAAAAATCAAAAAGTTTATACAGTGATATATAGTGGAATATTCTGCTGCAAAATCATATAGATGAGTATACATGTAATAAAGAAAATAGTTTAAGCGACTACAAGATTGTTGCTGAAATAAACAACCTTGTGTGTGACCAATCAAGAAACAGTCCCAAGGTCACATAGTAAGTTCAGCATAAACACGCAAACAAATGGATCAAACGCAGAGGTCATTGTAATCGTAACAACTCGGGTTTTTCCGTGATCTGAGAAATACAACTCGGACGTAAATGTGAGGTTACAATATTTTGGGTAAATCGTCCTCAGTTTATAGCACATTTCCTGTAAACGTCTATGTTAAGTAGTTAATGTATATGTAAGTGTTGGACACTTTAGGTAATTATTTTTTATCGATAACTCACACATACTAGTCACATTAGAAGTTGTGATATATATCTATTTTCTTAATCAAACCAGATTTCACATTGAAGATCGATATTAGGAAACGAGAGTACATTTAATAGAAGTCTCGCGATAAACAATATGGCGGCTTCTATATTACTTCCGAGGCGTTTTCATTGGAAAAACCCGAAGAGTTCAGATTGAGTCAATTGATCACACATAAGTCAGTATGCCTCTCAACAAGTAACAACTGGATAACAGACTCGTTTCACAGCTATAAAATGAAAGAGATTGTTGCACAAAGGAATGATTTTAGAAATCCCCAAAGACGAGATGTCAGATCAATTACGCCATTGTAGAACGCAATGCGTTAAAGGACGGAGTCTGGCTTATTTTGGCCCTTCTTTGTTCTATACAAAAACAGTCATTTTGGCATGTTCACAGTACCTTCCATGAAAAGATTCAGAGCTAATCATTGTTGTTTCACTATTCCACACTCTGTTGCCAATCAGAATTTGACAAGCAAACATATCGAAGATCAGCTACTTTTTTCACTACCGGCTATTACTTTTTACCTACCTCTTAAATCGCCTACAAAAATGGGTGGGTTAGCGAAGGACGTCTCCCTCAGCGCTTCGCCTTCCGCGAGAAGTAGTTCTGGAAAAAACAACAAACCAGGGGGATAAAACATGGCCAACACCCACAAAATATCAAAAACAGTCAAAAACACCCCCTCTTATATCCTAAAAGCATAAAATTAACACTCAAAGTAACATTCTAAATTTTCAAGAACTACTTTTTACTGTACAACGACCTCCGGAAGTAATTCTTCAGTGTACTCTGACCTAAAGTCAATGCTGAGCATAGCACTAAGGTTCTTACAGAAAGGCGAATACATATCTGTTATCTGATGGGTTTGTATCTTTCAACATCTAAGATGTAAGCAGGTTTAAAAGAAAACACACACATTTGAAAGTTCATATTGAAATTTAAAATGAGATAAACAAGACGTCACGGGAATTTACCATGACTCTGTGTAAGTCCAAATGGTACCATAGTAATCAAACACATAAAACCATTCTCATTCAAGGCATTGTCTTTTAGTCAAGAAGCCGATTTTGTTTTCAGGTGGTGGATATAATATTACAATTATTTGCTCTTAACCCATTACCAAATAATAACGATTTTTGACCACTTTGTTGCAGACGAGTCTTGAACACATTGTGGGAAAAGGAGAAATTGCTCTTAACGAGCAATTTTTCCTTTTCCTACAAAGTTCTTGCGCCAGGGTTAAAATTAAGTTTTGATACTAGGTACAGTGGTTTAAAACTCTCAAATTCGGACAAATATTAGTTTAACACCGATTTTGAAACAAGGTTTCACAACTTAAATTCTGCTTCTGGATCAGTACTCGAATGTTGATTAATGAAAAGTCGCAATACGGAACAATTATTCAAATAACTCGAACCCACGACCCTCGTGTCCCGAGACCGACGCTTCCACCACTAGATCACTGACCTGTTTGTCGCAGAAATATGGGTTTGTTTTCAAAGCCACTGTTTCTCCTTCAGTTGAAAGGAAGATAAAGATAAACCCATCCTCATTGCTTTATCTAAAGTAGATTTCGTCATTTTAACGATGGACTGTATGCACAAATCTTCAATAAAAGTCAGTTGAGAGTAATAAAACACAGCGAAAAGACATTTTATTGGAAATTACCTTTGAATCCTTGGTCATTCATTCGAGTTAGAAAATATGTTGGAATTCGTCGTTGGTCTAAATACGTGTGTATGGTTCGACTTTATATTGGATAATCTATAGCACACGCTTTCATTCGTCTTTCTTTTACCAATATCTTTCTCAATGCTACATAAGAATAAATATTGAAAGAGAAAAAAGAGTGGCTGGTTAAATAGTTAATTATTTCCAAAACGAAACGAGTAACTAAATATCAATCTGTCAGTCAGACTTTACAAAACTTAGTTTTTGCAATAAGTAATAATGAATAAGACAAGGCATAGCATAATATGAGGTATGGTTACTTATTATTTCAATGGCAATTCAAACTGAACAACTACTGTTATATAAAGAAAAATCTTGATCAGTTGCCAATAAATGAAATGGCTTTCTCAATATCAAAATGTTTTGAGTATAAAGTGTCATTATCACTCAGTGAATATCAAACATTGATATAGATATGCAAACATGTGGTGCTTAAAACGCCACAACCACGGGTATCAATGCTCTCATGGAGATAAAACAAATGCTGGGTAATTTTCTACAATTAAAAAAATATGCTTAATTTTGGCCAGAAAAGATACTCAAAGTAGCAAACAGGATAGATAACAGGCCAGGTGTCAAGTAAATTGGCGGCTAACCTGGATCTAACCGGCTGTCATAAGCATTTAAATCGGTTCCAGCACTGTAGGGGTTAAATGTGGGCGTAGTGTTATTGTTCACCAGAGTATCGATCATATATCTCTCATCAAGAAAGATGCCCTAAATTTTGAATGAAACCAAAAACTTGAAAACCCCAAAAAACGAAAAAGCATGAAAATTGTTTTTGTCTCCTTTAAAAGATACATGTATTTGTCAAATTTCATCTAATATTTTATCCGCATGTTTAAAACAATGGCCGTTTTTGTAAATCGTGTGGTTCTTCCAAAATTGAAATCACTGTTGCTATCTTCTATTGTTTTAATACACGGGGTATTTCCTTTTTCAAAATGACTTGAAAGTATGGAACAAATTCGGCATTGTTTCCTTTGACCAGTGTTATTTCCTGCTCTATCGTTTTTCTTTTATAATAATGCTTGTTAAATATGCGTTGTGATAACAATAATAAAAACCTAATACATATTAGGTCCTTGGCATAATTGAACAGTAATCGATGGTTCATCAACAAACTTTTATAGTACATGTACATACATGCAAAACTGGTCCATCATCCGAATCATGTTCGTCTTCTTTTAGAGAGAATATGAAAATAAGGAAAAGAAATAGAATTTGACAGGTATTTCTGGAGAATGAATAGTCATAGGTTTGAGGAATTCAGTTGTCAGGTTGTTTCCGGGACAGACAAGAAGCTGTCACCGTTGCATTCAACACGTTTTCTTATTTTCTTGCAGTCTATCAAGTTAAAAAGCTTCGTTTCAGAATTGGTTTCGACGTTGTTTGCTGTTAAGACTATGCCCTAACGCCAATGGGTCCAGTACGTTTTCTTATTCTTTTGCAGTATAACTAGGTAAAAAGCTTCGTTTCCAAATTCGTTTCGACGTTGTTTGCTGTTTAAACCATGCCCTAACGCCAATGGATCCAGTACGTTTTATAATTCTCTTGCATTCTATCAAGTTAAAAAGCTTCGTTTCCAAATTCGTTTCGACGTTGTTTGGTGTTAAGACCATGCCCTAACGCCAATGGATCCAGTACGTTTTCTTATTCTTTTGCAGTATATCTAGGTAAAAAGCTTCGTTTCCAAATTCGTTTCGACGTTGTTTGCTGTTTAGACAATGCGCTAACATTAATGGATCCAGTACGTTTTATAATTCTCTTGCAGTATATCTAGGTAAAAAGATTCGTTTCCAAATTCGTTTCGACGTTGTTTGCTGTTTAGACAATGCACTAACATCAATGGATCCAGTACGTTTTCTTATTCTCTTGCAGTATATATAGGTAAAAAGCTTCGTTTCCAATTTCGTTTCGACGTTGTTTGCTGTTTAGACAATGCCCTTACATCAATGGATCCAGTACATTTTATAATTCTCTTGCAGTATATATAGGTAAAAAGCTTCGTTTCCAAATTCGTTTCGACGTTGTTTGCTGCTTAGACAATGCACTAACATCAATTGACCCAGTACGTTTTATAATTCTCTTGCAGTATATATAGGTAAAAAACTTCGTTTCCAAATTCGTTTCGACGTTGTTTGCTGCTTAGACAATGCACTAATATCAATTGACCCAGTACGTTTTATGATTCTCTTGCAGTATATATAGGTAAAAAGCTTCGTTTCCAAATTCGTTTCCGCGTTTATTCGTGTCTCGACCATGCGCTAACACTATTATGTCTAGTACGTTGTTTATTTAAGCCTATCAAGGTAAATAACTTTGTTTCCAAATTTATATCCACGTTCATTCGTGTCTTGACCACGCGCTAACACCATTAGGTCCAGTACGTTGATTATTTAAGCCGATCAAGGTCACACGGTTGAAGAAATTCGTTGCCATGCTGATGTATCCATTTGTTGCTGATCCATTTATCCCCCACGATAACCGGACAGGCAGCATGCGCTGTTGTCGGAATAACGCTGCCATTGCGGTAGGTATTGTGCCAGAACACAGCTTTTCCCTGCAACAAATGGTGACAACAAATGGTTACAACAAATGGGTATCAAAACGAATAAGCCGTTGAGTAGTACCGTCATTAAATGACTAAACCCTTTACCAAACACAAAATTTTCGACTGTTCTAAATTGAAAGAGTTTGCAGACATTTCAAAATGTGATGAAATTGAAAAACAATCTTCTGATAGGGCTGAACACATTGTGGGAAAAGGAGAAATTGCTCATTAAGAGCAATTTCTCCCTTCCCCAGAATGTTTTCAGAGTCGTCTGCAAGAAACTGGTCAAATGTCGTTATTGTTTTCAAATGGGTTTAGATCAGAAAAAGTTTTCTATTTTTTTATTAATATTTTTTTATTATTTTTTTTCTGCAGTGTTGAAAACACGTCTCTTTATCTCGAGGATTGAATGAAGACCATTCCGTCGGCACATCATGCCGGCCTGATACCCTCCTACACACGTGATTATAACGTTACAATACACGTGACTTCTCTGGGGTACCCCTTTCAGCCAACTCGACTTTATCCTCGCTGGGCTACATGATTCATTGAAAAGTAGTTCCAACGTTCGACTTATTCTTTTACTCAGGACTTTGAAGTTGGTAGAATTTGGAAGAAAGTATTTTCGATATAAAAGCCTTGATTATACATTTTGTCTTTGATATTTTGTTATGAAACGATAAATTGCTTCGTCACAGGGGGTTCTTAAGGGTTCCGCAGCTAATGCAGCAAAGTGATGTCGTATAGAGTAAATAGTAAACAGTTAATGAGAAGAATTGTCGTCACATTCAAAGCACAATATTCAACATTGAAATGGAGGAGGAAATCCTCTTTCATTCTTAACTATTCATATCTAATGATCACCTATGAAAGGGTTTTACAAAAAAAAGGGTCTTCGAAATAGTGTGTTCAGTACACCCAATATTTCAAGCATATTTTTTTCTCTCTTGCAGTACTCGGTTATTGCCCATGTTGACTCATTTGATGATAAGACCAAGGAACCACAGTAAAAATGCTGATTATACGTTTCAGGCCGGCCAAAACGTTTCATAATGGTGTTGGGTTCTAGATTTACAGTACTTACCGCTTCCGGAAAAATCGTCTCAAATATTTTTGGGAAGATTGTCGCCCCTCCGGCCTTTACGTCCGATAACTGCAGTAACAGAAAGTATCAATTATCAATAAGAAATATTAGTATTTTTTCTATTTTTTTGTTTTTTTGCTTATCTTTTTTCTTATTGCTTTATTTGTTCACAATATAACATAACATACGTGACAAACAATTGGTCTACTAGAACACAAAGCCAAAGAGATGAATTACAGAGAAAGAAAGGTAGGAGATACAGACACATAAAAGGTTTTCAATGCATATTGTCATTTTTCATGAAAACATAGATCTAACGTGTATATCTATATCGTCATAAGGCATATTTTTTTTTTTTTTTTTTTTTTAAATAATTGTCAATTTTGAAATCAAGAAGTTATGTTTGGTTCTGTATTCCATAACTTACATCTGCCCATTGTTCTAGGCTCGAGGGTTGTGAGTTTGTATATAAAGAAAAAGAAAAAAAAGATAAAAATATGAAATAATTTCCTTTGTTGCATTTGATTCATTGAAAAGATGGCACAGTTTTGAGGACGTACAAACGTAATGTACATACGCAAGTAGGGTGATCATTTGTATGAATAGCGAATGGCTTTTACGTCCGATTACTCCAGTGACAGAAATATTCAAGTGGAAATATATGTAATAACTTCTTGTAAAGCATGTTGAGGGTCCAGTGCAATACTATAATAAGTGCTTCATAAACACGAAGCACTTATTATAGTATTGCATTGAACCCTCAATTTGTTTCATAGAACAAAATGGCATCGTTCTCAGGACGTATGTAAATAATGCGCATGCGCAAATATGGTGATCATGTGTCTTAATCCTCCATGCATACTTCGAAATCAATGGCGATACATACTTGTACTTATGTCTTTCAAGGGCCTATCGAATATAGTTATACAAGATAGATATCAAAAAGGGAAAAAACACAATCCACTTCGGATAGACTTGTTCTCGACCCATACGTTAATGCCAGGTCGTGAGCGGTCATGAAATCATTCATGAATATCTTATTGCATAGTAAACATTAACTGTTAAATAACAATTACAAAATTATACATCACAAATATAAACATGGATCGAGGAGAGAGTTCATGATGTTGTAGAGCTTAATCAAATAGACATACATTAAGTACAGTAGGGTTCAATTCCTAAGGAGACATGCGTTATAAGTGATGTAAGATAATTTATTCATAGTTTTACTAAATTCAGACGACATCGGACTTGTTAATTTGTATATATACTTGGCTATTTGTATAGTAATACTTTTTTTAACGCATTTTGATTTTAGAGAAATATACCTTGAACGAATTAATTGAAAATGACATTCGTTCACTACTTGTCCAATATTGCATTGTATACATATTCTTTGCTTTCGTTGGATATTTTTATGTTATCGTCGTTCAAACTCGAGCTCATGTGAGGATGCTCGAAATCTTGTTATGGCGTTTCTGAATTTTGATTCTTTTATAGTATCAAGAAATCGTCCAAAGTTAAAAGAAAGTCTAAATTATGACGTCTTTCTTTAGTGTTGGATTGATACTTCATCTCCCCACAAATGGTTTATTTTAGACATCTTAATATTGAACCAGCATAAGAAAAGAATGCGACGTTACATAGAGGAGTAAAACGGGACAACTTTAAGTATGACAACTTACGTATATCATAAATGTGGACTGACGTTGGAAGGCTAGTGCTTGGTCTATCTGAAATGAAACACGACAAAAAGTCAATTACATCGCAGAGCTTGTGTTTACAGTTTTACTCCATTCCCTCATATGAGACTTAGTAATTTGCCCAAATTGATATCAACATCAGATTTTAAAAAAAAAGCATAAAATACAGTATGCTCTTTATAATAATTAATAAGAACTGTGACAAAAGGTTGGATTGCTTATTGTTCATTATAAGCAATTTGTGCTTTGGTCACACCGTTTCGTAAGTATGCCGTAACGTTCATAGTAAAGCGAGATATTGTGGAAAAATGTTGTCTATCGAAAAGTTAAGTCACTTAACTTCCTCCTTTAACCCTTAACCAAACGCCAAATATATTTTCGACTGATCCAAATTGAAAGAGTTTGCAGATGAAATTGGAAAATAATATTTTTATAAGGCAGAAAACATTGTGGGTAAAGGAAAGATTGCAAGTTACGAGCAATTTCTCTTTTTCCAACAAAGTTTTCCAGAGTCCTCTGCAACAAAGTGGTTAAATGGAGTAATTGTTTGGTAATGGGTTAAAGCTACTGACTTCATTTCCATTTCATTAACTTATTCAAGTTGACTATCAATAATTATGTTAAAGAATTTGTTAAAAACGACGTCTTTAAGGGTAGACTCACCATGTATTGTGGAAGAGCGTCTTTGTGCACATTATATCTCCCTCCTATACCGTAGTTAGTTACCTGGAAAGAAAAAAAAACCTATTGATTCATATATAAACCACTCTAGTAATAATGTTGTAAGTTGAAGAAAATATACATGTACTCTATTACTACTTTTGCTAGTTTAAATTTGTTTATTTTACATCGATTGAGAAACAAGTTCTCGCAACTAAAATAAATCACTCTCGATTCTGCTTCCTGTATGCATAGCCAGTACTCGCACCAAATTTGGATTAATAAAAGGTCACAAGGCAGATCCCGCTACTCACGGGTTGGAACCCACGGCCACCGTGTACCGAGCAGTACATGTTCTAAGTGATTTCAGTGACAAGGGGTCAGAATCAATTTCGAACATAGTCCCTTTAGAGAAAAAAAAATTCAATAGCAAATTGTAAGACAACAAAAGATTGATAGCACAACATTGTAATGATGACTACGTATACCTGAAATTTCTTTAGCGGGTCCAATGAATTTGTCAGTGCCATAATCCGGTTCTGTATTTTGCGCGTGAGAGGAAATTCGCCAATATGCGCCCTTCAAAGGAAAAATACAAGAAAACCATGCCTTAACTCTCTACCAAACGCCAAATTTTCCACTGTCCTAAATTGAAAGAGTTTGCAGACGACAAATCAAAATGTGATGAAATTAAAAGATAATCTAATGAAAGGGCAGGAAACATTATGAGCAATTTCTCATTTTCCCCACAATGTTTTCCAGAGTCTTTAAAATAAACTGGTTAAATATCGTTACTGTTTGGTACTGTTTAGAAAATAATCTTCTGATAGGACAGAAAACACGAATGAATGAATTAATGAATGGATGAATGAATGAATGAATGAATGAATGAATGAATGAATGAATGAATGAATGAATGAATGAATGAATGAATGAATGAATGAATGAATGAATGTGAATGAATGAATGAATGAATGAATGAATGAATGAATGAATGAATGATGAATGAGTGAGTGAGTGAGTGAGTGAGTGAGTGAATGAATGAATGAATGAATGAATGAATGAATGAATGAATGAATGAATGAATGAATGAATGAATGAATGAATGAATGAATGAATGAATGAATGAATGAATGAATGAATGAATGAACGAATTAATTAATTAATCAATTAATTAATTGATGAATTAATCAATTAATGAATTGATGTAAGGCACCTTGCTGTTTTCCTGTGTAGGTGACAGTTGCATGTTGGAATACTTACGTTTTACTTATTCGCGTGTTTGTTGATATATACCCTTTATTTTTTCTGAGATGAAGAGATGGATTTAGCTGAAATTAGAAATAAAACGCTTCTTTAGATTTTCGTTTCGATTGAAACACTGTTTTCGATGGTTTTGTTTTGTAGACAGATATTGATTAAATACATAACCCAAGTACTTAAATAAGGAAAAAACGTGAATATGTGTTGCACGCATTTTCGTTTCAAGTTGAAGCAGTGTTTTCCATGGTTTTTTTTGTCTTGTAAATATATATTCCTTTATGACCTAACAAAAGTACTTGAATAAGGGGAAAAACGCAAATATTCATTGCACTGGTTTTCGTTCCGAATTGTAACACCGTTTTCGATGGTTTTGCTCTGTAAATATATTGCTAAAGACCTACCCAAATCAATTTCATTCGAGTAAACGTCGTGTTGTATAAGTAGGACAACCATTTCTGAAACTTTCAGGACGCAGACACAATTTTCTCAAATACCATGCCTGTGAATTTGATTGAACATTCCTGTGACATACAGAATAACGACGATTCTACCGATTCTACCAACCCTTATCCCTTAACTATACGCCAAATGCTCGACTGTCGCAAATTGAAAGAGTTTGCAGATGACATTTCAAAATGTGATGAAATAAAACACATTGTGGGAAAAGGAGAAATTGCTCGTTAAGTGCAATTTCTCCTTTTCCTCACAATGTTTTCCAGAGTCCTCTGCAACAAACAGGTCAAATGTCGTTATTGTTTAGTAACTGATTGAGGGGTTAGGATCTTCTGCAGTGTAGTATGAAGTCAGCGACACTAGAACTACGAAAAAGTGTTCATGTGATATACAATCCCAACAAAACATGATAAACTCAAATACATATAGGAACAAAATATACTCTTGGAGTTGCATATTTCTTGAGTGCTGACATTTCCCGGTCAGTCAGAAAGTTGTGATACAGGACTAGATACGGTTCCCTTGATACCTCCTCTACAAAAGCGGGCTGAAACAACAGCAGAGGATGGTTGTTGGTCTCATACCAACAAAAAAGCGTCCGCTGTGCAAGGCCAGACTGCTGAAAATGATATGAACAAAATGAAAGTCTCCCAGGGCAATTAAATGCGTTATAATTGACTAAGCTACAATTGTAATCATTCCAATTTGGTTGCCTTTGTAGAAAGTTGTTCTTATACCTACAACGTTATGTTCATACTGCTTGGCCAAGTTGATGAAGAATATTGCATAAAGCCTCATGGATATTAAACAACGTATTGAATCGGAAGACTTACCAAGTGGTTAGCTGTTTACCATGCTTGCATATTGTTTCAAAAGACTTTATAGACTTTATTTCAGATCGAATATTATTAGAAGTATCTCTTGAAGGAAGGTGGAAGGTATTGACCACTGTTTTTTTTTCTTTTGTGTGTTATTCAAACATTTCTCAAATATACCAAAGGTTTATAACATTATTGTCAGATTCGATCATAACCATGTGCTAAGGCATGAGCTATCGTAAAGTAATATGGTCTTCATCTTAGCTGTTCTTTAATCTATGTAAGCAGTAATCTGTCATATCAATTGTGAATCCAACACGATCAAACTAAATCTTTCTCATTACCCCTTCTTGTAATTCCCCTTCTACGCGTACTTACATAATTTTATAATTTATAGTTTCTTGTTTCAGTATCTTATCTATTCTCTCTTTCACGTTACACAGAGGGATATAACGCATGGTACATTGTTTAAGGTAACACTCGGTATTTTTTCAGTTTCCATCATATATGAATTAACTACGCTTGCTCGTCAGGTTCATTAAGGCAAAATACATTCCTCCTTCCTACATTTTATTACGAACGATTTCTTACAGTATCCAAAAGTAAGATAAACATGTACATCTGTAGCGATGTAGCCTCAAGCAATTAACAATTCGACCAATGTCTGCTTTACCCACAACAAGTTCATAATTAGTAAATCGGCGAGCACGATATAGAGTACGCTAACCTGTTTGAGTTCATCCGCTCTGCCTTGGCACAGTTTATCATGAATACTTATGTCAGATATCGGCAGTTCGAAGTTCTCCATTGCCTCTTTTTCCTCCTTAGTCAGGGAGTTGTATTGAAATTCGTATTGAGTATGCAGTTCTCTGGCCATTTGGTCGGTGGGTTCTGTAAGCAGGAGATTCATTGATCGTTGGTAGGGGTTTACAAACACTTCTAAACAATATTCCAGCTATACTTTCAAGACAGTTCATATGTTTTCCCTATACAACAATGATTTAAATAAAAAATAAATCTGAACTTTGCTAGCCTTATGCTTGCAAAGGCATGTACAAATCCACTTATGAACTATTTTTAATGCGGATGAACAAATGAGTAAATGGGTGATCGTGCAAGTTTAAAGCGATAAACTATGAGGCCTCGATATACATCACATATTGATAGTGCATCCTGTCCAAAAATAGTATTCCGCGGACCTGCTTAGTACTGGACGTTACAATGTACAGATGACCATATAATACTTGATATCAAAATAGCTATTTGTGCCGTCGTTTTGTCTACTGGCATTTTCTAAATAAAATGTGTAAGTGTTATCTATGTTGAATTCATAAGGGCCAGATCGAGATGGCTAAACACTATCGTCCCAGTGTCAATCGGCCGAGGAACCCTCTTCATGCAATCCAAATTTAACATTGTATTGAACATACAAGTACAAATAGAGGAGCCTTGCAGATCCGTCTTAAGAAAGTAGTCCGTTTTCGAAGGCATCTCTAGATAAACGACATGTATTTGCCGAGGACAGAGATCGAAAATGGGACGGCCAATCGAACAGTCTAACTGATAGTTTTTGTATACCACAACACCACTAACTTTATAAAAGAAAAGTGAAAATCATAATTGGAAATGTGGTTACCGGCGATGATAGAAGTAATCCTGAAACAGAACACGTTCTGCTCTAATGGTAGAGGGCAAGAAAAATGCTCATCCGAACACTTTCTTTTCTTTAAATCATCTTTTTAGATAAGTTGTCTGCTAACATATGATACTTGCCTAAGTATGATTAATCTAGAAATGTGTTTCTTGAAATCAAAACAGCTTTTACAAAAGCTTTAATACCGCCCTCTTGCAAACTCTGAAAGACAACTTGAGACACAATTAGAAATAAAAAGTGTCAATTGCACGTATGGGTCAGATAGCCTAAGGACTAAATACATTAATTGTGTTTTGGCTTGTGTTATTGTGAGGTTGCAGACCTTTCAATGCATTTAAGTCTATAATACTTACTTATTTTCATCAACTCTTTTGCAACTTCCATTGCCTCTTTTACGTTCCCGGCCTTAAAAAAGGGGGAAAGTAGATATCACCAAGTGAAATTAATGAGTTCGATTTGAAAGGCTTAAATGAGGCATATAAGGAGAGGGCATTCCATTTAACAAAAACATAATATACATGTACATACTTAACTAATGAAATGAAAAGGATTAATAGCATGTGGGTCAGAAGCAAAGATAACTATTCTTATCAACTAGATTTGCGAATATTCAAAATACTTCAGAATGTATAAAATGCTTATACTTGCTTAACGTCTGTTTGTTTTCTTAATGCTAACCCTTGTTTGGTCTGGAACTGTTTTCTTTCATGCGTAACACTAGCCCCATATTACCCAGTGTACCATAAAGGGAGGCCACTACCACCAGTTGTTCGGCTAATATATCAATCCATACAAGCGGATACTACATTGAAGTCAAGAAAAAACCTTCCTACCGTATATGCTATCACCGATGCGTCTTTTAGCAATATGTGTAGAGGCATGGTTGTGTCGTTTGTTTGAGTCACCAACCAGACGGCCAGGTTAATCCAGTCATACGCGTAGAAAAAGTAGTCCAGTGTAATGGCGCGTTCAGAGATGTAGTGACACAGTTTGGCTGTAAATTATACACACATATATATATAACTTGGAGTTAATGTTATTCGGAGTTCTAATTTATATTTAAGTTATAAACAAAGTTCTAATTAATGGATATAGGCCCGGTCCTAATGGAAGGCAATAGCAAGCGAAATGAAATAAAAGTTGATCAAAATCAAATCAATGTTATCACATACATTTATTCTGTGTTTCATTAATCCATCAATTCTTCATTCTGGTTACTATGAGTGCATTATTTTCTATCATGCATAATGAGATCAGTCATCTTCTAGGAAAAAAATATTACTAGCAGAACTATATACCAGAAGTCGAAAACATACTTTTTAACAGGGGCTACGACTCTAAAGCATTCGGTTACAGGTGCGACATAAGTAATAAAAGAAATGACGTCATAAGTACGTTACCAGTAATCATGTCGGGTGCGCCGAAATACGCGGGGTCAAACACAACGTCATACGCAGACACGTCATAGACGTCCTGTATCCGGAATATTCCGTTAACTATCTCCTCAAGGTCAGTCTGGTTGGGCAGGTGTTTCATCATCGACTCGAAACGAGACATGTTGAAAGCGTCTGGAAGGAATAACAATACAGAACAGAAGTTTATTTCATGACATTGTAACCAAGGTGAGAAAAACATGCAGCCAGACCGAGCCTCGAAGCGGGACATGTTGAAAGCGTCTGGAATGAATAACGAAACAGTAAAGAACCGAAGTTTATTTTATGACTTGAATACTTCGAGGTTCATCTTTATTACAACATATACACACATGAAATAATGGACAATAATTGCAAATATATACTTACAAACATGCAAAACCCAATGCGAAAGTAGTGGTTAATATGTAAACATAATAGCTAAAAAGTACACAATATAGGGCAAAAACAATTTGTCTTACTACATAACGTTATAATGTTCTATGATATCTATAGTAAAACTGCCTTTTGTATTTCTTCTTATATCTTTTATAAAACAGACATATTAATGTGAAGTGGAATTTGTCTTCTATTTGGTTTAAATTACAAAGTGTACATTTTCTGTCATTTCTATGTGTAGGCACATTTCAACCAATATTCGCTGAGTAGATACTTGTAGTTTTGAGACAATGTTTCTGTATGTCAGTACTGTCATCTTTGTTATATATTCTGATATTTCGAATTCTATTTTCAAATGTTTGTATAGTGATAGCGATGTTTTTGGGCTTATGTCTATACGCCAATCGTTTATGTAAGAGTATTTTGATCTACTACGTAAAAGGGGTATAAACATAACAATATGATGGTGCCTTGTTCCCGGTTGCCCCACTTTTTGAGAGAATAACTAGATACACTATTGATCTGACTGACAGAAAGTTGAAAGGAACTATGTGTTCATAGTCTCAAAGCGGTAGAAGCAAAACTTGGTCGTTCAACAAAGCAACAGAAGACGACAACATAAGTAAGAATGAAACTATTTACAACTTCAAATAACATTGCTGTTTACAAAAATATTCAATTTTAGTCACGATGATTTCTGAAGTAAGTTGATGTAGGTACGTTAATCGTGATATGATGGACTGTAGAGTGAACAAGAGGAAATATAGCATCTTTACAGAGATTTCGAAAGTTAATTCAAGACGTATGGGTTACATAATGACCATTAGTTTCTTTTGTAACATACATACCATATGTTTCGAACGTAAATTCAAAGTCATTATGTGTTACCTAATAGGTACTAGGTTTGCTTATGAACTTGAACTTGCTTATTAATGCACATACATTTGGTTTAACGTATTTTCCAAGACTTATGCGTTACCTGATTAACATTAGTTTTGTTTGTCACGCATACTTACCTTTTTCAAACCTGTCTATCAAGTTAAACAATTGCTCGACAGTGCTGTTGTACACCAAGGAATGGTTCCTTATGAACCTATAAGCGTTCAGGGGATGCTTTAGATCAAAATCAGGGTCCTGGATTTCCTCGGATAGCTCTTTGAGACCGTCAACTACCCTGAAAATGTGCGTTTACATAAAAGGTAAATTAGCATGATTAAATGTATATGGTCCAAGATGCTTTCCATCAAGTTAAGCGTGAATTCCATTTGGTCTGATAAGTAATATTCGTATTATGTGTATTACGGATCCATGCCAATATAAAGTTAAGCGTGCCTTCTGATTAATCGGACGCATTATGTTTTACAAATCAATGTAGTGTGGTTTCCTAAAGGTTGAGGAGGAAAATCGGTGGAATTAATGAAAAGCTAAAGTTAAAAAGTTAATAATTGAATACAACCTAGAAAAAAGAATGTAAAGTAATTTAAATGTGTTAAATGTTTAATTTGAATCACTTAAGGTGTTTTGTTGAGTATGGCCCGAGGTGTATTCATAACATTGACAAAACACTGCCAAAATGTTGTTTTACTGCGACAATTACATTAACTGGCATCAATGCATACAATGGCATATCATTGGCACTTACTTTTGGATAACATCTAATTGCTTTTCCTTCACTGCAATATATTTCTCAAGAGATTCTGCGGTGCCTGAACTGTTGATGAAATTGAATGAGCGTTTTAAGTGCGCGACCGAGCAATACATCCCAGTCGAGGCAACAAAGCCCAAAAGGCTGATAAGTAGTACAATCCGAAAACACATGTTAAAGGTATCTATCATTTAAAATGTCACATGTACCGAGCAAAACATTTATTTTGTTCAGATGTGTTTAAACCACATGCTCTAAATGGACTGTGCTGTGTAAATCAACCCTTAGCATATTTGCACGAGACATTCTATTAAAATCAACGAGTTTAGAGCCTATCCAACCAAACTGAAAGAAACCTTGGCGACGAAAGGGGGAATTGCTCGCTTATCAGTCATCGGAATGCGGCAATCCGGATCTTCTGTTTGAGCAACATGGGCTGATCAGAAACAAGACCTCACGCAGTTGTCAAATGAAATTATTGTTCCGTATCTGGATATATGATCTTGTGCACATGTTATAACTTTACAATAATAGTTAAAACGGTGGCTTTTCAATCGGCCGCATTTGAGGAGGAAATTGACACAAAAAGTGTAATTTATTTGACATGAAGAGTCACTGTAATGGTCAAGATATTTTTTTTTATTAATTATCTTAATGGAACTGCCGTTATCTTATTATTTTATTTTATTTCCATTTTGTAATTGTCGTCTTTAGCGTCACGTTATATGTCTATACCAAAGCCAAGACGCCGTATTAGGAGGGAATTGGAAAATTGTAAAATCATAAAGAATCGATTACCGATGATTTGTTTTTCCCCGAGGCTAAAACCTTGGGTAAAGGGTGAATAAGCGATGGTGGCGAACGTTCGGTTTTGCAACCAGATATTGTCCATTTTTCTGCTTTTTTCTTTGATAGATTTAGATGCTTTAGATGGTCGGTTTAGCCTGTAATAAAACCTAAATATTGGTAAAAATATCACTAAAATTCAAGACATTGACTATCCTCTGGACTCGGTACATTGAGTGGGAACCCATCGCCAGAGTGAATACTGGATAAGGGTTATATAGCTTTCCTTCCGATTCTACTTCTTATCAATCACAAAACTATTTCTCAAACCGTCGAATGTGTAGCTGTCAATAAACGACAGCCTTAAAGTGAAACAGATCCATTTTACAGAAAGTTTGGTATTCAACCCCCATTTATGAAACAAAGCACGCCTATAGCGCTTGTCTAGAAATGAATTATGAAAACGGTTAACGAATTGGAAGTTTCTCGATATGAACATGTATATCGTCAACTGACATCTTGATGCACACAATTTCAACTTGCAACAAGCTGTGGTTGTGGCCATTCAGAAGATGGGGGACGATACAGGTGATTACAAAAGTAAATTATTTTTAAAACTTAAATATTACTCTCCGATTTTTCCATCATTACTTCACCAATACTTCTCTGAGAACGATTACAAATTATGAATTGTACATACGTCTTCACGCATGGTTTATGAATATATTTTGTAGGCTATAAACACGTTTTTTTATGTTTAATGCAGAATAAAGTTATGTAATGTTGTTTTATGTAATGTTATGTTATGTTATGTTATGTTATGTTATGTTCAGAGTGCTTATATCTCCTAAGGATCGACTTGTCGAGTTATTTTGTCATGGCTTTGTCAAATTCGTGTGAGTTTAGAAGACATTAAAAAGAAGAATGAGACCCCATTTCTTTGACGGATCTCATTAGGTCTCGTTAAAACTTATCGTAGTTCTAACTCGTTCTTTTATCTGAGAAGCAAGCTCAACTGATCACTTCATTAGTGTTTGAACCATTTCTAAAGAACAAACGACATAAATGAGTGTGTAGAAAACGACAATTGAACGAGAAATGTGACCGAAGGAGAAATTGCTTGTTCTTTTTGGCATCAGTGCTTTTATTGTCTGTTTTTTGTTTTAATTCTTGTCAATTTTTCTTAATTGATGTTAAGTTATTTCGTTCAAACTAATTGTGTTTTGTGCGGTCTGGCTTAAACGTATATAAAGATATTAACTATGTAGAGATAATTAATTTCTTTTACCGAACGATACACATAAATAGAATTTGACAAGAATATAAAGATAAAATCATTTAGCTAGGATGGAACTTTAGAACGAAACACAGGATATCTTAAGTGAATGCGTTTGAACATGAACATGTTCCTTTCTGTTTATTCCTTCCTTTATTTCAACCGTCGTTGACTTTGTATCAAAATGCAAATATATAAAGCAATTCTACAGATGGAAGCCTATTTTCTTCTAAAAAGCATGATGGTTTTATGTGTTAATGTCGCTTTTGTATAGGGTTATTTTGCCCTATCTAATAATTACTTACTAATGTATCAAATACTACAGACATAAGCAAATCCCAAAGACGCATTGGTCTTTCATAGCTTCATCGTACATAGAGAGATCTATGTTTCAAGGAAAAAACTATAAAATAAGACGAGATAAATCGATTGAGCCATCACGTATATTGACCCAGTTTGTCGCACATGCAACAGAAGACTTCAGACACAATTGTGACAAATAATGTGATCACCTGTGACAAGTAATTTCTCCTTTAGCACAACATTCTTTATCCTATATAACAACATGAAATGAACACGTCATTAGATTTTCCCTATTACCTTTTCCAAATTGAGTCTTTTTTCACGTTCCAAAATACCAGATAAAAGAGAAGGTAAAACTTGTTAGGTCAATGTCATTTGGCACTAACAAATAGACCATGTTAAATGCCGCGCTGGAATGTTTATTGACTTTATCCATGCAAAATGGAGCTGAACTTTTATCCCGACCCTTATACAGGTTTCGATCCAGTCAGTCAAATGTTGTGATAAGGATCAGTATTAACCGACCAGATGCCTTGATATGAAGGCTTCAAGAAACTGATTACAAATCAAATTCGACTATTTCATCACCAGGCCGATCAGAAACCGAGCGCTTGCCATTGACATCTTAGGCATTTTTTTGGCAAATGCTAATGTATACAATACAATACTGCTTAACCCTTTACCAAACGTCAAATTTTCCACAGTCCCAAATTTTATAGAGCTTGCAGACGACATTTCAAAATGTTCTGAATTTGGAATGCTGCTTCTTATATAGTAGAAAACATTATTGGAAAAGGAGAAATTGCTCGTCACGAACAATTTCTTCTTTTCCCACAGTGTTTTTCAGAGTCATCTGCAACAAGCTGGTCAAATGTCGTTATTGTTTGGTAATGGGTTAAGTGAAGACTCAGAGTTACTTATCGTTGCATCTAATGTACATCACCTGATTACATTTTGTCTAACTCAGCCATATACTGCAGGGACACCATAACAACCTTATCAAAAATTATGTTCAAACTATTTACTATGAGTTTGTGTCCTCTCTCTGGTGTTCCTTCTAAGTCTTATCAAAGCCAGCGCAGCATACAGGCCTTATGGCTATCCTATAACACCTCTGGCGGGAACTACTGCACCACACCTTGTTGTTGACAACGATCCCTCATTCCCATTTATCAATGAGGAGATCGTATCACGAGAGACCGATTTGTTGTAATAAACTCCCATTACTCCAACAATCGACTCGATTACAACTGACATGCAATGCTGTAAAACAGAGTCGATTTCACTTGACGATCAACACTCATCGGGCCGATATGGCCGGTATATGGAATCGTCTGTGAGGGCAACATCCGCATGGCAGTGCAATGGCGCTTTTGTTGGTTTATGTAATGTACAGATTAAACGTATTTATTTTACATTGATTGTGAGACAAGTCCTAACAACTTTGATTTATCACTCTCGATTCTGCTTCATGGATACATAACCAGTACTCGCGCCGAATGTGGATTAATGAAAGTTCGCAAGGCAGATTCCGCTTTTCACGGGATTCGAACCCACGAGCCTGGTGTCTAGAAGCCGACCGCTGGACCCCTGTCTTCTACTAACGTATACATGTACATCGGTAAAAAGCGGTTATGCGATGTTATCAGAATTGTCGGATGTAAGGAAGGTAAGATGTCCGTAAAGTTAGTTCGCAGTTAATAGAATCGCGAACTACTAACTGCGTAATGACTTCTAACTTCACGGACATTAGGTAAGTCCTTTACAAAAGTGAAAGTCGGCTTCACTGTGCAACAATGGTTTTAGTAGATGATATAACGAACAACGTTACATCGATAAAATTGCAGATGAATCATACTTTTTTTGACGCAGTTGTACAATGTCATTTTTGGTAGCTTATATAGTGAACAAAATAAATTCATTATTTGAGTATACGCTTCTTTTGTATATTATGAAAAGCGTTCTAATGTGGTAAAACAATGGCAAAATAAGGCTGCGGCAAAACTGATGTCATCATCACGTCTTTTCTAGGTTCAATTCATGGGGCTCGATGTCAAAAGTTTATTGTAAATGTATAACAAGTCATTCACAAAAATGACAGACACGCTGCTTGTATTACATTGAACCCTCGATTGTGTAATTCCAGAATATTCGTTTAGGAGAATCGATTCGGTGCTTTCTTTCATGTGAACATTGAAATAACAGTCACTAAGAGGGTGTAATTTTACGATTTATTTACCGTCGGAGAATAGTAAAAACATTATATTGCAGTTGATACAAATACACATAGCATGCTCCATGTACGAGTCAACGTTGACGTGTTGGTTGTACCAATTCTGCAATTCGTATTCAGTAATGAAACGGAGATACAATCTGTTGATTGGAAAGGCGGGTCTGTATTCTGACCAAAAAGAACCATATTTATTTCTTTTGAGAATGACGTTTCGAAATGGAGAAAAGGTTTTTATTTCTCTGTACAATGTGCGATAAAAACACGTCCAAATCATTTTGAACAAAGGCATTATCTACAAAGCTGTTACACGTACATTTATATTTTGGGTTTTCCTATTTCATGCGCTCTTAAAAGATATAGCCACGTGAAATGCCATGAAATATGAGAGAGATATGAGGACATCACACGAGCGCTACCCCTGCTGGTTATTGTGCTACGTTAGTTTTGATACTGTTTATGTATTTAACCTATTGCATGTATGCTTGTTTAACCCATTACCAAACAATAAAGACGTTTAACCACTTTGTTGAAGATAACTCTGGAAAACATTGTGGGAAAAGGAGAAATTGCTCGTGACGAGCAATTTTTCCTTTTCCCACAATGTTTTTCTGCCCTATCAGAAGATTATTTTCCAATTACATCACATTTTGAAATGTCGTCTGCAAACTCTCTAACTTTCGAACAGTTTGGTAAAGTGTTAACTTAAAAGTGTGTATGTTTTCATTTGTGTGTGTAGGGACACGTTGTCTTAAAATACCACATACCTTAATTCAGTTTGAATTGAATTGCGCGTTCCAAGGTAGTTCACAAGAAATGGTTAAATGGTTAACAGAAATGACACACTTTTGAAAATTGATAATCGCTGTCAAATTAGAATAACGTCATTTCAGTGTGGTTTTAGAGGGATGTGTTTTTGAAAAGAAAAGAAATTAGCATAATTGCATGATTAAGACGAATTTAGTTCCGTGCAAGTAGAAAAAGAGATGATTGCTTGAACGCTGTTGTGGAACGGGTTTACTCAATAACACCTCCTTTTGACGCATATAATGTAGAAACTGCTTTTTAAATCACACTGACAAAATGATTTACCAACTCTTATGCCAATTTATCCTCTTATCTCATTGTTGGGTACCCAAATGATTATCTTGATGAACAAACAAGATGAGATGAGATGAGCCTTCTAATGTTGTTTCGAGTTTGGACCGGTCACATATTTCCAAATAGGGAGACAGATTTATTCTTTTAAGAAAAATACATGTACATAACTTCTGGATCCCTAATCCAGAGAAAGTGTGATGATGACATCAGTTTTGTCTCATGCCCGTTTTGCCATTCTTTTACTACGTTAAAACGAATTTCATCACACAATCAGTGTAAACTCAGACAACAATTTTGACAATTGAACTAATTTGCTAGGGACAAGAAAGTTATTTGAGTCAAGTTTCCCCCCCACCTCATATCACGAAAACATGTTATTGCATGCATGGTTCAAATGTCGTCTTTGTTCAGTATAGATTTTTGACCAGAGTTAAAGCGCTTTTGTAAAGGAGAATGGTTTAACAACAGAAAAAAGAACAGAAACAAATGTTGTTAGCTGGTTACATGGAATACTCTACAAATGCGATAGCCAACTACCTTTAAGACAAGTTTCAAAAGCATTAGATCTGTGAGCTTAAATTGCTTACCGAACTCGGTAATTGTTTCAGTAATTGTTTTGGTATTTCCGAAACATAATTAGACACATTTCCTTCTTCCTGGGAGGGCACCGGATCGAGTGTCAGCGTTCATATAAGTAATGGTCATTTGTCACAGGGTAATCTCAAACCGCGACAAAGAACTGAAGGAAATTGGTAGTTCTTTGCTTTACGAAGTATAGCAACGAACGAATGCCTTAACATGGCGTAGCACAAATTGCATGGGATATTTATGCCTTGTGTGAAACTGGTTTGGCAGGGTGGTATGCGTGCAAGCGTTAGTTCTAAGGTCGACTTCGAGACAGTCACGTCAAGTCAATTCCAATTCCAACTTACATAAGTCATAGTCAGGTTTTTTTTATACAACTCTAGTCTAACACATAAAAAATTGTGAAAAGGACACAGTCGAATTACCATGAATCAAGTGTAACTCATGTTTAAGCAAAAGCTATTGAAGGAAGTAATTACCAGCCTTGTGGTTTGGCTTCTGAACGACGAGACTTTGTCTTCAACTGAATTGGTTACAAAGAAAAGGTGACGTTGATAGAGCAAATGTGTCCATCATAACTGTGCATATCTCATGATTTGCATCTGGAGAAAAAATAGAGGGTGGGACGTAGTGTTATATAGTACTGGTTAGAAAATACAGGACGTGTTGTATATGGTTAACGTGATTCAATGCAAATTCAATGGAAAACGGGGCAAGGTCTCTTTCTAAAAAACTATGCTGAATTAAGATGCATAGTGAATTACATATTTAGGACACGCGAGAGCAATCTCGTGATGCATGTATAATTTTATTTAATTTTCTGCTTCTCTGGCAATTTATGGTTTAACTCCTCGTAGCCCGAAGAAGATAGTTACTTAATTCTTCTTGCAAAACAACGACATTTCAGAGTCGTCGTGGGTGGGTTTGTTTTAGAAAATTTACAAAGATTTGCGTCGTTAGACAACCGGTAATATTCTCTCATCTACACTGCATTAAGTTTGCAAGTTAAATCGCTGCATTGAGAGTTTAGGCTTTGCTTACTTTACCCACAATTTTTTTAAAATGCAGTCATAAATAACAGTCTCCGAACGGTGATTAACCATTCTATTTTGGTTTTCCAGTTTTCCTGCTAGCTGGTTACTTTCCAAAAAAAGTATTAGTCACAGTTCTTTAAGTTTCAGATAATACAAAATGTCTTTACTGTATCATTCAAAAGTTACAGGAATATAAACAAGGGACAGCAGTGTCTGTTCAGTTCGTTCTCTCTTCAACATCTTGTTAGGTCCATGTCCATATGCAGAGAATAATGATTATTATGATATCGTGTGCTTTGCGATTTACTTACGTCGCATTCCCATTTTGAATGCTGTCAGATCTTGTCAACAGATCTAAGGAAATTAGGAAAAGATTCTTTGAAATAAGACACCTGCTGAACTGCACTGAATAAAAGTCACAGATCGTTAATACGAATAGATCGTTTTTAATTCTTTAAAGTATGGCAATTATCTTGTCGTTTGATTCAATTGCGTGATTTCGTTTTGGAGACATTAAGCATATAAACGGATCTTCTTTGATACATTGACTCTTTCTGAATTACATATAATTTCAATAGCTTCTTTTAATTGTATATCAAACAATACATAAACTGTATTGTTTCAGTGACATTTTACTTTGACTTTCATCATTTCTCTTCTGTGAAGAAAAGACCTTTAAGAATATCTTCATGCCAATGTTTTATGTCATCACCAAACCCATATGGCCTTTAGAAGAAGACGTATCAAATGAAGATTGGACACGAAGATACATTGAATAACTGACGTTATCAAAGTACCGAGAATACAATGTTGTCTGCTCAGCGCTTTGTCAACTAAAGCTTCTTTTCCATATTTATTAAACCGTCAGATATAAAAGAAATCTCTTCGTGCTGATGTATGACAACACCAAACCCATTTGTCTTTTAGAAGAAGACATATTAAACGCAGATTAAACACGAAGATACGCTAAATAACTGAAGTTACACAATGTATCAAAGAATCCAATAAATACAACCTTGTATGTGCTGCATTTTGTTACCTAAAGCTTCTGGGGCCCGTTTTACTAAACAGTTTACGCTTAAGATTTGCGTAAGTCTAAAACAACAAGTCCTTTTATTTCAATATTTGGCAAAGCAATATTGCAAAGTAACACATCATTGGAATCGTCTCTCCGAGACGCTTCCAATGACGTGTCACATTGCAATATTGTACTTTCATTGAAGATATTATCCATGTTAATCAATTATGACTTACGCAAACATTTTCCGTAAGTTGTTTAGTAAAACGGGCCCCTGTTCCATGTTTTCTATTACATCAGGCATACATAAAATCTCTTCATGTCGATGTATGACAATACCAAACCAATTCGCCTTTTCGAAGAAGACATATCAAATTGAGATAAGACATGAAGATACATTTAATGAGACTCAAACTGAAGACATATCGGAACAATCATAGCATTGTGTCCCATCTTGTTTAACAGCATACGATAGCCAATCACGTCGCCAGAGATATATGGAGATGTATGCTAATCGTATCTGCTTTCTAAGAATATCATTTTCCTTGGGCGATTTTCTTGAACGGGTTATTCCTCGTAACGCTAAGGGCTATTTGAGCATTAACCATTTCCTTCATGCTGCGAATTTAATGGTATAGATTGAAAGTTAAACAAGATAAGGGTTACAGCATAAACACTTTAGCTTTTCCATTGAAGGTTTTGGGAAGGTTCGTCTAAACAGCAAGTCTCCCTTTCGTAGCAGTGATTTCTTGGGTCGTATGTTTTTTTTTAAACTAAGATATATGAGTTGATAAGTTAATTATGACAATGCTTCTTAAAGTAATAAACCTGTATCTGTCAAACTTTACAACCGGGGCAAGAGAGGCGAGCGTATGAAAAAAATTGCAGTACTTGGTAAAATCGCTTTGTCTCTGATTGTTGGGAAATTATTTAACCCATTACCAAACAATAACAACATTTGACCACTTTTTGTAGATGACCCTGGAAAACATGGTGGGAAAAGGAAGAACTGCTCTTAACGAGCAATTTTTCCTTTTCCCACAATGTATTCTGCCCTATCAGAAGAGTATTTTTTAATTTCATCACATTTTGAAATGTCGTCTGCAAACTCTTTCAATTTGGGACAGTCGAAAATTTAGCGTTTGGTTAAGGGTTAAAGAAACGACAATCCGATCAATACGATAAGGACTTGTAATGTTGGTAATCTCATTTGACGGCACTGATATCTGTTTTGATCGAATAGTACAAGAAAACAATAAAAACGTTCGATGAACAGGATATTTGCAAGGTAGGTTAAGAAGAATAAAACACCACAAAATTACGCAACCACAAAGTAAAAACTTTGATAAGGATCATACTCAAGACTATCGTTCTGTACTAATTGCAATAATAGTGACTTCTTGTTGGATGTCGAATAATGATGATAATGCCAGTGATAGGGTTATCTCATTATTGAGCATGCTTAATACTTAACAACTTCTGAGCAAATCCATTTCCATGGACGACCGGTTAATATTCATTTGTTTTGAATCCCGAACAAGTACATGCTTCTCAGGACTGGCAGAGACGTTTCTAGTAGACTAAGATGTAGGGTTGGCTTTCCAAGTTATTAACAGTCATCCAGTCAAAGAAAGAAATGAATTATGTTTATGTACTTTCTTTAGAGACATTATAATCATAACATTTGCGTTATCGGGAAATAAACCTCTAGTAATTCATGATCTCCGTAAAAACGAACTCTCATCAACGTATGCTACTAAAGAGAGACACAACGTAAGATGAAAGACAGTCAATCCCATCCTATATAAATCGAAATTTACCGGATCAATTCCTTTGAGATAGTTCTCAGAATCCCAGGCATTTACCTAGTATATATATTTGACACAAACGTCTTCAAAAGCCTTTACCGTACATAAGGAATATCCCCTTGGCAGACCAAGGGTAAGTTTTACTTCTTACTGGTATGTAGCTTAAGTAACTGCGCTGTGAAGAGTTTGGTACACTGGGCATTTGAAAAGAAAAATATAACAACAGATGATTTGTATCACTGAAAGATCCTTGGTAAATAGCGTAAGTTCACTACAGGACCCTCGGTACCAGAGGCCGACACTCTACCACTGTATCACTGAAAGATCCTTGGTAAATAGCGTAAGTTCACTACAGGAACCTCTGCTCCAGATGAGAAAGGCTAATACTGGTTGGAATCTAGAGTGCATCCATACAGGAACAGTACTAGTGATACAATTGTTCTATTTCTGTTTGGCATTTAAGCCAAGGAGATCGACATAAACGAACAAACACAGTTGGTGATTTGCCTTAACTGATGGCACATTTTACAAACACGAAATAAAGTGTGCTCTCAACATTAGCTGGTGTTTGATCGCATGTTCCACATAAATAAACATATCTTAATCATTATACACCCTAGTTTCACCATCCAAAATCTATTCCCGTTAATTGATAAAACTGTCTATTGTAAGGCTCAAAGAACGTCCTTAGTCGCCGTATTGTATCGTCCTGCACTTGAATATGTGGTCGACCTTTTCTACTGTTAAAGCACTGGAAATGTTCTCGGGTCGTCCCCTTCTTCAGGCACGGAAATCCTTTCGTTTCATTAAAATAGAAATGCGTGTCGTTAATAAATCTCGTTAGGTTCAGAAACCCCTGAATGCTCTCCATTTCCTGAGCAGGACGTTTGATTAGATTTTCCCCGCTCACAAAATGCATGTTTTCGAACGGGAAGAAGCGCAACCACCGCTTAACGTGCGTGACGTAGACCCCCGTGCTTATCCCGGACCAGTGCGAATTCACTTGCCCCGTTCCGTTACATTTAAATGCTTTCCTCTCGAACGCCATGCGTCCCAGGTAGCGCTGTCTGCTTGCCGATTGGGTAAAGTCCGAGATGGCACGCGTGATGGGATCCCGGACAACGATGATCAGTTTAATGTCACGTGACATCCGGTAGACTCGTTCTGGCGTCTCGGCGTTCACGAAATACCGGGGTGTTTTCTCGATGGTGATTTGGTCCTCGTTTGAAAACGGCATCTTGTCCCTGGAATGAAATATAGAGCGACAGAAATTAAGAAAAAGAAATTCGCTAAGTTTTATTCTAAATGAATATTTAGTTGAAAGAAATGTTTAGGTTTACGACAAATTGCCCCCTAAGACAAAAGGTTCTCAAACGAGTTGATTCGTAACTCCTCCATATTACTTTAGAAACTACAGTGACAAAAAACCCTGAAATTGCTCTAAATGAGCTCCTTAGGAGCAGTTGGTTCTTTTGTCTTAAAGGTTTTGTAAGCATTTTCATACGAATGTACATTATCATAATTAATTGTTTCGTTTGTTATGTCCAAATTTCCTACAAGAGTCAATGAGCAGGCTACACAATTTGTAGACAAGAAAACGTTCTATGATTTGCATTCTATTTAGGAAAGAGTATTATGACAACGGAAATCAACGCTTATAATTAGCAAATTATCTTTGGTAACAGCGGACTCTTGTGATCTTAGCTAGCAGTTTCAAACTGGTGTTTAATAAAGAAAGCGTTTTACATAGGTGCAAGTTTCTTTATGGGTATTGTGTGCTGAAACGAAACATTAAAACGAACATCTCCAATAAACTCAAATAGGGTGTTCTTGGTGCGAAACTTGCACACATATCTCTTTTGTACGGAAATCTCTTTTATTTTCTCCATTTTCTTAACTCTATAATGGTTTTGTCGTCACAGCAATGCAACTTTTCATTGGATCAACAGTCGATATGTGCATCAGATTGCAGTTAAAGAACATTGATACAAAAATATTTCGGTTTTCGGCATTTGGTGTGACATATTAACACACGATGATCCATTCTGAAAACATTTAGACAGGGTGCAAATCTACTTTTTATTCGAAAGTTTTTCTCTATCTATATTACACTGGATTTCAGTGTGACAGTTGAACATACGTATCATTCGGGAAATAAATGTACATCTGGCCCCGGTTTCACGAAACGACTTAAGTCGCTTATTTACATTAACTGTTATTTATCACTAACTTTATTATTGGCAAAAAAATAATCATCTTAAAATTGAACGAAACCAATTTGCATTACACTCAGTCTAATGCATTTCAACAGTTGAATATTCCACAAACCCACTTTGCGAAACGGAAGCAATGGCTCATAACGAGCAACCTCATCTTTGGCACAATGGTTATATCCAGTATATGTCATGATTGTCGTCTGAAAGTACCTTCATTTAAGACAAAAAACTCTACCCAGAAATGAGGAAAACTGACCATGTCAAGAAGCGGGACAATGCCGCAAGATTTGTAGTCTCATATGGCTAAATAACATTCAGCCTATTTTTTATCGATTTCTTTCTTTTAAATGTCAGATTTCTTGGAACTAATATAGGTTTTAAAACGAGGTTTAGATCATCATCCCCTGAATTGGAAAGAACATATGATGCTCATATCACAAGCACAACGCCTCCGTTAAAACTAAACCGCCCTTACCTCCTTTATGAAACTGAGGGAGGTATGGGTATTTTGGTTTGAACGGAGACAACTTCTAACCTTTAGAATGCTTGGTTTTTGTGTCGTCTGCTCTCCAAAACCTTTTATATTTGCTTAATCTTAATTAAGAAAGCTACTCAGAGTAGCAAACAGGTTTGATCAATGGCTAGCCGCCAATTTTCTTGGCGGCTGGCCTGGATCGAAACTATTTGCAGAGCACGAAGTCGGTTCCAGCACTGTAAGGGTTACATAGCGAAGTCATCCCTTGTATATATATTTCATCGCCAATGTTTAATCTAAAGTTGACAGGCGGGAGATAGGATGCAAGTTTTGTGAGAGAGAGAGCGGTGATTAAAACGTATTGTATTGGGGACCTATGCTTCGAATGCACCTAAGCGTGTGTTCATTTTGAAATTTAGTAGATGGTTTAAAGAATAAATTGAACGGGGGCTTGAGGGAAATTACATAGGAAAATGAAAAGAAGCAACTTTAATGCAAAACGGGTTAGCATCGAAAATGCAAATTATTATAAAACTCAACCTACTATATTATAATCATTATATAAAGCAACTTTATTACAAAACGGGTTGGTAGACTGTGGAAAACTTCGTGAAAATATAGTTAAAAACGGCATGACGATCACACTTAAACATATCACCCAGGCTTGTATATAGATTCTAGTTAAATCAACAAATCCTGTATCGATATGGTTCAATTGACATTACTGATGGAGACAGGGGCAATTAGACTCGTTTGAAACATACGATACTTGAAATTAATGCGACAAAATCAGAATTTACACAGCATATAGTGAGAGTAACTAGGTAAACTGTTTATTTGTTGAATTCCTTTCCCCTCTCTGTAAAGTGCCTGCTTCTCGCAACGTTTGAAAATGATGCCGGATGAAGAGAAATATATATAGATATCAATGTCATTATTATTAATTTCTCTAATGAATTGAAATTACATATTAAAAAGAAAGATTTTTGACCATTACCAAGCATTTACCCTTTTGTCCTATTTTACTATACTGATTTTATAGTCCATACAAAATGTACTTTTCTAAATACGATATATCATCTATCGTTTGTGATTGCTTTTAATTTTTAATTCTATAGTAGGTCTTAGATTCCACAGTAATCGTATATTCTTGTGGAAAAACGCCTTGAAGTTATCACGTTCCTCTGTAATTGTCGTCTGCTTGCCTTCCACCATTTGGAGATAAATCGGTGCGGATTTTCATTCAATGCGCACATATAAAATGTATTTCTAAATGTCGAAATGTTACCATTTATTTGTTCTTTCTTTATAAAAGTGAAATAAAAATGTAAGTTTAGTCAGATCTTATATTTCTCAGTAATCTTACATCGTTTCCGATACACGTCCTTTATTTCTCACGTTTTTCTTACATGGTCTTCTTCAAGGCCTTTCAACATTCGAAGATACAATAGTACCATTTAGTGAAGACATAACCCATTCCTTCCGAGAAGAATTATTGACCGTTCTAAATTGAAAGCAGCAACAGACGACCATAATAAGGCACGGAACAATTCATTTCGATATCGGTGAGAAACCATGGTTACGGAGGAAGAAATTGCTCGGTACGAGCAATTTCTTCCTCTGTATCGATGGTTTCTTAACCTTTCGATTGCACACCAATGTATTTGCATTGTAATATCGTTTCAATTTGTGCGTATGAAGTTTCACGGCTAAAATGAGTTCACTCTTCGTCCGAAAAAGGCGGAAATGTTGACACAATACCGCTGTTAAAGGAAGCATCATTCTGATATCCCCGGGGTCTTAACAACTTGTCAATTTATCGTCCCAGCGGATCTTATAGGAGGCTTTCTTTCTGGAGTTGTCAAATCCACTTGTTCGTTATCAAGGCAATGGACTGGTCTTCCTTTTCGTTCTTTAAAGTGCTTCTTCACAGAAGTGAGGAATTTTGGAAGTTAACCATTAATTCATGTGCACTTTGTGCAAAATTAAGCATTGGGGAAATGGCTTTATTTCAAAGCATTTCCGCTTTTAAACGCCCCTCAGTGAACGAAACGGGTATCGGAAACAATTTCGGCACCCAAGGGTATCGGTCGGTAGATTGTATACGCAACTCTTTAGTAAACATAATTTGTTTTGGTCAATTTGCGCTGAAAGTTCTTAATTCTTTTTGCACTTGGGAACCAAGAATACAATCTCTTTCTGCAGGCTACTTTTGAAAGGGATTAACAATTCGTCTCAAGTTATCTTATATAAAAACGTACCAGTAGAACATTATATAATGGATACGAGATAAAAAAAAACATGGCGGTAGCAAAAAATAAACAACATTGGTTGGTTGCGGATTGAAAAATAACACATTGCATTGTTACGATTGACTTTCTACAATAACAGTATAAGTGGCAGAGGTCGTGTAACCGTTTTAAAGACCAAATCATTGGACGATATTGAAACGACATTCATATTCAAGCTATCATTACGAAAAAGCTTGAAAGTCATCATAAGCCACTTATCTGTTTGCTAAAGTGATAACATTAAAACCTAAATTGAATGCGGTCGGTCATAGATGCACAATGTCATTGTTTTGATTGTCTTTAACTTTATCAATGTTTTCTATTGGTAATGTTAAGCTGAGTAACTCTAAAATTTCAAACTGGTGGAATTATTTACCTCTTTAATCAATTGTGTTCTGATATCCACACTGCATTCTAGTATTACATATCGACATTGTTTACTGGCAAATGATTCAAAACGATATCATTACGTAAGCATTGTTGGATGTTGAAAGCTGGCAGTTTTTAAGCAGTCAAATTATTCCAAGAGGGTATAAAGTAGATATACACCATTCTCCCTCACAATTCCTAATTTTCTTGTACACATGGGGACTAGCAACATAAAGACTCCATCTGATCGCATTTCAAATACGTTATATTAAAACACATTTACATTGTAAGTCGATAAACATTGTTCTCCCTAGTGAATCGAGGGGTTCGTGAACCAGGAGGAGCAATTTCCGGGTTTTTTTTTAAATGTCGTCTGTTTTTCTCCTTGGTATAGATCAGCAACAAAGTCAAATTTTCTGGAACAGCTAAGAGTGCCTAGGTAGTATCTCGTTTGCGAGTTGAAAATTGCCAAGACTAGCCCAAAAATCGGCGCAAGTAGTTGTCGTTATTGTTTGGTAATGACTCCAAGAAACAGTCATCGAGAATACATTAAATATGTTTAAATATGCTTTCAGCCCTCGTCAAAATCGATGTTTAATAAAAGAAAAAAACCTTAAAATTTGATCTTGTATCTCAATACAACTGTTCTTACAATGTCTTGATTTTACAACAAGTCGTTCTTTCTATACAAATTAGCCCTAACAGTGTTGGAACCGACTTCATTCTTATGCAAACAGGTCAGATCCAGGCCAGCCGCCAAGTAAATTGGCGGATGACCTGTGGTCTTACCTGTTTGCTTCTACGAGTATATTGCCCCATCAAAATTAAGCATATAGTTAAGTTTTTGAAAAACAGACGTCGAACTAACCTAATTTTAGAAAATACCAATCTTTCTTAGGGTGTTTAGACTTCAAGCTTCCGTCACAATCGATGGTAATTAAATAAGTTTAAACTTAAACTTTTTTTTGCATCCAAATGCAAATGTCCGTACAATGTCTTTATTGTGGAAAAGGTGGTCCATTCCATACCTTTACTGCGAAAATGGTGTCATAGCTTAATACCAAATTAAGTCGCGTTCCAGACGAAAGCTATGTGTTGCCAGCAACTCATCTCATTCTTTCGGCACCTTTCTTATATCCCAAGGCGTGGCAAAAAAACCAAGAACTGTGGTGAGACGTGGGTATTTCAGGCGTATTATTAAATAAGAGATACCGTGCAATTAACAAAGGGGTGTTTTCCTTAATCGAAATAATTATTATGGGAGCGAATTACGTCCCCATGGTGTCTACGGATATAATCATACGGAACCTTTGTTTCCATGGTGATAATTGCTTACAATAATCTTTTTGGAGACGCTGATACCATAGCTTATGTCGCGCCTCAATGATGACACACTGTCTACGATTGGGCGAATGCTGCAGAATGTTTACCGGGACTAGGGAAGAATTCAGTCGTACATTCCAATAAAGTTAAATCTATAACCCTAGTCGATATTGTTTAAAACGACCACCCATAAACAGTAAATGAAAGGTTAATTACGTTTAGGCTATCTAAAACTAAAATACCCATAATCCGCAAATTTGAAGTTCATTCTTTCGTCGGATTACTTCGGTCGTTCTCACCATACATCGGTTGGGCCCGGAACTATTCGGTTTAAAGCGATTATAGTTTCGGTCCCGACCGATGTTTACCGAGAACGACCGAAGTTATCCGATGTATGAATGAGTTTCAAAATAATACCTTAATACAGGGCGCTGGTCATTGTAGAGGCTCCTTCTTGAGCTTTTTGAATGAATTGCGTCCACGTTAAGCCGTTTGTAATTTACAGGTGTCTTATACATTTCAATTCTCTCTCCTTTTACCATCGTGACTAAAAGCAAGATTGCAGGTGCGTAAAAACATTCGATTTGCAGTTTGTGTAGTATATGGTCTATTGGATTCCAACGTATGGGGTTTGCAGCTGTCAAATAGCATCGGCAGATGAATCGGCCGATGATATGTGCCAAGTAAGAAAAAGAGGCAAACTATGGGTTGTCAAGTGTTAAACTGGGAAGAAAGAAGCCAATGAGAAAACATAGAAAACATTTCTTGTGACAAACGATTTTGCTATTTGTCTCTGAGGTGTCTTTCATCATCCATGGTGTGTGTTAAGAAAAGCCAATATGAAGATGCTTAAATTCAAGGCATAATTCAGATGTAAAATGTATTCCATAAAAAACGTTGTCTTTCTTTGCTTGTTTTATTGCTTCTGAAGACTAACATGCACACACGTCTTGTGTTATATTTGCAATAACGTCTTATCATTATAGCACGAGATATTATTCTGACACAGATGTGTCACAGTTCGTTTGGATAGTTTTGTTCTCACACCATATAGAGAATGCGATTTTATGAATCATTTATTGCTTTCTAGGGGATATATTATCTACAATATGACAAATGCGACTACCTGTCCTTATCTATACTTAACAACCAATGTGAGATGCAAACAGGTAAGCCAGACTTGGAGCCTTCGTAAAGATGGTCACAGAATACATAATCACATTTGTTTCATTGCACGGCTTCGGAAACGTAAACGAAATAAAGGGCACATATAACCAAATACTTTTTTATTGATAGGCCACAAGTAAAGAAGTATGCCTAATTTTTATCCATTGCCCCCTAACATCGGATTAAGTGACTGCCGTTAATTGAAGCAGTCACAAAAGACGGCAATAACATGTCATGAAACACAATGGTTCCCTTGGAATGTTTGTTAGAAGCCTTTTCTCCAATTGAAACAAAGGTTTCTACAGTGGTCTGTCGAATTTAACATACATAGGAATGCGTGAATATAAAGTAGGGATTAGATAAAGGTCGTGGTATTTCGAAGCACGCAGGCTGACAATCCAATTGGTTATAAGTGACAGATTGTACACAGTAATTGGATACATTGCTACAAGCAATTAACGACTTGCACATACTATATGGAGAATAGGGCTCAAACAAAAAGAAATCGGAAACAAGGAATAATTTAACATGTTGTTCCCTCTTGCATGTTAAGACGGAAAGCAAAGCTTTGAATCATTCTTTATGGAAGTGTTCTCGGAGGCAACTTCCGTCACTCTCAAGCAATCGGGACATTTCAATTTTACCAAGAAATTGTAGCTATGGTGTAAGTCCCCGAAACAAAGTCAGGTACAGAGGAGTCAAAATGATCATTATTCTAATGATATCAAATTTTGCGACCATTGGCACTTCAGCTTGCTTCTAAATCCTGGGAACAGTCTTGGATCTTTGCCCATGCGTATACCTCTAGTGCGAGGTATACGCACGGACCGGGACCCTATGACCGTGGAGACACTCATTAAGATACGACGAGGAACGTATTCTTTTAAAAATTGCTACTGATGTCGATGAAAATGGTCGTGTTAATAATGATGGTGCTTATTATGATATTGATTTTGCAGCCGTAATGTCGAGATAACAACGACAAAGTGTATAAAGAAGCTGCAATCGTAGCGATATTTTGAACTAAAAGCTAATAATAACGAGAATGCAAAAGGCCGACATAGTATATATATATTTATATTGTTTTGTTTACTTAATGCGATAAAGCTTTAACAGTGTTTAAATCGGTTACAATGGCTAGCTAATAGGCCACAGAGAAATATCCCAAAAACTGGATAGCCAATAAGGCATCTAACAAGCATATTGGTCAAACCTGTGACCTTTTCCGACTCCGTCGTGATATTGGCTACCATTAAAAGCGTTTCCGCTGTATACCAACATTCGTATATTAAAGGCGTCTTAGTGTTCTATATAAAGGCAGTTTACATCACAAACAATTTAACACCTATGCAATCATTTATATATATTCTATCTAACAGATTAATATTCAAAGATCTTTTCAGACCCCCTGCGAATATCGCTAACTCAAACAGATCCATTTTATATCACACATAGATCTTTTTTCACACAGCCGTTGTAATAAACGAGGAAATTGCTCGTTATAAACAATTCATCGTTTTGTGAAACAATTTCCTCATTGATTTATAAGATTGCACCCATTTGTGATTTACAAATCAACGTCATTTCATGATTTGAATTTATTTAGATTTGTCATTGTGTTCATTATCGTGAATCAGTTGAATTGGACATTTCATAAATGCCACTAGTTTCACCAAAAGATACCTCACAATGAGTCACAAGTCTTCGGAAACCAATGTGATAAAGTGATTTATTGTAATTAATGAGCAATTAATCATTTTAACATAGTGGTTCTAACAAAATATTATAAGGAAACTGTATTTTCTTTTTTATGCTATTAATGTCGACTGTTGCTTTAATTTGGAACAGACACAAAATCTCATGAAGGGGAAAAGGTTAATCTCTGGCATACGACATATGCTGGTGAAAACATAGTCTGACAGCTCTTCCGCTATACGTTAAATATTAAGGCTTTTCCCGGTTAAAAGTTAATCAAATGAACTTGGAGATATAGAGGTGGATACGGTGCTGTCGATTAAAGAACCACGGTGGAAGAATGTAAAAATTGCTTATCTTTAGAATTCCATACAGATCGCTCATGGGCAATATTTTTCCTTTTCCAGGCTTTTAACTATTTCACACAAGTTTCCCATTCCCACGTGTCACCTGTAAGATCTCTTTAGTTGGAATTCTAAAAGAATATTAGACAATTGAGCAAGTACAAGCCGTATTTGGCTGTGAATAATTGAGAGAAATGTTGGAAAGGAGGCAAAGCGACCAGTTTTATCTAGAGCTTTGGTAGTTTGAACTAGGTTTTTTCTCTTCGGATTGTCAACCCATTGTCCCAAAATGGAAATGTTACTTGTCTGTTTGAACGTAGGTAAAACGTAGAACTACTAACAAATAATATGAGTATAAACTGTAAAAGCAAGAGGAGAAATTGCAAGCGAGGTGTTCACGTGTTTACTTATTATCATCCAGTCTGCCATACAAAGTAACTTGTACCAACTAAGTATAAAAAAATTAATGAATACGGATTCTCGATTCAGACATAATTAACAGTTTCTTGCCATCACAATTTGCAAGTGTCAAGAGGTATATAACCATCAACAAGAATGATGTTGGGAACGAACAAGATGGTATCGCACCACTAACGAAGTACTTTGATTGTTTATGATTTGTGTGAAAAACGTTAATATTAACATATGAAAAAAATGTTTATGATGTATCAAAAATGAAAAAGATATTCAATTTGTCCACGAACTTCTGGATAGCCCCTCGCATCCATAAATAGTCCCATTTATAAATTTTGAGTTCCGATTTCTGGTGCAGAGTTTGCCAGTAAGAGATGAGTGGGTAGAAGACTGATGTGCTTCCTGTTTATATTAAAGTCCTGCAATGCTCCAAGAGTTTGATTTGATTGTCTATTTCAGGACTATTTGTCTGGGATGTATAGACACAAATGCAGGTACCGCCGTCGGATTTAACAGCTTGTCAAGGGTTCAATAAAAGACTAAATTAAGTGATTCATGATTAAGAATCACTTACTATAGTATTGCACTGAACCCTTGTTTTGTACTGAATGCTGGACGGTACCAGTACACTTTGCTCCGTATAAAAGAAATGAGACGACGGAGTTGTCTATTTCATTATAGTCTTTGAGAGTTAAATGGACATTTCAGCATATAGCTAGGGATAGAAACACAATTCCTAATTCAGCAGTAATCTTGAAAAGACCTCATTTGACATTGGAGTCAATGGGAATTTAAAATCTCAAAAGTCACAGGCGTATGACCAGACAAGCCTTAAGGATGCTGTCGTTTCACGAGATTAGATTCGAAGATCCTCGTATCCTGAACTCAATACTCTACATCAGGGATCATGTCACCTACAAAGCCCTTGACAAATATACATGCTCATACCATGGATGGCAAAATCAAGTGTCCGCATTGCCTAGCTTGTCAAAATCGCTTCACGGACAAGTGATTATTTACTGATATTTACTATGGAACTATTATACGGATAAGCGCAAAAAAAACTGTTTGGCATTTATTGCCAAGTAAATTGAAAACATAATCTCCACCATATATACCATTCAATATTAACCCTTTTGATATTGATCACAAATGAATTGTCTGTAATGGTCCAGCGTATATCTGTTTGCGATCCTAGGCGTAGGAGTGTTGCGGCGTGATTTGTATACAGGCCTTTCATGAAATGGTATGAAAATGATCAATCTAAAATTGATCTACTCAATGACTTTCACTGAAATCGCTTTACTGTCTTTATCCCCATCCATTTAATGTTCATGTTTATGTTCTGTTTTTCTGTCGTTCAAATCACACACGGGTTTGCTTGGTGACGTGCAAATACTATACTCAGTATGATAGCGTGTGTGGCAGGTGATCAAATGTGTGTCTTTATCGATCATTCTGCTATCCAATCTACGTTGTGTCTTATAAGACATACATTTCTGCTTCTGGTATAAACAAGAATAAAAACAACGTTCACAAACTAGGCTGAAATCCATGAAAACGTCATACGATGGCGATATTCGTCTTTGCAAAGCTTCAATACAGTATCTTAACCATGTGTGTTAGTTTAGTTTGATCGCATCTTACTGCATCTATTCTGCATGAGATATGATACATATTGACAGTAACATATATACCTGTATTTAATGAAGATGTGAAAGGGCAAACCATATTTGCAATTGGAATAGGTCACAGGTTATGATAACATTTGTGATAGGCCCTCATATTTCTTGTGGTTCTAGTTCAAAAATGATAGACTGTCAGTTAGCCTATAAACCTTCAGTAATGGCGAACAAAATCTGCTTTTGTTGCAATATTTCCAATTATTAAGTGACGTCCGCCGCGAACGCTATGAAATTTGGTTTCTATTGAGTGAACTTGTTGATAGTCTGTAATAATCGGAAAACCCCTGACGGCTCAAGTCCCATTGTCACCTTTCATTCGACATTATTCGCCAATTATCGCCCAAAATTTATCTGTTGAATTAATGGTTAACGAACTCTACTTTTGTTACAGTGTTTCAGGTATCGTCTGGTTCGAACGCTATGAAACTTGGTTTCTATTGAGTTAACTTGTTGATAGTCTACAATAAACGAAAACCACTGACAGATCAAATCCAATTCTCACCTTAAATTCGACATTATTTGCCAATAAACGGCCTGTGTCTATCTATTAAACTAATAGTTAACACATTTTACTTTTGCTGCAATGTTTCAAGTATCGTCCGCTACGAACGCTATGTAATTGGGTACTCTTGGGTGTGGTTTGTTAATAGTCTGCAATAAACGGAAACCCCCAGACAGCTCAAGTCTCATTCTCACCTTAAATTTGACATCATTCGCCAGTAATCGCCATATAACTATCTGTTATATTAATGATTAACCATATTTCAATTTGCTGCAATATTTCATGTATCGTCTGCTTCGAACGGGATAGAAATGTCCTCTATTGAGCGAATTTGTTGATAGTCTGCAATAACCGGAAAACCCCAGACAGCTCAAGTCCCATTCTCACCTTTAATTCGACATTATTCGCCAATAAACGCAGCAAGTCTATCTGTTATCGGCGGACACCATATTAAATTGCATTATAAAACCATGAACCATTAACGTTCCAGTAAATGTTTCAGCTCTATCTTATTTGGTGTTACAATGTATAATGCTCGCCATTTCCCTTGCTACCGATTTACCACATTATATAAGGAAACTATTTGCGAAGGTAGAAATCTATTTATATTGATATTATCTTGAGTGAAGGAACACTATTCCAACGTTACATGTCATTGGACGCGTCTCGGAGAGACGATTTCAATGATGTGTTACGTTGCAAACATTTGGCGTAAGATGGTTTGTAAAACGCTACCAGTGTCTCTTTTATATGAACTCGTGGAAGAGATCAACTTGTTTGAATGTTGCAGGCGGCGAATTTTCTGACAAACAAATTATCATTTTTGTCACAATGATAACTTACCAATTAGAAGACACACGTGACCTTTTGCACAACTTACAATTGTCGTCTTCCAATAGTTATGGGCGATGCCACATCAAACTTTATTCTAAACAATTAATTCTCCAATTCTTGTGGGTTGGGGGGATGGGGGGATTCGTATTTTCTTTGCTACTGGTTTGTTTCTTTGTTGGCTATTTTTTATCGAATGAAAGAATAGGCATTTTATCACACGGCGAAATAATTGGTACAAAACATTGAATGGATTTAAAGGAAGAAATCGCTTTTGTAATTATGTCTGCCGATGCTTTCATGGTGCGAACATCCAAGAAGAATGTATTTGGTATTCAGTGGTTCTTCTTCTATCTTTCAATTAGTCAAACATATGAGGCTTTTGATATTTCGTCGCCTCAACAGAATTAAAATCGTTCTGCGTAATAAAGACATAGTATTCAGCTTCAATTTAAGTTCAAACACATTTACATTTCAATTACTTTCGAGTTTATCTCGAAAATCTTCATACACATCAATAAGCATGCAATTTGGATTTACAAGCATGCGTTTAAGATTTCACAGCAAATGTCAACTGGTCGATGTTAATGCGTACAAATAGAACATGAATGCTTGAGACGAACGTCTTTAGTGTTTCCTCTAAAAACCAACTAGACATCTTATTGCATTTATTATCACGTTATTATAATAATAATAATAATGAACGCAATGGCTTAGACACAGCATTATAATGCAGAAACCTTTCATAATAAAGATTAATATTTACGCCTTTTTAATGTTTACTCAATTTACGTTGCGAATAAATGTTTATAAAGAGAAAAAGACATTAACCATGATGTGTAATTACTTCCAATGGCTAAGCAATTCTTCCCATTTCATAAAAGAAAATGTCATTTTTTCAAGTTGAAAATGTTGTCCTCTACTCCATTCAAGCACAGATAATTGATACTGTCATGTATGATCTGAGTACATCATACATAATACTTAACAGATGGTTTGGCTATCTTTATTGGGGATTTTCTCTCACATTGCACCAACATATTACCATGCCTAGCTCATCAAGGATGGAAGGAGACCCCAACCTGACTGCATACAAGGGTTAACCAAGAGGGGTGGATCACTCAACATGCCGTGAGTCTGCCGGGCTACTACATGTGTTTATCATGAAAATACGAACCCATCGATAACGCGATTTAAACCTTATTGGATGGAGGCTTTATGATTTTACTTTCGATAAAGTTAAACCGACTTTGCCATTGAACTTGAGACGGATCAATGGACCAAAGACAGCCTGTCGGAAGTATTTCCGAAGTTCCGAATTACTAGAAATGTCAAATATTCGCAATAAGAACCCTTGCGCTTTTGTGAAAAAAATAATATGACAAAGTAGTGACTAGAATGATTGTGATTGTTTTAATATGATTTTGTCACAATTGATACATTGCTTGTTATTAGTAACATGTTTTGAATTTTCTTTGATATTTCTTGGCATTTCGACAAGCGTATTTTTCTAGTGACCCCAACATCAAGGTTTATCAAAGATATGAATTAGGTATTTTGGCTTTCCTTTTGGCCTGCTACAGTTCTTATCGACAATAGGTTTGTTTTCAGTACTTCACATGGTTTGGGAGAAATATCTAGAGTTTATTTGTGGTGTGTTAATTGGACAGGAGTCTACTGCTGTTCTAAATAGCGTCACATTCACATATCAATCGTAAGTGAACCTTCCAGTGTTCCTGGTATGTCTTACAGAGTTATGTTAACCGCTCCTTTAAAGTCGCCGATTTCTTAATCTTTCAATGCTCACAATCTATCAGTGGGTAGAGCCAAATACATCGGATGATGTGGACTTTTTGTTCGACCTAGCTGTAAACAGATACTTAACAGCGTTCCAGTAAATAGTTTTGTTGTGTTCACAAGTTACAGAATAATCTTTATGTTAGAACCTTTTATTCGTTGGATTTGATTGGCGTTGGCTAGGGAAGTATTTGAGTAATTCTTCACAGGGTATGTGCACATTCCAGTAAAGGGTAAACACCTTGTAAGTAAAATTGCATTCTGTTCAAGGCAACCATTTTCATTTGTATACTACATAGGCAAGGTGTCTTCAAAACATTTCATTTGCATGCAATACTTAGAGAAAGTTCACCTGTGTGAAAATTACTTTATCTTAAGCCATTAAGCTGACTATTTAAGTATGTTTCATCTTTGCATCTCTGTATCCTTTGTATCTCTCTAATGAAGATGCTTTGGAAAACGTATGGCCGAAGAATCTGATAGAAACTTACCTATACCAATCTAGTCCCAGGTGATAGTAGCGGTCAAAGAAGTGTGGCTCCGGACCTGGGGCCGTTATATCCGGGTGCAATCGTAGATACTCGAGAAGTGCCCGGGTTCCACATTTCTTCACGCCTATAATCAGGGCCTGAGGTAATCTTCGGGCTCGACCCAATTTTATATTGTTCCCATGCCCATTGGAATGTCTTTTTTCATTTGCAACATCCTGGGAGTCACGTAGCGTTACATTCTTTGCTGCAATTATCCCGTCACGTGATGCTTTACGAACGTCCTCCGTTGTTTTACGAGATGTTCGATCGTTTGGGGTAGGATAGGGATGTCCTGTCGCATCGTAAACCCTATTACTACCAGTTGATTTGTTATCGCTTATTTTCACGTAATCTACGAAATCTATGTCTATAGTGCGACCATTTTCATTAACAAGCGCCTCGGATTCACCGCTGCTATCTTCCACCGCCGACAAATGTTTTGATAGAAATCTGTCGTATTTCACGTTTAGTGATTTTAGTCTCCCGGTACGTATTTCTAGTTGCCGATCTGTTAAAGAATAAAGCGCTCCCGAGCGTTGTTCGACGACGTTCTTATCTCTTGTCGGCGTCAGGCGCACCGATAGCGATCTGTCGGAATGAAAATTTCTGCTCCTGGCGCCATTACCGCCAATGGCTGAGGTTCGCTCTTTAAACGAGTTGTTGGTTAATCGGCGGCTTCCACCGTTAATTGTCCACAGACACGCAATGCTTACTGTCATCCAAACGCACAGTGTGTAGAAAAAACGGACGACTGACTTTCTGGATGGCATTGCTTTCCTTGTACACATGTGTCGTGTGTCACTTAATGTAAACTATATGTGTAGCATGTTTGCATTGTTAAAATGTTTCAAAATGATCTGACGTTTATAAATTATACCAATATACATACTTAGGTGTCGCACAGTCGCCAATTTCCAGCTCCATTAAATCCATCGCGTTCTCCATTTATATACATGTTTACGACAGCGAAACGTTCACATCGGTATGTTTGCTTTTCTCTTCCTCTTTATCCTCATCGTATCTTATTTCAGACTTTAAAGTCATATCTGATTTCTAAACGCAACTTGGTTCTCGAATATAATGTTAAGAAACGGAACGATTTATAATAAATATCTGTTTGGTTAGTAGTATGTGTTACATATACCAACTGCTTCGAGATGCCGGCTGTTGCATGTTGAAAGACTAGAAACATTCTAAGGAATCCAAATACAATCTCAGACAAGTTTATTACTTTTCCAAATGCACTGGCGCCTGTGGTTTCTTAGCATTTCCATTTGAAATGTTTCCTGGAATTGCTGTCACCACATTTCTCTTTTTGTGATGGTTTTAATTGCTAGTGTGACATTAAATAGCTTCCATTCTTATTCATCAAAGTTTATGAACAAAAGGATGTTTTACTTCCGTGATGAAATAAGACAAGTAACTCATTGTCCCCATATGGCACTTGGTGAATCATTTGGCACAACATGTCTAATATTTCAGCTGAAAACAAAGTAGCAAGCAAATGCTTTAATGCTTTTCACAATGAATTGTCATATTTCTTTTGTAGCAGAAAGTTAAAGCGTAAATGTATTTTGGAATGTGGCGTGGACAGGTATTTAACACATTAGTATTGCCCGATGCACGACAAACCGATATTAGCATAGGAAGAATACAAATGACGAACTTGTTTCCTTTTTTCTCAAAAGTATCTATTCACTAAACTTTTCAAAACAAAAAATCTTTTTTCATTCCTTATGGTGATCGACTGTTGTTGTTTGGAGTTTGGACCTGTGAGTAAATCATGTACTATCATGGAAAACAATTTATTTCTAAATATTGAACGAAAATTCCTTTTGTACAATCAATCCTCAATGGAAACGTTGATCTTTTCCACGTTTGTTTCCTTTGACTCAAATGTAAAATGAGATTTTAACCAGATCAAATCGAAAAATACATTGTAATCCAAGGCAGTCTTATGCGGTATCATAAAATTTAAAAGAAAACCAAACTCAATAGCCAAACGACATCACGAATGTTTCACTGCTATAAGATTCCCTAAGAAACACTGTCAAAGCCAAACGTTCACCAGAATCCATTGAATTCCACCCCCACGCTGGCGGTAAAATAATCTCGGCTCTATTCAAACAAGTGTTTTTCAGTTTTCAAAGGAGCGAACACTTCAACGAGAAACGCTTCAATCCCGATAGCTTACTAAGGCTGTGTCAAGATGCGCCATTCGCCTAGCCTTTGAAAACAGTAATGATTTCCGATATGATGTCAATAAACGAACTGAAGAGCGTAATATTAGCCAGCCTAACACCTTCTAAACGCAGCCAATTGTCGCACAATAATACGGCATCCGTTATTGATGTAGGGGAGCTTTTGTAATGAGCGATAATGAGAAATATAATGTAATATGGGGCGGTAGGCGATGGAATTAACGCTATAGCATCTGCCTATCTGCCCACGGGTTTTATTTCATTGCGGTCTAGTCTAAAAGGACAACTTAGCACACTTCCGCTTAAAGTTTACTTGCAATGTGGCGATACCAAAAGGTTCGATACAGATCGACTACTTGTGTGCAAATGGAATTTTCTGTCTTATTAAGTCACTGTTTGCCAATGTAGTTATTTCATTGCGGTCTAGTTTAAAAGGACAACTTGCTGGACTTCCGGCTAAGTATATTTTCATCTTTACGACTCCGTAAGGTTCACAACGGACCAGCTACTACAGTCCTCACCAACCTGTTGGTCACTGTTTGTCAATGCAGTTGTTTTAATGCTGATGGTTTGAAATAGTTTAACCCCCCCTCCCTCTGGAAGGGTAAGGTGTAACCAAGATGAGAAAAGCGTGCAGCCAGACCATAACACGAACCCGGGACCTCCGCAAACCATGATTACGCTCTACCGACAAAGCTAACCAGTCCGCTTACACATCAAACTCTACCATGCAAGTCGAGAGCCATAATTCATTTCTGGGAGCAGCTTTCGTTTGTTGAACGAATCTGGAGTATACATCACTGGAGCTATCGAGGGTAATCTACGTTTGGCGCCCGTGTATCCAAGGTGAGAAAACATGCGGTCTGCTATAAAAGGAGAAATGGTTGGACTTCATCTCTGGACAACTTAACGAATTAGGCAAGTGTCGCCAAGGATCATCTGCACTACCGAATCCGGGCCTATTAGTCCTGATACGATTACCTCAACGTCCCTGGAATCTTGAAGCTGCCAACGTGCTTTTTAATTGTGACCGACTATAAAGAGGTATTTGGCTTAACGTCTACTCTGAACAACTTGTTAAATAAGGCAAGTGTCACCAAGGATCATATGGGCTGTCTGTACAAGGCAATCCGGGACGACATCAACGTCTATGGAATCTTCCAGCTGCCAACGTATTTTCATCTTTCATTGTGGTCGTACATGTAAATAAAATGAAAATCGATTGGACGTTTCTTGACAGTTGACCAGCAATGTTAAGTTGTGTCGCGGATTAACCTGCGTTGATGTATCTGATAACTGGTCCGGGACAGTATATGAAGTCACGCTGACTTATTTCACCGTCGAACATTGAGCCATTGCACTTTGACTTGCCGTTGATTTGACATACCATCGTCTTTGATCGCATTCTGTAGCAAGCAGTTTTCAAAAGTAAATCGATAAAGTAAGATTTTGAAATAATTACTTAAGCAAACAAAAAGCAAAATCATCCCAAAATACATCCTTTCGTATTTTATTAGCGATTTTGCAACAGTTTTGATTCTTACGCATGAAACAAAAAGAATTGTATATAGACATACAGTTTACTTTTTTTGAAGCAAGACAAAATCCCATTCACTATGTTGAAGTATACTGAATTCGATGTAAATTGTTGACAAATATCATATTGTTGCTATTCCAATGTCAAAAGAGCAATCATCTATGGCATAACGTTGTTTTTCTGGTGTGGCGTCCTACGTTGTTTCAATAATGGCTTGAATGACAGTGTGCTCTGTCCAAGAGGTTGATATTGAATATTGAATCCCTCAACTATCACAGACAATTCCATGCGCCTTTATAGCAGTCGGCACTTAAATTCATCCTACGAGATCATGGTAACAAAAAGTACAAATATGCTTATGGTGAATAAAAATTCTCCTTTTTGTAAGAATTACTTAAATGCATTTTTACAGTCATTTGGGCCTTCGTCGATCAAGTGTGCGTGTCTCTTTGATGATTGGATTTTATGTCGTCCTCTGTAAACTTGTCTTGCACACGGAAAGAGTTAATGATCGAGCAATATGGATTTTTCCCGTTCACGGCTTTTAGGTCTGCTCAATGGACACCATCTATTACTTTCACCTATTCACTGCTCGACCCTAACCCTTTACATAACGAACAATCTGCGATAGTAAAAAGAATGAAATGAACAAAAGACATTAGTCCTTTGGTAGAGTGTCGGCTTCTAGACGCAAGGGTAGTGGGTTTGATTCCCAAAAGAAGCGGACTCTTTTTTGCGACCTTTTGTGTGCCCATATCGGGCGCTTATACTAGTTATCTTTCCAGGAAGGAGAATCAAGATTGATAAGTTGAAGTTGAGACAACTTTTTCACAATCGGTTTAAAACAAATAGGTATATAACAATTCAACTCGTTTACCAGGCTACATAAAGAAGGCAATTCCGGCGGTCCTCTAAAGCTTAGATGCTAGCGTTTTCGATTGGCATACAGATGTATAGTGTAAGAAAATCGGCTTGTTTAGTCCTTGTTGCGGCGCTTTATGAAAATCATGTCACATGATTTATTTGTTAATCACCAATTATCATTTACCTTCGTATTGGATATCATTTATTGGCTTGGAAAGGATAGTGTATGGGTGAGGAAATACCTGGAGCATTGAAACGTACTGCAGCGTTATGACTGAAATAGTATTGAAAATAAGGGCAAACAATCCAGCCAAACATTTAACTAACGATGATTTCATTTCAAACAGACCAATATCGCAATATCTGACGTTTGCTAATGGATTAGAAAAATATATGAAAAATGACATTCAAGATATCAACACTGTTCCCTATCAAACTCTGATATCAAAACAACTTTGAGTAATCATTAACATTTACCTTCTGTAGATCTGAAAGGCTAACTCACCAGCATCAAAATTAAAGATTAAATCTGTAATCCTGGGAAGTTTCTCCTTTATACTCGTTTCAAATGTACTCGGTTTTGGTATTACTATTACCAAGTCTCCCATTTCAGCTTAACATTATTAAAACTGCTTTAGTCCGAATTACGGAATTTGACCAGCTATACATATAAACTTACTTAGAATACATGATATTTTCTTCTTTGAATGGGTTAACAATAGTTTGAATTTGCTATAAGTACAACTGTACAAGGGTGGTAAATCGTAACCTACAGGATACTACGCTTTACCTTTGCACGCCTGGTGAACGCTCAGCCGCACCATCGCGGTGCTGACAACGAAATCGGTTGTGCAACTTTCAGGTTAGCGTTTTAAGGGTAGTTTTTGGCTATTTTTATGTAATTTAAGACGAGTAATCAAAAATCCCAAACCATGATTCAACCCTTATTAAAACCAACCGCCTATAGGTAAAGTTTCAGTTTTAAACCCTGGAATTGGCTGAGATTTCATATTCTTTCCTTGTTGTCAATTGCATCCACAATTGTTCGTGACAAGTTACTAAACATTATTACTCTACCTTAAATAAGAAAACACTTCTTAACAAATCAAAATGTCAACCGCAGTGTAAACATTCTTTCAAGTTTGGGTATGTAAAAGAATGGACATTTTTGTAATAGTTCTATAGAGTACTTTTAGAAAATCGTTTGCTCCTGCATTTCAACAATAATGCTTCTATAAATGTTAAAACCAATGTACACAACAGTTGGTGTACATAAGCAAAATAACTAAGTTGACAAGGACTAAGTTTCATATAGTGTGAACTCGGCTGTTGCATTCTAACTGGGATTTCCCGAAACTGAGTTGGGTGACAATGCTAAGAAACTGGAAACCCAGGTGACTTTTGATCGTATAACACATACCCTTATATGAATTTATCTGACTTTTGAATGCAAAGTCCTACCCAAAACTCAGTTTATGAAGTCGCCCAAAGTTTGCTTGTGATATTTAGTGATATTAATTTATCAAGTCAGTATGATGAACATCTTTTTTTTTTCTTACTTATCGTAGTGGTGTGTTAACCCTTTCCTGACAAGTGTATAGTAAATGGTTATTACATTCATTCACACGAAGTAACGGGTGAAGACTTTAAAGTACAATATAATGTATTCTTGGAAAGTAACTTGTTGCTATTTGGAATTCCCTTGACATTCTAAAACTATTCCTGATATTGAATTCGGAATGACATAAACCTTCACTAGGCAAAAACCGTTCGTGTTCACTTTCTGTGACGTGGCTTTCAAGGCTTGTCTGTGTATTCCACAGTGCAGGAATTAAGTCCAATACGGTTCTATGAATTCTATACAAAGGATTGTTGTCATAAATTCAGAAAGGAAGCTGAGGACAAATCATTACTGCATGTACACTTTGGTGCTAAGATTTTGTCCGAGATCTAGATAATGCTGTCCCCAGGCTAATTTCTTCTTTGAATCCTAGTTTATAGGAACGTATTACAATCGCCGCGACGAGACGATTCTATTGCGTATCCTTGAAATAAGATTATTTCAACATTTTTCTATTACTGTTTGAACAAGACCTAAAATGTGCTGATTCACAGATGTGAGGAAATTTGGAAGAAAAACGTAATTTCTTAAAAGAATACACAAAATCTGCACTGTTATATAATACGTACTGGAGAACAGTCATTTGAAACCAAATTAGATTTCTCTTAATTTCTTCAAGCTTTCGCTGCCAAGTTTCTTGGAAAACAAACTTCTCAGTGTCAATCAAATTCTTAAAAATAACAGATTAAATGCTGAAAGTGTTTAAAGAATCGTATAGATTATTACAAAATGATGGTGGAACTTTTGGATGTTTGTAAAAAGAATGCACATACACTGTTCCGTATAATTGTATAATTAACAGTCTGACCAGATGACTTTGACCTTTACTAACATTGACCGTGACGCTTTGTCGCAAAATACGGTAACACACAATGTAGAACCAAATCGCATGTTTCAGTCGCCGATTGGCACTGCGTGGTCCATTCCAATAAGATGTAGCTACAAACTTTTTATACTTGAAGTGTTCAATAGATTGGTCTTCTAAAGTGGTGCTTGTTAACAGATGAGAACATTTGAAATCCAATATAAAACGGCGTTGAAACAGTAAAGTCTTTGTATTTGTGTATAAAATACAGCTAAACATAGCTTATCAAAGCATCATTTAAGCAGGAAGTGTCCATATATCTTAGTATGTACAGTATGCGATATTCGGTAAAGTTCAAAACCGTTTTATCGCTTTTGTATTTATATACATAATAATGCGCTGTACATAGGCTCCAAAAACATGTTTTCGAGCTAATTTCTGCTTCAAATGGTTATTCTTCAGTGCATTCCACATAACAGTACGGATGTTGTACTATTCTAAAGTAATTGAGTTGAAACATTAAAAGTTTGTGATAACTGTGTTCAAGCAGCTTTAACTCGATGAACCTTCAATTTGTGGATTATAGATAATTAGTTGATTGACGTATCATTAAGGTAACCTTTTCCAAAGAAGGGAGACCCAATTGGTGTGCTTGTTTGTGCAATTCACATACTATGTGCGTGCCTACCAGTGCAATCAGCGATCAACATTCACATTATATTTATCGATAGCTCAAGAACTCTTATTTTACGAACCTGTACGAACGCTGTCAGAATGGAATCGCGTGTGCATTGACGTGTGCTTGTTACAACTTAATTAGTCTGACATCATGGTGGTCTGAGACCCATTCAAACGATTACCTCTAGAGACATAAACTACGCTATGAAAGTAGCATACCTTGTACAAGTACAATAAATCACGAGCAATTTGTCGTTGTGCTTCAACGTTTATTTAGAAATTCAGTTTGCAATCCTGCGTCAGATACGTCAAATGGTGTGTACTTGATACAACTAAAATACTTAATTAGTCTGACATTATGGTGGTCTTAGACCCATTCAAACGATTACCTCTGGAGACATAAACTACGCTATGAAAGTAGCATACCTGGTACAAGTACAATAAATCACGAGCAATTTGTCGTTGTGCTTCAACGTTTATTTAGAAATTCAGTTTGCAATCCTGCGTCAGATACGTCAAATGGTGTGTACTTGATACAACTAAAATACTTAATTAGTCTGACATTATGGTGGTCTGAGACCCATTCAAACGATTACCTCTGGAGACATAAACTACGCTATGAAAGTAGCATACCTGGTACAAGTACAATAAATCACGAGCAATTTGTCGTTGTGCTTCAACGTTTATTTAGAAATTCAGTTTGCAATCCTGCGTCAGATACGTCAAATGGTGTGTACTTGATACAACTAAAATACTTAATTAGTCTGACATTATGGTGGTCTGAGACCCATTCAAACGATTACCTCTGGAGACATACATTACGCTATGAAAGTAGCATACCTGGTACAAGTACAATAAAGCACGAGCAATTTGTCGTTGTGCTTCAATGTTTATTTAGAAATTCAGTTTGCAATCCTGCGTCAGATACGTCAAATGGTGTGTACTTGATACAACTAAAATACTTAATTAGTCTGACATTATGGTGGTCTTAGACCCTTCCCGCTAGACCGATTGGCTCTAGAGACATAAACTTCATTCTGAAAGTCCCATGCTGGAGTAGAGGAGTTTGAGCTAATTCCCTATACCAGAATAGAAGAACAATTTGTCCTTTCGATACAATATTTCTTGTAATATTAGTTTGCACCCCTGCATTATACATGTCAAATTTCATTTCCATGTGCATTGACGTGTGCTTGTTACAACTTAATTAGTCTGACATCATGGTGGTCTGAGACCCATTCAAACGATTACCTCTGGAGACATAAACTACGCTGTGAAAGTAGCATACCTGGTACAAGTACAATAAAGCACGAGCAATTTGTCGTTGTGCTTCAACGTTTATCTAGAAGTTTAGTTTGCAATCCTGCGACAGATATGTCAAATGGTGTGTACTTGATACAACTAAAATACTTAATTAGTCTGACATTATGGTGGTCTTATACCCTCCCCGCCAGACCGATTAGCTCTAGAGACATAAACTTCATTCTGAAGGTCCCACGCTGGAGTAGAAGAGTTTGAGCTAATTCCCTATACCAGAATAGAAGAACAATTTGTCCTTTCGATACAATATTTCTTGTAATATTAATTTGTACCCCTGCATTATATATGTCAAATGTCATTTCCGTGTGCATTGACGTGTGCTTGTTACAACTTAATTAGTCTGACATCATGGTGGTCTGAGACCCATTCAAACGATTACCTCTAGAGACATACACTACGCTGTGAAAGTAGCATACCAGGTAAGCTTATTTCCAATACCAAAAAACAATGAGAAATTTTCCTTTAAAATCTGATACAAAATTTCGTTTGCTATAACGTTTCTAACGTATATATAAAACGAAGTTCCCTTTTATTTTAATACGGGGCTCAAGAATATTGTAAAGTAGCACATAATTGAACTCGTATCTCAGAAAGACGCTTTCAATGACGTGTCATATTGCAATAGTGTACTTTCATTTTCGATACTTTCCATGTTTATCAGTTTTAACTATAGCAAATATTTTCCCGAAGTTGTTTAGTATCCTGTACCTTCTAGCTTTTTCCATCGTAATGCTATGCCAATTACGCATAATTTCTCATAAACAAACATTGCTCCCACTGTTCGAGCATCTCAGCCGTTACCCGTATATAGGTGAGTCACCATGCACAGAATCCCTAAGTTCAACAGTTTGTGTATTGCTAAGCAATAAATCGTACACGATGAGGACTGAGATAGCTTAATTAAAATCTTTACGCAACAGTTGTTATCTCTGTTATCAGAGACATTAAGTGTTCGATTAATAAAGACGGTTATAGAATGCCGATTGGTGCAATCTAATAAAGTGTATTCATCTATAATTCTACAAACACTCGACCAAGCGAACTAACAGAGGAAGCCCTAAGAAACTCATACATCTAAAGACGAAACTGCTCTTGACGAACAATTTCTCATTTTGCCTCAACTGTCAATACCAAATTTAACAAAGGAAATGTCCTTTTGATATTCTGTATTTTACACCTGTTGTTTTTTAATGTATAAGAGACCAACAGCTTCCAGGATTGGAAATTGGCCCGTGAAAGTTTTGTACTTGGCCATGGATACCACATCCTGTTCCAATCGAGATATGGTGTTGGTGTTGAATCATCAAATGATGACAATTTTGTAATATTAAAAATATTAAAAGATAATAGTGTAAAAGCTGCTTGAGTCTGGTCAAACTGATATTTCATCCAGTAATTACAATCCATCTTAAAATAGGTTCATACATGAACCTATTTTAAAAAATGAAAAAGAAATGAAAAAAAAAAAAACGCGTCAAAAATCGGTAAATAATTGGCAAAATAGTTTTATAATAAAGACAATGCGAAGGAGAATGGTGCATCTTGAGAGATACAATTGCATGATCTTTTTAGAAGTCACTCAAATCAATAAATGTGTTCATCTAGTATACTACTTAAAAACGTTCATAAACGATGTCAATATATGAACTACCTTTGCAATAAAACTTAGGTATTGTTGAGAACGATGTTTAACTCAAAGTCAAGTAAATAAACGATCGAACTGTCTTTTTATTAGTTATTTCATCGAACTAAGATAAATTTGATTGAATAAACCTTTAAACCAAAAAAAGATATGGTCTACGACAAAACGCCCGCTAGAATTGAAATATAGAGCTATTTGAATTTTATACTTGAATTATATTGTAGGTCTTAATCGACCGACTAAATCAAATATGGTTTTATCTAACCGAGTAGTAAATCTTATTGAAGAGAAAAGTATCTTTTTGAACCAACCGTTTGAAACTCAGCCATACTGATTTGCGACCGCATTTGACGCGCCTATATCTTTCTTATTAGGCAGCACCAACCTACTTCCCTTTGTTACACTACAGTATAGCTCGTAACCAAAATGAAAAGGGAGATCACTGCGTAGGAGAATGGGGAAGCACGTACACGTGTGTTTCATACATGCTGTGGTAACTAGAATAAAGTCCGTGTAGCTCTCAAAGCGGCTGAATCATGCGAAACACGGGTTAAAAGCCCTTTAGTTCTCGTCCTTGAAACCCGCAAAGAATATGAGTTGTATTATATCTGAGCAGTTTTATGCAAAGATAATTACTGGGAAACTGAGTTTACTGAACTTTCTTTGTTTGAGAATCAGTGACCAAAGTATAGATGAGCCCGCAAAAACAGAGCGACGTACTGTTATATCTTTATAATTGCGTTCAAAGACGAATTGGATATGGAAAGGTGGGAAGAAAGATTACGATGAACAAAAGAGAACAGCAGTGGTTATGAAAAAATGCCAAGACGAACTCGGCATGGAAAGCTTGCAGACCTATGAACAGATATCGGAGATACGCAGTGATTTGAGTGACAAGACATTTTTATACACATTAACAATTCTGTAAACTCGCGTTTACTTTGCCTATAGAAAAATATTTGATGACATAGGCACCTGCTCGAACGGGGACCTCGAAATATCACTATTGTGTATCCGACGAAAAAGAAAGCACAACAATATAAATGGCTGATTACCTGTGCGAGTCGTTTTTCAATAGGGTATACAATCGACGTTTGAAACCCAGCGACCAAAGCAGTTTAAACCGTAAAAATATCATTTTCAACATGATTCCACCCTCGTTTCTTTAGCACTACATTAAAAGATGGAGCACTGAAGTGTTTAGGAGAAATGCAGAGACAACTTGGCATGGAAAGATGACATACTTAAAGAACATGCATTGAACAAACACAGTAATTTGTGTGATAATTAGGACTGCTTTGTGTATAAACAATACTGTGAAACCGCGTTAAAGAGAACTTTCCTTATCAGACTGTCATGCTGGAATACACCCCGACTCAAACATGGTCTGAAAATATCACGAGTGTGTCCGTAACGTTTGTTTATTTGTAGTGTAGCCTTTCCTCTATCTATTGTTGAGAAGTCTCTTTTCATATCTTTCTTCTGAAACGAATAGTGTTTTAGTGAAACCTCTAAATGCAGTTCTGCCTTGTTAAATTTGTGTTTCATATCAAATCACCTTTCGTTTCCTGTAACAGGAACTAAGTGAAATAAAGGAAATTAAATTGGAGGATCGGAGATTCCATGGATTTAAAGGGACAGCATCAACTACTAAGCTTTCTGGTGAGTCAATTTACGCTATTTACTGCATACACAGAGCTTCTTTTCTGCACTACTAACCTAATTGCACAGACGTCTTGATTGTATTCGCTATATTTTCACATTTCAAAATAATTACGATTTTCTGATTGTTTGTTTAAATGGGTTCTTAAACAAGACATTGTTGCTATTTGCATATGATAAACTTGATTAAACTGTTTGAAAGAGCTTCATAACTTCATTGAACGTCTGCTTTCATAGTATCGCGTCTGTGTGGTTAGGCTTAAAGTGTTTCTATTATAAGATATTAAGTAAGCATAAGCTACGTCCTTCCTCCACTGGTCAATGATATGACATTGACCAGTCTACAGTCCTTTCTACACAATGAATCGAACCACGTCTTTAGTTGGCTAAGATGAGATGTATTTCGCCATTCTACAGATAGTACAAGACAACATGCAGACCATTAGGAGACCATCAGGTAGGAGATCCTAACCCAATGGCCCATTCTTCGACTTTAGTAATTTAGAAAAGAAGTTCTGTGTATTTTGTTTTAAAGGGAAATGAAATCCAAATGCAACATGAAGCTTAATGAGCCTTTCAATTGTAATGGATTTCCTTTCCTTTCATTGAAAAATCTTTCTATCTTGTTTTCTTTGCTCAGCATACACATTCCTTGCAGTTATGTATTCTTTGTTATGTCTGTACTTAACATATTTGTAAAGTATTAGAAAGGAACAGACGACATAAAAGAATCATTTCTCATCAGTGTGTTTCGTCTGTGAAAGCAAATCCGATATGAAACTTATCACATGAAAGTGTTCAATGTAACCTTAAAACCAAATAAGGCTGACATTAGTTTTACTAAAAACATGTGTTTCGAAACAGGCAATCATGCAGTAATGATTTCTTTCAAATCAAGTATTTGATACGTTGTAACGAGGGAATAAATTGCTCGCCGTTCGAAATTGCTCTTTGCATCACAATGTGGTTCAATAGAATTTATGCTACGTTTGTCGAAAGGTTAAGATGCTTGTTCTTATCTAGTAGGTCTCTGTCTATTTTCTGATTTTGTCTCGAAATATCGAACGTGTCCCTTTCTCTGTGTGTTAATTTTCTCATTAGTCTTTCTATTCTACACGCAACCTGCATTCCCCTGTCATATATCTCTAATAAAACCTATCACTTAAATCGTTCCTTGCGGTTACCTATGCTTTCTGTTCTACTTTGTGATATATCTTTCCGGGTCATATGTGTTTGCCTGTTTTTTTCTCTCCAATATTTCTACTATCTATTCCAACTACCCCATATATACCACTCTTCCTCCAAACCACTCTGTCTGTTCCCCGATGCTTTCATCGGTAAAGTTTGTCCCAAATTCGTTCCTCTTTAACTATGCAATAGGCAAGGAATGTGCATGCTGTAAGTAAAGACCATTGATGAAAGGCAATCCTTACATTGGACTCGTTTCATTTTCTCCTTTCTTTCGAAAAAAAAAATGTAAGCGGTTTCATGATTTTTTTTATTCATTCCTAATGCTTTACGATGAGACTGTCAACAATGGATACTGCCTTTCATTAATGGATTATTTCATGACCCAGTATCTCAAATATCTTAACAGAAATAAGAGTGATACATAAAATGTGCCCTGCATGATCGTCTTTCATGCAAGATACTAAGCAAATCCTATTCTTATTAAAATTATTTTTGTCAAATTCCAAAAGATGATCATGACACTTACTTTAATAAGTATTGAACGAGTTACGGGATAGAAAGATCTGGGTCAACGTCGTCTTCTTTCTCTTCAGCCGTTAATCTGTTTTCCATAGTGTCTACTCAGCCATCTAGACATGTGCTCAATTACGGAAACATAAACGACCATTTTTCGGACAATTTATCTATTTATCTAAACTATTTCACTATACAAGTGAGTACGACCTGGATTGGATAAGGTTAGTTGTTTTTTAAATCATGTTTTGGAAACAGATAAACGTTTTCTCATGCATATTGTAACGCACGTCCTCCCCAATTATGCCCTGTAACACACTGTTTATTTATTGTTTTGAATTGATATGGAAGTTTTTGAACTTTTCAAAAAGCCATATGTGTATGTATGTAAAATGTAGAGTTTCAGCACATATAGAGGGGGAAGTTTTCTGAGAACGAGAGTAAATTTCAGCAGGTGTGAACATGTACGTGAAATGTAGTTTCAGCAAATTTAAAGAATATTTTTAAACCTAAAGTTCAATACATTCCTTCGTAAAAAATTCACAAGTTTGTTATTCATATAGAGGTGTGCGATAATCTTTCAATGTCTACTCTTTTTTCCCGCTATTTGATTTTCCAACCGACAAAACCCTTTGATTTGTCTTCAACATTGGTGGTGCTCTAACCTTCAACAGATTGTAACAGTAAATAATCGAGAGCCGATGTTTAATCATACGATTAAGTTGGAAATCAGCCCTGAGTAACCATCGGCACTTTGTTATGTATATCTAAAGGAATCGGTAATCTGTTTGAGAATCGGAAGTTTTATTGAGATACGGTCTTTTGATTTTGGTTTTGTTTCTGAATCGGTGCAACAACAATCAGCGCAATGTTTGTGAATCTATTCTATGTTTGTGAATCGGCGCTTTGTTTGAAAGTTTGTTTGAGGATGTCAATTTAAAGAATTGATTCTACTAGAAACTGCAGTTTATGATTCGGCACTTTGAGAAATGGTGCTAGGAAACGACAGTTCGTTCAAAAATCAGCAAATGTTTTGATTATCGGTGCCCGAGAATCGGTTAAAAAGCGAATAGGTTTTTTAGGAAACAATGCTTTGAGATTGACCATTATGAGGATCGGTTGTTTATAAAAAAAATCGATACTTGAGAGTCGGATGTTTGATAGGTGCTTTAAAGACCATCTGTATTAGAAACCCTATTGAAGAGGCCTTTATTCTAAACGATGGGACTTTCTTGATCTAGTGGTTAGAGTACAGAACCTGAAATCACACTGCCCCTCCTCCCTCTGCGTGAGTCCAAATTCCGATGCCGACATTTGGATTTTCGTGAGAGACAGTCTCCCGACTGGCTTACGAAATGACTTTGGTTTTACCCGGCTTGACCAGTTGTCCTATTGGGCAGTTGGGTATGGAGCCTTCCTCCATCATTAAAAGCCAAACATCGCAGACTAACTGAAATAATGTTGACGCGATGAATAATATAAATCATTCTTTACAAACGTGGTTGGAACATGTATCTATACAACAACAGGACTCCGGCGTGGCTCAGTGGTTCAGATGGTGGATTCGAGTGGTTCGAACCCTACCGATACCTCTGCTTTAGTGGAAATGTACTTTCGCAAGTTACTTCAGAGCCCTAGCTAGTACTGGTGGATCCAAGAATGCCACTTTTACCACGTTCGACATATTTAGAATTCATGTTGAAACAACTACCTTTTTCAAATCCATACCAGTCGGCCGTTTGCATTCGAGCTGAAGTGATAAGGGCGAGATGTCTGATGACACAAGCAATGTATCATTCCTTGTTTCTTTCCATAAGTGTAGCAATATCTCAAACTCCTGATGATTTCATTAATACCGCGGGTGTTTATATCGATTCTAGAGGACACTATAACTGATGTGATATTAGCTTAATCTATACCCACCTATCACACAATTTTGTGAGTGGTCCAAATTGAAAGATACAGCAGACGAGCAAAAAATAGATGGAATGAAAACCTATATACAACACAACCTTTTCTGATTGATTTTGGATAAAGATGATTGTGCCAAAACGATATATTGCTCATCAGGGTCAATTTATCTTTCTGTCACATTGATTTTTAGAGACGTCTTATTTTTAATCTGCAAAATTTGTGCTAAAAAGGACAAAAGAACTTTCTCTCTAAATTCAATATGGCGCTAGATAATTTTTAAAAGTAACACATCATTTGAAACTCCTCTCCGATGTGCTTCCAACGGTGTGTCACATTGCAATACTTTACTCGCATTTAAAAAAATATCCATGTTTATCAGTTTTGACTAACTCAAACAAATTTCTTAAGTCGTTAAAGTGTATCAAATCGAGGTCAAATGGTGTAAAGGGTGAACTGTTTAACACTCGTATTGAATCTCCTTATAAGAATTGTCATGAGTAAGTCGAGTACCATTCATGTATATTTATTTTCGATATTTTCCTTTTGTTCTGTTTTATACCCTCTTCAACAATTACTAATTTGTATTGTTCCAACATTTCATAACCACTTTCTGTGCACTTTATCATTACATTAGGAACTGTTGTTTACGTTGATATAACTGCTGATTTATTTGTGTTTTTAAAGACCCATATATATTTGTCGTGCTTTTTATAATACTCATTATGACAACTTTTGTTCCGATCGGAACTCCTCAATGTTGATGCTTTATCTGATATTTGTCGAAACATTGATTGCTATTGGTACCTTGGGCGCATGTGCAATGAGGGATTAACCAAATGTGAAAGGAGCATATGCGGTAACTTGGGTCGTTATCAATAGTCGCTAGAAACTCAGATTATCCAAGCTTTAATTGTAATACAACGATCTACGTCTGGTTCATCCGGTCTAGAGAAAGTCCAGTTTTACTATGACGCGTGTGGTAAATTGTTGTCCCCAGCACGGCATCGCGTCAATCTGGGCAGATGGAAGAAATCTCCGCAGCAGAAATCAATCAACGTACGTCGTGATCGGTGATTACCTCTTTATTCGTTTCTTCATACGTAGTTCTCTGTCTGGTCACAGTTTGGGCCTACGTGGCCTATTGGTTAGTTTACAGAGCTTTACTGGTTATATATCCAGGACCGAGAATCGAAAGAGATTCATCTAAGATGTAAGAACCTGTTTCACGATCGATGTAAAAAGAACCACAAGAATAAACTTGAGAGCTTTAACCATATAGCCCCTCTCCGCGTGGGTATAAATTCTAGTGCATTTTGATTTTCATGCGAGGTAGTCTTTTGACTGACTTACTGGATGTCGATGAATACATCCGACTTAACCATCCCTTATGTGCAGTTGGGTATGGGGTCTTCCTTCATTATTTATAATAGGGTATCACAACATAACTAAGATAATGTTGACGCGATGTAAAACCAATATTATAGCCTTGTCACAATTGAAAGTAGTTACAGATGACATCATATGATAGGCATACTCAGGAGTTCTGGTGTATTCATGTACTGCCTACGAGGTATATCTACCGACTTGTTACGGGGATTGCCGAGTAGATACGATTGAGGCAGTACATGAATACACCAGAAATCCTGGGGTAATTCGCCTTATTTCCGGCGGATAACGCAAAATGCATATAGGCACTTAATATGTATTTAGATACACACAAATTGGTTATATATCACAATTGATTTTTTTTTTTTACCCTTTTCATTAAAGATGATCATATCATCACATCTTTGTTTCATATTTTGTCAATCGGCTCTTTTCGGCAATCCCAGGCTTATGCCGGGGATTTCCGAGTAGATACGATTGCAGACGGATATGCCCTTCGTTGCTGACCTACTTTCAAAAATGGCTCCCCATTACCTCCGAGATTATTTTAAGAAATGGCCGAGGTGTTTCGATTGGTCTTTAGCAAGTTCAACTCTGTTAGAGTATTTCATTCTGTCCTCTGTCGTAGTTAGTCAACATTGAGAAACTTGTTTAACTTGTTGACGTCTGAAACACACCGAAAAGTAGAGCGTTTGAACTCACTGAGGCCCAGCTTTATATACATCTTTGAAACATACAGTTCATAGGAAATGGTGTCACGAAATAGTTCTCTCTTATAATTTGACCTAAATAATAACATAGACAAACACATTGGTCATAAAACCTCTTGGCAAACGAATCTTGCACTATCATTCATACAATGCAAATTTAATTTATTTTAGAATTTAATTTTATTATATCATATACATTTTTTACGTTGTAAATGATTCAATATACTTTGATCCACATCATCATAATACGCACTAAACGGCTTTAGCTGTCGGCGCGTCTTAAAACACTGAAAGACAAAATGTCCTCGTGTTTTTATTCAGCAAGACGATTCAGAGCCCTGGCGAAGTATTGATGTATCTTAAAAGTCGTTAAATAACCGCAATTCAATATTGATACGGCATTAAATCCAACATCAACGAACGAGCACATATTTGCTTTTGCTAAAATCTCTTTGAGAGCAGAATCTACATTTCCTGCTTTTAACTGGATCCCTGCTGTCCACTGGTTCCACCGTGTAGAGTGGGAACCGGTCTCTCGTCTATAGAATCTAGAGGAGAACAGTGTACCTAGCTAGTAGACAGTGGGGAATCAGTTTAAACATGATGGCGACAACCATGCAATACAAACATTTTGCTTAACCGCAACACTGTGCGGTTATATATTATTTCCTTTCAATCTTTCTCGACCGTATAGAGCTCACTTCGTGAATGTTCGAATGACGCCTTCTATTGTTACGGTTACAGTCGAATGTATAAGGGAAGCCGTTGCGATCTTTTTTCTTTTTATCAGATCTCATGCATATTCGAACATTTTGTCATACCGACCTCTATCCGTTGTTCACATGTTGATAGCCTTTATTTACATGATTTGATTAGGTACGCGAGGACCTCCCTTGCTGCAATGGGCAGTCATGATTTACATATCCTGTTGGACCTTGCTGAACATGTCAATATCCCGGGGACTCCAAGCGTTTAACTCACGTCCTCATATTAATTTGACTCTTGTAGACACATAGCTGAATGCGTTTAGAGCGAGTATGACGAATTTGAGTTATTGCTTATAGCACTTCCTATCAGAATGGTTGATACTTTATATCTGAAACGCAATGGCATTGCTCCTACTTACCGATAACGTTCTGCCTTTGCTTTAATTTGGCCCAAACGTATGATATACCGTTATCGTAAGCAATGAACATGTTGTACGTCATACATATGTCAGAATATCGGAATTGTTTAACCTTTTTACACTACTTTATAGAAGAGAAACCAATGGTCACATAGATTCTAATCCTGAAAACTGAATAGTTGAAACTTGCTTGAACAAGTCCTTGTACCTAAACTTTTTAGGTTTAGACCACTTCCTCCGTTTAACCACAGGAGCATCCGTCCCCACGAATTTTAAGCACTGAATTAAATTGTCCCAAAACCGCACAGGTTGAAATCCCGGAACCAAAGTATATCATTTTCATCACAGGTATTCTCCCGGATAACTGACGTTATTTCAATGGCTCTATCCTGCTAGGCACAGTTCATATAAGCAGTTATGCTTGGCTGAAGTATTCCATCCTTAACTAGCCAGTCACTTTTATATTCTGGCATAAAGTTGATGTGATGCACAAGAAAGCATGTTCGATACCGATGTTTGTAAACTATTAATATAAAGCGTTCTATCAAATTCGATAAATAATAGAAGAGAATCAATTCATCATATGAAATGTTCCTACAAACCACATGTAGTCACATGTAGTCATTATCTTGCCAGAAAGTGCATATGCTTCAAATTCTAGACAAGTATCTTTTCTGTTTAGAGAATTGATAATGTACTTTATATCTGTCAAGTATGATGTATTATCAATTTGTTTGATGTATTTTATCTTTTCTTGATATTCCGTGTATAATTATGTCAATGTAATAAGTGTGCACCGAAGTCACTTTAAAGCAACATCACCTATCAAAATGATAATACTCTCTGCGAGTTGTTCAAATAAAAAGAAAACCACGCAGCCGGAATTATACTAGAAACACAAATGAAAACGAACTAAATAAATACCAGGGTACCGTTTTACTAAACAACTTAAGGAAAATATTTGTGTAAGTCATAACCGATAAATATGGATGATATCTTCAATGAAAGTACAATATTGCAATGTGACACGTCATTGGAAGCGTCTCGGAGAGACGATTTCAATGATGTGTTACTCTGCAATATTGCTTTGTCCTATATTGAAATAAAAGGAATTGTTGTTTTAGACTTACGCAAATCTTAAGCGTAAACTGTTTAGTAAAACGGTACCCTGTACCTAAATTGACAATACATTGCATTTCCGCCTTTTCCCCATTTTGAGTTTTCGACTGATGCTTGGCCAAATATAATTTAACAAGATATAAGTTGAAAGTCATATGTTTCGTAAAAAGAGAGAACGTTAGACAGTCAACCGAATGCAATATCGATGCCGCGAATAGACAAGTATCTGGTTTAGTGAAAGGAAGGATTCGGTAGGACTCGAGTGTGTTCGGTAATTGGCCGAATCCCAACCCACTAGCTGATGTAGAAAAAGTGGTTAGTGTTATCTGAAAAATTGTATCCGGACCCGGACAAGCCAGTCTTTGGTTATTTGAAATATTTGTCGACTTTCCATCTACTCGGAAGGACAAGGCATTTCTCTAGGACATAATCCAATTAAGGGTTTCCATACAAAATAGACATGTTAATGTTCACTTGAAATTATTTAAAACATTTTAAAATGGTCCACTAGGGAACGTTTGTCTAAAATACCAGTTTAAATACTACTTGAAATGCATGGAATTTTAGAAAGTATCCTCTCGAGAACCCTTTTAGGCATTTGTATATATTTAGATAGGCCTATTTTAACAAGGAGAGAATCTTCTTCGGAAATTCAATTTACGTTTATCTTTTCTTGGTAATTCAAGTGTGATATTGGACTTATAACTTATAACCTCTCCAACACGAACTTAAAGTGTATGATGCTATAAACGTTTTTATATCAAAGCCAGGCTGCATGACTGTGATTTTTGATTGGTCAAAATTCGGCGGATTCGATTATTAAGCAATAAGAGTTTAGCACCGTTAACCAAAGCTAAATTTAGGTTAAACGAATGAATTCCCTCTACAATTGCTTTAATCCTTGAATGATGCTAGCTTGATCAAGCTCTTAGCTTAATTCTATTGGGGCTAGATATGACACTTGAAGAATGAGGGGTGGTCATGAAGCGAATATGATGAATCGTTATATTTCATAATGAACCCACAGATGTGGTGTTTTGGGCATATTATTAAAGACCAAGGTAGCGTTTTATGTTTAAGATTTGCGTACGTTTAAATATACTCTCCATCATATTTCAATATTGAGGTAAGCAATATTGTAACGTAGCAAACACTTTGATAGTCTCATAGAGAAGCTTAAAAATGTTGTGCTACATTACAAAATTGTACATGTAAATTTTGTTTTAAATATCAAAACTGCTTATTAGTTTCGACTTACGTAAATATTTTCCCTAAGTCGTTTTGTAAAACAGTACCCCAAGGTTTTGTGTCCAATCTGTTTTAACACATTATCATTTCTTTTGTAGGAAAGTACTATTTCTGAGATAAGGACTGGTAAATCTCCCAGGAGACGTGAACAAATCGAATGTCACACATAGAGATAGCCGAAGATGGCTGATATCGGCGTGAGTTAAACTTTAAAGCAAACGAAACAATATAGACATACCCCATAACAGCACCGTTCACCGTTGCTGATCGAGAGGGATTTCCTATATCAGAATGCCTACAACAATGGTACAGAGGCAGGGTGTCGGTATGTTGTGTTAAAGGTCGCGAGTTCGATATCCGCTTGAAACTCTCTAAGCACAATTTAAGTTGTAATGGCATAGTTGGATGCTTATTGAACTTGTTCAATATGATAGGTTTCTATTACTGTCCGTTTCTTTGGTAGGAAATTGCAGATTGAATTCCTGCGGAGACATATTAATAGCACACTTTAAGGTCTAGCGGCACAGTTTGATGCTGATCAAAAGTATTCACCAATATCAGTATGACGACTAATTTGACTTGCGCAAAACTTATCTTTTAACGTATGGCCTAAGACCCTTATTCAAAACGCCAATATATACAAACACAACAATCTATAGCATGTGCAGGTCACACGGGATGATGTAGAGATACATTTTACATGAACGCAATTGAACCATTGCTCTAATATGCGTGGCAACCATATGTTTGCTATTGTGTTATGTAAATTCTCTCGTTAACTGACTTAGAAATAACCGAGAAAACCTTGAACTTTATGGAAATTGAAAACATATCTTCTCATTTATCTATTAATTGAATGGAATTCCAATAGTGATAAGTCAGATATTTATTTGACAGTGTCTGAATGCTCTCGATTTGTATGTAAACGAATGCATCAGATTTTCGAGAGATTTCCTATCTGGTCGGATCGCTTTCTCTGTTCTGTCTGTGAATCTGAAAACGGAAACGATTCGCTTACTTGTGTTCGCGAATCCTTTGCTATTTTCACGTTTAATGAAGTCATTTGGGAATGATTTATCGTCTCACAAAATTAAGGAAATCATTTTTATGTGCGGACGTTATAGACAACTTGTATTTGTTGTGCTGGTGAAATACCAGGTTACACGCCAAACTTAATAAGAATATAACATACGCTATCAAATCTAATATGTATACATACATCTCAAGAACGAATTTGAGTATTGTAATAAGAATATTTAGCTTATCGATCACTAGCTGTACCATATTTTTGTTTCGTTTTTGTAAACGTAGTACCATAGTTAGTTTATTTGCCCTAACGTATTATGTGTACATGCTTTGGAAGTCGTGCTTTGCTATGTTTTGTCCAACTATTCGCCGTGCCGAGACAATGAAAATACTAGAACCATGGCTTTCTGCGAGTCTATCGTTAAACATCAGTTTTACCAATTCCCCGGTTGGATAGTTTGGATAGTAGAGAACGACATGTGCCTTCAGTTGTATTTTCTTTTATATTCTAGAATATGAAATAAACCAGCAAAACGTAAAACTGTGCTTGTACATTCTCCAATGTCCCGACTGAAAAACCTTTTAAAGATTCTAAAGCAGACCATGTTTATGGCTGCGGTTTAAAGCCTATAAATCAAGTATGACGTTAAGTGTGTCTTCTGTGCAGACTATTACACCACAGAGACCATGTACCAGGCGCGTAGCAAGGTACAATGGCTTTAACCCATGGCGTCTCCGTTATTGAACCCTAACGAAATTGAAAGGTTATCTAAACATAATTATCTTGACAATTAATATAAATTGTCAACTTTGATAGTTCAGATGGTATTAAATACCTACCTACCAAACATACATCTTACAAGTTTGTAAGCATATAAACATTGCTATCGTTCCAATCCTTTTCTCACGAAAGATGTTAAATCACAAGTCCGTTATATGAAATGTGAATACAGTAGAAAACATGCAAATGCTGATGTTTTTTCTTGATTTTTTTATCCTTTCTTTAATCGTGCCAATGTGAGAAAGAAGTTGGATAGAGAAAATAGTATCAAGAAGCACTGGTAAGGAGTTCTTAAGAGCATGGAAAAATGTTCTATCCTCGCCATTCCTCGGTAATATATCTAAAGTTATGTTTGAAAACGGGTATATACTTTAATCGAAACCACCAAAGTGTCATGTTCTGAAGCATGTGTCTTCCCCTAGACCTTGTCAGAAGAGGATTTGAATGAAGCAACATAATTTTACGACGCAAATTCTTTGCAAACATAATTGACACATGAGTGAATGCATTAAACAGAGATTGAAGCAAATTTACCATTCCTTTAACGGACACATGGTTGCGTGTAATAAAGGGAATTCCTTGTTGAAATACGTTCAAAATTCCTAAAAAAGTTTGAAAACATTTGGGTTACTCAAGGCAAAATGTGATTGAAATTGTTATTGAGGTAGTCACTTTTGTGAAGAACAAGCTCCATTATTGTACTCCTGGAACTAATTTTCCTGTCAGGTACAGATATTCCTTAATTGAATCATTCTTGAACAATGATAAACAGGAATAACTCCCAATTAGATGTAGACGACTTGACACGCAGTTGTTGTGGCTTTTTTAAGATGTCTGGAGTAGAAGCAGTTACTGCCAATAGTCAACTTTGTTGGTGCGAGTTGGTACTAGTTCGCGCCAACGATTATCCGATTGGCGAGTAGTGGCTCGCTATGGCGCCAAATTGATGTCTGTTCGGCATGAGTCGTCAAGAGGAATGAACCTGATGCCATATGGCTTGCACCAAATGTCAAACGGCTTTTGCAAAGATGTTTCACCAGTTCGCACCAGTTCGGGCCATTACATGGCTATAAGATTCCGAAATCCACCCTGTTAACCCAAAGGTTTTGTCCAATTTGACGCCATTTGTGGCAACTTGCCGACTAAGAATATATCGACCTTTGGCAACCTGGTTCAGACCCTTCTAGGTTGCTCTATGAACAACATTTTTTGTTATTTTACTTTTGAGAATCTAGGAATTTGTGGCGCGAAGTCACATTGGTGCAATTTTGTGCGCACCGTTATATTCTAGTGGGTTCCAACAGGCGAATTATTTGAGCCAAAGGACGATATGTTCGCGTTGTTTTGTGCCATTTGCTGGATTCTTGATGCTAATTGCTTTATGCAAGTGGAGCGACAAATAGAAAAAATGAATTTTTCATGCCGACTAATTCAGATTTTGTGTCAATACGGTGTACCATGGACCGGAAGGGAGGGGGTTTGAGCCACTATACGCCACTGCGTATCTAATTGCGACACGAGGTGATTCTGCAAACTCCAATCTTGCACCATATTGCGCCGGCCCTTTGGACTCCAAACATATATTTGAGGGATTTAACTCCGTTTCAACGATACGTTAGTTCTGTTACGCCTTTCCTGGAATTCACTTATACCAGACCTGAACTCTGAAGGTTCTCGTCAAAGGGCACACGCAAAATAAAACCTGTAGGGTCAGTTTGAGATCGAACCTGGGAAACCCGAACAGCCAGCCGGCCACCGTTACAGCTAAGAAACGGTATAGTGAGGCACAATGGTGCATTCGCCTAAAGAACCAGGAGAAATATGAGTAGCGAAGAGGGGAATGAGAGAATACACGCGTTTTTGCTCGAGCATTTTATTGCGCGCTACTGCGTTAATTATTTCACGGACGCTACTGGTTATATTGCGTTCAAATGGAAGCTAATTATTCCTGAAAATGACACCGTAATTCCCGTTCGAACAGCCAACTGGAACAAACGAATTTGCGCTCCATTGCTTCCACGGCTTGTGTTAGAAACGATGACGTAATTTAAACGGTGATGAAGTAATTCTATCAGTCTAAGACACACTGGAAGCAACTATTTAGAACGGTTCAACAAATGCTATTGTTCGCAAACCTCCGAAATGGTCCTGCGTTGCCCAGTGGTTAATGTGGTGGTCTTATAGTTTTTGGGTCATGGGTTCATACCCAATCGACACTTCTGGTCTTTTGACATTTAGAGTACACTTATCTGGTGCTGGTAGTTCCAGAAAAGCAGTTGCATGACTGAAACCGTTTTGTTACGGCGTTAAATTCTATAAAGGCAAACTTTCGATAAAGCTCTTTGTTTTTCAGAGGTTTACATAAGAGATGATACTATTGTCATTACGTTTACGGTTGAGACATTGATGTAGGTAGCAGATGAACTGTACCCTTTATCTGAAACCAAATGACAATCAAAACGCATCATTCTGTCGGACAATGACGTTAGACAATTGCGATCATTGCAGAACTTTTTATCTTGTGATACTCGTACTTTAAAAAAGGATTACAGTGAACCCTCGTTTATCCGGACCCCGATTATCCGGATGTCTCGCAATCCGAACAAAATTGTAAGGCAACGGAATCATTGGACCAGTTTATTGCGGACGACTTTTGAAAACATTGTGGGTAAAGGAGAAATTGCTCGTGACGTGCAATTTCTCCTTTTCCCACAATGTTTTCTGCCATATCAGAAGATTATCTTTGAATTTCATCACGTTTTGATATGTTTTCTGCAAACTCTTTCAATTTGGGACGGTCGACAATTTGGCGTTTGCTAAAGGGTTATAACTATACACCGCTCATACAGACCGTTTATAAGAACATGCTCTGCTTCATTAGTCCGGATTATTCGGTAAAACGGACATTTTGTTGGGAACGGACGTGTTCGGATAAACGAATGTTCACTGTATTCCCTTCAGAGCCCTAGCTTAGAACTGGTTGGTCCAGCCAGGGAAGCCGTAACATAACCGAAAACGTGTTGACATGGCGCTTACATCATTCAAACAAACAAATTAAAAAGGAGTGTAAGGTTCATAAAAGCACATCCTTTTTTCGACCAAGAGAAGCCTTTTGGTCTTCATCGACTAACTGCTCGCTTAACTCTAAAAGCAATTTAAACGTTTCCTGTCTACAATTTCATCACTTTCTCCAGAGAACTCGTTTCCATCGGTGAATTCTGATTTTAATAGAACCGTTCGTTAAATCGTCACGTCCGTGGATTTGCAATGCTATCTGTAAGGTACTCAGTTCAATTAAGAATCCATTTGAAATACCGTCTAAACCGACAAAAAACGGTTTATTAAAATCAAATGACACACTGAGCCCGATTTTACAGTGTGCCTTCCCTCCACTTTGCTTAATCACTCTGAGAAGGGGATGCGAGTCCAGTCTATCATTGTCACAGAGTGTTCGACATTGTCGGTAAAATACAAATTGAATTTGTCACTCGTTAGACGGATTACGCTAACGATCTCATTGCTTAGAGAACGCATTTCGGCGGCAGTGTCTCTAAGAAAGGCTCTATTTATCATCCTGTCGAAAAGTAATTTGTCACAGATACGTCTGTGTCCGTATGTTGGTCAGTATGAATATAACCTCTATACGATAATATAACCATAGGTTAAAACACCGTCTATATTTTCTCAGATTCTTTAAATCCTGTAACTAATGATTGTTAAAGAGTTATGAATGTATAGTTAGGCACACATGTGTTTGTTGACTATACATTGAAACAGTTTGAAGTTTTGTTCGCTTAACCCATCTAGGTCATGTTCGATTTGTCAATGAAAATGTATTTTATTCTTATATTCTTCTTTTAAGTATGATGTCCTTTTTCCTCTTAATTTAAACTAGTTACTGAATTCAAACATGGCATAGATGAAATGTCACTTAATTCAGTTTACCCATACAAATTTTGATCGGTCACTGGAATTTCAAATTTTGGTATGTAAAATAATAAAAGGGAAACAACTAATGAACAAGATTGGCTTAGTTTGAGAAAGAGTTATCTCTCTTCGACTGAGGACCCTGCTTGAGGAACATGTAAGCGTATCTGAGGTAGTAATTTTTATTCTCACATCTTTGCCAAAATTACAGTTTTAATTAACACATTTCAAACAAGGGAATTTGTGCATGGTTCCAATCGATAACATCTGAAGACGACATGCAATTCTTATGGAGCTCGCTAGGAATTATTACAGGAAGCAATGATCGGTTATTTCATCTCTTTTTCTTACCTCTGGGGTATACTGTTTTGTACTTGGTCAGTATTCCTTTCATTTCGATCCTTTGGTTATGTTTGGCCCCGTTTTAATCTTATTGGTTTTTTTTTTTCCAAACATATGTCGGCATATCTTTGTTCAATAAAACAGTCTTCTTAACTCTTTCATAGCATATTTCACATAATTATTTAGGTTTTTTACTGCACATTTATACATTAATCTGAAATCTATAGCCCCATAATCAATTATCATAAACAATTTCTTTCCACGTGCTAATATTTAATTCACATTAAAGTGGTCTCGAATCAAATTCAAAATGGCAGTGCATTTAATTTTCTAATTTTGTAAATCATTCAGGTGACCACCACTCGTTAAACAGAGCGCTCACCGCACTAGACGTAACTTGAATGTAAATAATGGAGTCAACTTGTAGGGAACATAATTTTTGAAAATGGCACTTTGAAAAATCGCTGTTTAATAGTTTATGCCTTTTTTTCTGTCATAATCTTGTGATTTTTCGCTTTGATAAAAAAATATTCTTTCGTCAATTATAACACCATTTACCCAGTTTTTCAGTGTTTTGATCGCTGGTATGCTTTTAAGTTGTTATAAAGTGTAAAGAAGCGTCTATTGTGGCTTTTTTCGCCATTACGGTACGGATTAGGAGCGCTTTAGGGCATCTTCTATGAAGTTCTCTTTTCTAAAATCACATGAAAACCCAAAAAGCAATGAATCGTCCCTTTGATATGATACTAATGAACCAAAATATAAGAGTCATGAAAATAAGAAATAAGCCACAGAAAAGAAAATCACTTCATCTAGTATGATCTAAAGGGTTTCGCTTTAATTTCCCACGAAGTCTGAGATTACCAAAATCGGTGAGTTATGCAAGGAGGGATATTCTGGCGGCGTTTAAAACGTCAAGTCGGCGCAATAACTAAATATTACGGGATCGTAAAATGTGACGAAACTTGTGCATCGTCGTGCATTATCGGCCCCGTTTAAATTGTAGCCTGCATAATTTATGCACGGGCGTCGTTTCGCGAGGGTGTAATTTGGAATGAAAGGGAAATTGATAGGACATGTGTCCTGGGTCGGGACAGCTGTATGACTCGTTCATGCGGATATGTTTTGTTCTTATTCTTGTTGTTGTTGTTATCACTGTTGTTGATGTTGCTATTGTCGTTTTGTATTCGTTTTACTGTTGTCCTGCATTTGTTGCTATATTTATGATTGTTTTGTTTTCTTCAGAATGTTGAGAATGCGTCATTCCTTATCTGACGGAGATATTAGCGTAATTTTTAGAGCTGTTTTAATGAACAGTTTGTAAAGATTGAAAAACGATTTTGATACGAGTACTTCAAATTGCATTCACATAGTACATATACAGTTATGTCTCGTTAATCCGAACATGTCCGTTCCGAACAAAATGTCCAGTTTACCGAATAATCCGGACTAATGAAGCAGAGCATGTTCATATACACATTAGGACATAAAGGGTCTGTATGCACGTGTATACTTATAACCCTTGAGCAAACGCCAAATTGTCGACCGTCCCAAATTGAAAGAGTTTGCAGACGACATATCAAAACGTGATGAAATTCAAAGTTAATCTTCTGATATGGCAGAAAACATTGTGGGAAAAGGAGAAATTGCTCGTCACGAGCAATTTCTTCTTTACCCACAATGTTTTCAAAAGTCGTCTGCAACAAACTGGTCAAATAATTCTGTTCCCTTACAATTTCGTTCGGATTGCGAGACATCCGGATAATCGGGGTCCGGATAAACGAGGCTTCACTGTACATGTACATATAAGCAGCTTTTGTAAGACTTAATCGTAGGCGATAAACTTAAGGATAAGCGTTTATGATTGGTCAATAACTCAGAAGTTTGAATATTCACCAATTACAAACATCGGATTTCGAGTCGTTTATGCATGTCTTGGGTCAAGAATTTGTAGAATTTGCAGCAATTGATATGTTGGTGGGCTTGTTCTACGTTTTGGGTCTTTATTCATCGGAAATGTACATACTCTTTCTTAATCACTGACGACATTTCCAAAGCGGCACATATCATTTAAACCTCGGAAAGAACATTTGCGATACACGTACAAGTACATACAATAATGAAAATTGATATCAATCACCTCGTGTTCAAATTTATCCGCTAGACATTCACCGCCTAGCCTAGTACTGGTGAATCCAGAAACGCCGTCACGTAACTGAAACATTGTTGATACTGGATTCAACACCACAAGCTAACAAAGACCCATACATCTTCATCTATTGTATTGAAGAAATCCAATTGAAAAGAAGAAGTCGTAAAATGTCCTAAAATCGGGTTAATAATTGGGAATGCGTCTATTTGACCCTGGGCTCTAACTGCCTCCGAAGTATATTGCTAGGAACGCTCCCTCAGGCCACGTCGGTATTAACAAAACGCGCCGACTTTTGATGAACTTGGTAACGGAATGAGCTCGTAAATAAATAGAAGCACGTCGGTTATTGCAAAGACGCGGGATCAAGTGACCGATACACCCTTGTTTTGTATCACAGAGTAAATACTTTGAGGAAGTGGGCGTCAATGGGAGATAAATGACAAATGCAGTTGTACTTGCTTAAAATAGAAAATATTTGTAAACTTGTAAAAAGATTCAGAAATGGCAAACTCATTTTGCATTTAATTCTGTTCAAATTTGTTTGTCAAGCGTCGTAGAAAGATAGATAGATTCGGGTTTTTATTCTATTTATTATCGTTTCAGTAAAACCTCTTCAAGCGCTGCATTTTCCAAGAGGGCAATGGAGTGCTAAACGTTGTAGATATGTTGTATAGCAATGATATTGAAATAGCAAGCTAATTAATAGATTTGCTGAGCACCGTAGCGACGTAAATAAAATCACTGTTGAAATCACCAACCATCTTATCATTCCAATGAGTGATTTTTAATCGACACACACATTTACATGACGTGGGGCTCAGGCTTCATGTAGCATTGTCTATAGGGGCATCCGTTGCCTTGTGGTTAGAATACAGAGCTTGAAATCACATGGTCCCTCTGACTTATATGGAAAGCTATGGTTCGATCAGACATGACCAGTCCTGGTGTGCAGTAGAGTATGTGGTCTTCCTACACTTTTGAGAGTCTGGCATCGCAACACAACTGAAGTAACGTCGACACGCTGTAAAACGAATATGAAACATAAAATTTAAAGCTAAATGAAACCCCTGTTGAAAACGGTTTTTGGTCCAGCCATAATTCAACCATTGCGATAATTAAAATGAATACACATGTCATTGGTCTCGGAATCCATATACAGTGTAACAACGCCTATGGCACCATTTCATAGTACTCATTCCATTCATATCTGGAGGGCCTCCGTGGCCTAGTGGTTAGAGAACAGAACTTGAAATCACATGGGCCCCTCTCCGCGTGGGTTCAAATCCTGAGAGGGATATGGATTTTCATGAGAGGCAGTCTCCCGACTGACTTACGGAATGCCTATGGTTCTACTTACCTTGACCAGCCCTTGTGGGTAGTTGAGTATGGGGTCTTCCTCCATCATTAAGAGTCGGGCATCGCTACATAACTGAAATAATGTTGATGTGATGTAAAACCCATATATATATTCATATCTGGATATCGCAGTGGTCATTATTGCCGGCCTTCCCTCGCTGGGGCGGTGTGGGGAGAGTTCGTGTGATACGCTCTTAGCCTCACTCCGGGCTTTGAACCGCTAATAGAATCATAAATATGCAATCAACTTCCAATAAACCGAGCTACCGGAGTGCATTAAATCTTCCCGGGAAGGCACTAATGAATCCTATCAAACCAACTGTGTATTGTACGTACAACAAACCAATTATTTCCCCACCCACCACATGCCTATTCTGATTAATGTGACCAGTCCAAATTGGTAAGGTTTGTAGACGGGTTTACTTACATCGGATGATCCAAGCTGTAACATTGTATGGACTATCTAAGTCTGGATCATTCGGACTATCGTTCACTTTGATTTGGATTGTTATATCTATTATTGTTATTTAGTTAACTATGATTAGATATAGTGTATGTGTACCTACATGTTTATATGTTTGTGTCAGCGGCATATAAATGTTATGCTAACAAATTATTTGAGCTATGAACTTGTTATTATTGTGACTCGTCACGAGCAATTTCTTCTTTTTGTCACCATGATTTCTTTGAAGACCCATGTAGGGGAAATAACGATGCTGTTTTATGGACAGTTTTCTTACCCGCTCAAAACTACAGACAATTTTGGAAGCTTTTAGAATTATTATTCATTCCCCAGTGATATCTTCATAAATATGTGTGCTATTCAATAATATCTATAACGCTGCTTTCATAGAGGAGAATAAATAGGAAATAGTGAAGCGTCACATTCGGTCTTCTCTTGTAACGATACAATAAAAGTTTCCTTATTCTAACGTTTAATTGCCGATATGTCTTTATGCTCGGGACAATTATTCCTCGGTCAAGACTCGTTTGGCCAACATTATTAGAGGATCGCTCATATTGGCAATTATATCTGAGAAGTGTAGTTTTATAACGCGTCCCTGGCAATATTGCAGACTTGGCAGTCTTGCACGCTGGCATTTAAGAGAATTCCGTATTGAATTAATTCTTCTGTAAAATTCATTTTATTTGGCAGAATGAAATAAGTTGTTTGCTATGATTGAAATATAAATACACCAAGAACGATTCTCCTGAAAGAATGTGGATCTTTTTGTCCTATGGGTTTTACATTGTGTCAACATCATTTCAGTTATGTTGTGATGCCCGACTCTAAATGATGAAGGAAGACCCCATACTCAACTGCTCAACAAGGGCTGGTCAAGCAGGGTTGAACTATTGGCATTCCGTAAGTCAGTAACTACGACTGATGTAACTCAGACTACGACTGATGAATTTCCAAATGCTCTCACCGGGATTTGAACCCATGCAGAGAGGAGCCATGTGATTTTATGTTCTGTAGACCACTGTTTGTTTGTACTGCTTCATTAAAGATGCCTTTTTAAACATCCAAACGATGTCTTAAATTGAATATAGAGTTCAAATAGTTAAATGTACGATATGAATAAGAATTGCAACGACCGTCACATACATATGAATATGAAAATAAAATAAAATTAAATACCGAAAAAACGTCAAAAACAAAGATCATTGAAATACATAAAGAGAAACATCAATAAGGAATACATTTGAGAGACAATCTCCCGACTTATAGCTGGAGTGCCGATGGATCTTCCACGCTTGACCAGCCCTTATTGGGAGTTTTGCATGGATTCTTTCTCCATCGCTTAAAACCGGACTTCACAACATAACTGAAATATTGTTTATCCGATCTAAAACCCATATGAATAAATAGATAAGAAATAGATTTGGTCACAGAAAGGTCATATCGTTAAAAATGCTTTAACGGCATGCAAGCTTTTGTGCAAATCAGGAAATAATTCTGCGTCCTAGAACCAACAAACAAATGTAAAGTAATGGAAGGAAATGAACAAAACGGACTGATTCCCTAGTATCATCCCAACAAATGGGTTTGACCTTTCTATTTCACAAAACCTGTCGTGGATCTTGTAAGATCTTCATATGAATGAGAAAATTGACTGCTTAAAAAGTCAGTTTAACATGCTCCTTTTTCGTCATACGAAATAAATTATAATTGGAAAGCGTCGATTTGATTTAACCAAACGCCAAATTTTTGAGTGTTCAAAATTGAAAAATTTTGCAGACGACATTTCAAAATGAGATGAAATTGAAATATTATCTTCTGAAGGGGCCGAAAACATTGTGGAAAAAGGAAAAATTTCTGCATCTCCCACAATGCCTTCCAGAGTCGTCTGCAGCAAAATGGTTAAATGTCGTTATTGTTTGGTAATGCGTTATATGACGTCGAAATGGCTTCAATACAAATCCAGCATTATCGCACAGTTTGGTTGGTTTTCAGCTATTCTCCTAATGTATTGTTTAGTTCTCCGTTTCCGAATGAAATGTGGTTCTATGCAAGCAAATTCAGAAGATGCGTTTCTCAGAAGCAAGAGTCTCTTCTTTCATGTTTAAATAGACTGTCAGATTCACACGTCGATTATGATAGAGCACCTACAGCAGAAACTTGAGCAGACAAGGGAAAATAGTTCTTTTTAACAGTATCTTGTTTATATGCGCGATAAAGAACCAGATTAAGACTATGTGTTGTATTTAGACTAAGCACCTTAATCCTCCAAACGGGATCCCGCGATGTCTTCAGGATGAAAGACTGAAACGAATAGCAGACGACAAATGAATAGGCAAACATAGCTGATAAAATTCATGTGGTATTTTAAGAAATCGGTGTTACAAAAGAAAGATTCATAAAAGAAATTTTGATCCTTTTGAGAATCGACGATAGCCACTGTGGTATTGGAATTGCTTGATCTACCGCTGCAGTGGAGCCAAGTGCATTTTTCTCTGAGACGATGGTGGAAATCAATTTAAAGTGCAGAGCTGCTAATGTGAATTCTTTTATCACAGTGGTTACATGTAAGACTATCCTTCTTAGTAAATACGTCAATGTGTCGTATCATTTAGGGTTAATAATTCCCGATAAAAGGGAAACTATCACCCTATTTGTAATAAGTTTCCTTCTTAATTTTTAACAAGACTATTACACTTGAGATAATAAAGCAGTGGAATTCTGCATCTTTAAACGATCACAAATCTTAGTTCTGAGTAATGGTATCTGGAACACCATGGTGTTTTATCTAATCAAACGCGTAAGTCATTATAACATACCATTGAATACTGTGGGGAACCCTTTGTTGTCCATCTTCAAATTTGTACCCGGGTGTGTAGGATTGAAAATGAGCGCAACTCTGTGAATATACTTCTTTGTCCCTCTTCACTTTCCATTGAATTATTATGACTAACTGGGGTTAAAAGCTCTAAGATGCAATCTTACACAATCATGTCAACAACAAGCAGCCGCCGTTTTCTTTTGGTCCTTTATAAACGCAATTCATCATAACCAGGCTCTGCTCTTGGCCAGGTCTTCTTTCTTTTATCAAAGTAGTTTTCTTGAACATCTATTAAATGTTAGTTTCAGAAGGGGGTACCAATGCAGTATTTGGTTCATAAGAACCCCGATTTATCTCGAAAAGAGATTTCCTTTTTCAAACGAACGGGAGATAATTATAGGCTGGAAGCAGTTATTTAGTTCTGTAAGATTTATTCACGTTTTCCCTTCTACGTTACCCCCCACACACACACACACACACACACGTGTGTGTTTTAAAGAAGCAGTTTTGTCATGGGAAAAAGGATTCTGAGTTTTCAACTATTTCTGTGTTTGTTTATTTTTTTGTTTTGTTTTTGCAATGCAATGTAATTTTTGGAAATATTAAAGATTACTTACTGATTTTACCAAAATGAATCATGAACAAATTAACTAAACATCGTCTATCCGTTCTTTAACAAACAACCATGTTATATCGAATTAAATTAAAAGAGTTTCTTAAACGCATTACTTTCGTTACATGGTGTTTTGAGTGTATGTGTTTAAGGGTAGACATTAAGCATGTTCTCTTTTTCCCAATACTACTTTAAAGAGAACTAAAGCATCGGAGTAGACCCTTACGACCATACTGTTTGGACTAAAACAGGGTTCAAGTAGTCCTAAAGGGGTTCTTAGTGAAACATGATTTACTACTGCCGTGGGTGAAATTACACATGCCCATGCGTTTGATGCCGTATTCTGTTATATTGAAACCTTATAATAAGCCGGAATTGGCCGCACCGTACAAAAAACCATACAGTCTCTTAAACACATCTACCAGATGATGGCATGGGTTTGTATTTTCTTCCGGTTCAACATGTTTTACTTTTTACTTGACGGAATCTAAATATAATAAAACGTATATCGAAGATAATGTTCTTATCATTGAAGTTGAACGCATATATTTGAAGTCGATTGCTTTCGGATTATCGTATTAATTGGAAATGAAACGAATTAGTGAATAATAGTCAAAATGTATAATGTGATAGATCAATTTGTTACTTTGCTATGTGGATTTTTTCAATATGGAATAAGAGGGAATGTATGTTGATTTGAACATATTCACTTCTTTGAGTAACCCGCTTCCCTGGTTCTCATGACCTTGGCTCGAGCTCCAATTATAGACCGAGATACCATATCATACATGTATGCAGATCAGAGACAGCACCTTGTCAAGATTGGCTTTGGTACCTATTTACATGGTCCTGTTGTTAAGTTGTCGGCTCTTAGAATTAGGAGGTCCCGGGTTCAAGCCATGCCGACACCTGATTTCATGGAAGTGACCTTTGACATGTCACCAGAGCCCTAGCCTGAGCCAGAGCCCTGGTGGATTCAGAAAGGTGGTCACATCACTGAAACGTTGTTGACACGGCGTTAAACACCATACACACAAAGGCCTTTATGCAGGTTATGGGCCAATCCATACGATAGGTTATTCATATAATTAACTCCATGGATAAGAGTGCAAAAACTTATGCTAGTCCAACATTAGTCTCTTTTTGTGTCAAAACATATGTACGCATGGATATTATTATTTGTCTCTAAAACACTTTTGTATCATTCAAATAAGTAAATAATGTTTCACCAAATCTCCCTCCGACAAGTATCGCGTTTTGTTGAAATTAAATGCAAACTACAAGACCCACCTTTAATCATGGAGCGGCCAATCAGAGATCAGAGATCGAGTTTTCCCATATGAAGCTTCGCTGTGAAAGATACCAAGACTTTATTTATGCACAGTTCAAGAAGAATGAGATGGAACGATTGATTAGTGTGTTTTATGCGTCAATTACATCATCAAATGATTTCCTTGGATGAGTTAGAAATTTATCCGGGTGCAGAAGCTTGGCGGAAGCTGGCTTCAAAGATTCGAAGACTCGTCGAACAAAAGATTCATACAATGGTTAAATGTTAACTACCGATGTAGATCATCAATTCACACGTCCCTAATTAATGTTCATATATTCCATCAATATTTACACTTAAGATGTTTTCACTTTCTTTTTATTGGGGAGGAACTGGTCAATCCTGTACATTTGGTGTCCTGGCAAACCCAGATCTCTCCACTAAGCCAATGTGTGGTATATGCCTTTGTTTTGTTTGTATTGGGTTGATGTTGTTTTAACAATCATTGCTATAATATTTTGCGAACAAGTACATATATGTGCCTTCTCAAACGAAACCAATCCAAGTTTCGTTTATGTGACTTTAACCTGGTAGTCCAATAGGAACGCTATCCATATTAGCCAGATTTAATGAAGTAAGGTACCAAATATAAGGTCTGCCCTATTCAAAAGAGGGTCTCAATGAGCTTAAAGCTTCCGTTACAATCCATATGAACAGATGAACTAAAGACTTAGTACTAAAGTCGTATTAATTTCTTACATTTTTCATCACTAACTTCTATACGACGACATGAGTCAAGTTGCAACAGAACGAGAGTGTTTCGATTTCAAAAAAAGAAGATAACGTTTACATTCCCTGTAGACGAGAACCATTAGTTTTAAATTATGCGAGCCCAATAAACTCCTAAAAGTGTACTGTGAAACTAAATAGCTACATTTTCATTCTAAAATATATTTGTATAACCGAAATGAGCTATTTATGAGATTGCAACTAAAAAATTAAGATTCCCACAAAGGTACTTAAATCAATCTTCAATAACTGTCTTTTTCAATGATACTTTAAAATTGAATACTAAAGTTTATAGTTCGCATCTTATTGCTTTATTATTTCGTCACAAATTTTGATACGAGAGCATGAGTCAAACTTCAACAGCTCGAACATTTTTTTTTCAATTTCAAAAAGAAGGTGTCGTTTACAGTTATTCCCTGTAGGCGAGTAGAATTAGTTTTAAATTTTGCAAACCATTAAACTTCTTAAAGCGCACTGGAACATGATAGCCAGATTTTCATGTCAAAATATTTTTTATAAAACCAACATGAGATATAAATGAGATTGCGGAGAAGAAAAATACGGTTCCCACAACCACATTTAAATGTAACTTTATTATCATTATTTTTTTTCGAAATCATTTAAGCTTTCGCAATAAAGACATCTCATCCAGTCCAATAAAGTCCTATTAATAAACATTTAATACATTATTTGCATAATTAATAACTCTATTATGAGACATCGGTTTCGGGGTCCAATCCTTCTTTAATCAATAGTGAAAATGATATGCAGCAGACGACATGCCAATACTTCTGCTTTTAGAAGATAATCAGGTACATGTAAGGCAAATAATCGAACTAGAACTAAGAACACATCGTGAGAAAATGAGCATTGGCTCATCTTGAGCAAATTCTCATTTTGTCACGATGTTTTAAACTACCGTCTGTTACAAACGCGCGAAAAGCCGTCTGCTTCAAAAAAGTAAAGGATCGCTTCCAATTTAACATGGCCATATGGGAACAAACGACGGCAAACTGCAGTCTCCGTCTGGCCCCGTATTAATAAGGGCTCTCGGGACCCAGAATCAAAGGAGAGGGGGCTAAACCCAGGTTAACCCCTCTTTTTTCATTTCTATTTGAGTCATTCCCCGAGATGAAACTCATAATATGCATGTGCCATAATTTGTGGGAAGTTAGTATTAATGACTCTTAATAAAGCAGGTCAGCCATGAATTTGGTCTTCCGTCTTTTGCTTGCCAGTCTGGACCGATATTTAGTCCCAGTTTTTATTTCACATTATTTATGTCACACCTCAAGACGAAAGTCATATATATGAAGGGTTGTTTTTCGTTTTATGTAACAAGATGCTTTGTAAGCTTAAGTTACTTGAAATAACTTCCTATCTATGTATCATAACATGGATGTTCGATGATTCGCGATGATCTTTTTGAATAAAACAATCTATATCAAAATAAAAGGTGTTAACACTTTTATAAACAAACTTCAATTTAGTGAGCGACATTTCGTTTTGGCTTTTTTTGGTTTACTTATACAAATAGCAGGTCTACATTTTCTCAAATCTCGTGTCACTTCTTTAGCGAAATCAGTCAATTTTTATACTTTATAAAACAATGATTATTTCATCAATCAAATTGACCCATATTTAGTTTCTAACTCGTAACCATATGATGTCTCCCTAATATAGCAATGTAAGGCATTGACAATTATTCATACAACTTTAACATGACTACACGGCCAACCTCGAGGTTCATATCACGATATTAACATCGAATAACGAATATCGATCTATCTTATCTATGTAATCGAAGTAGAATTTGAAAGCTGCAAAGGTTTCAAGTGTGTAAACTTTAAAGATATCTAAAAGTAAAGAGAAAGTTAACGCAAAGGATGTAAATGAATAGCCTTCAAACGAAATGTTTTATTTTATCATTATCATACATTCAAACAATTATTATAAAGAAACGGCTTCCTCGTGATGTTTTCCACTATCTGCTATAATGGAAGCTGGCGATGTCAGAATACGAGAGAGTATTAAGAACAATTTCTTTTCTACCAACAACCAACAAAAAGAACCCTATAATTGATACTGAATAAACCGCTTTTGATGAACAATCCTCCGATTTTTATAATTTTAGAACTCGCCAACTTCAGAGGAATTGACAGAGAGAGCCAATATTAGAGTAATTATAGGAAACCTTTATACCAAACAGAACGTGTCAAAAGCACAAAACATCAATGAATGGTTAGCAACGTTTGATCCTCACAACCAGAGTATTAAGGCACTTCAGTTCATTTCCGAGAAACGGAAATAAAAGTTCTCTTAGTCATTTTTGATAAGGAAAAACATTCTGGATTTATACTAAAATTGGTCGAATATTGCAAGGTCTTCCAATGACCCCTTGATGATTTATGCTGATTTGATGAATTTTAATCCCTTCAATATGGAATTGTGGTTTGAAAAAAAAGATCTATAGGGGTCTTATCAAGGGATTGGGGTTGGTTTTCTATATAAGTGGGGTTCAAAAAAGACCCTGTATTGACCAATCAGATGTCAAATATGACTGAGTTTGGTAGAGGCAACTCAACAGGTTGCTCAATATCTAGTCCTCGCGTCTGACCCGGAAACGGTTAACACCACCTCTATACATGTAGCCGATTACGTTACACAATATCCATTTTCGGGAGTCGGAGCGATAATGACCTTTACTTCGGAGTGGTTAATTTGAATATTTTTAATCGAAAACTTCACAAAAATGTTACAAATCTCAATATAGATGCTTAATCAAAATCAGGAATACTCAATAAGATCAAAACGAGTATTCTTAAATAAGTAAAAAGGATATTTTTGTTCTGTACGAAGAACCCAGTAAGTCGTTAAGAAACCTTGCTAAAATATCTCTTTTGTATGACCCGGAAACTGTAATTGCCACCCTTTACATGTAGAGTGTTAAAAGACGAGCCTAACAATACTAAAATATGTTTCTGTTTTATGTACTTAACTCGTAGCTTGGCTCCAGCGTCATATAAGACTATGTCAAATATTGACGAATCGGAAGTCAGAATAATTGAGGTCGGCACGGAACACTCACTAGGTTGCTCATAACTGGTCGAGACTATCCCTCGCGTTTGACCCGGAAACAGTTGGCACCACCTCTTTACATGTAGCCGTTTATGTTACGCGATATCCATTTTCGGGAGTCGGAGTGATAATGACCTTCGGAGTGGTTAATTTGAATATATTTTCAATCTATCCTATGATTAACTCGTCTGCTTCGAGGGAGATCCCGTTCCATGTGTCAAAACACGAGCCCCGGGATATGGTAGCTTGATCGAAAGAAATACGGGAAAGCGCATTGCAATGGTCGGAATTCATCATTCTTGGATAATGTTTCTTTCTGAGACAAAAAAGGAAAGGGAAAACTCATAGCCAGTTTAGGTTTATTTTTTTTGAGGTTCTATATTCAAATTGTTTGAGGTATTTTTGTAGCATTGCTTGGAACGTATTGGATTAACATCTCCTATAAAGCTTTCATGTAGCATGATACCTGACTCAAATATAGTATCAAAACGTTGTTTATTAGTGAAATTTAGCAGTTTCCGATAAAATAAAATCTGAAGATATGAAGAAGAAAAAAGTTTAGAAAAAAAAAGAAACACACAGGAATAGTTATGGCATTCTCTATTAGAACCTTAATACGTAATGTCCTTTGATATTTTATACCCATAGCCAGATCAAGAAAAGACGAATCTTTTGACGCATGTGGTATTTGACCAAAACCAGTTAATTGCCTATCACACTTATGAAGTTTAGAGGCTGATCTTACCAGATATACACACATGGGAAGAGAACTTAAGTATGAACAATGAACAGGACCAATAAAACCCGACTCGAAACTTTTGGGGCATTTCTGACATATTGTGGACAGAAATCGTTCATATATCAATATAAACAGTTCAGGATAAAGCCAACCTGAACATGTCGGCAATTCTTTCAAGATCTCAACCAGACTCTGAGTAGCCGGTAGCATTATAAAATCTGATTATCTACAACAAAATTACGGTTTGGGCATTTCTCTCATGGAGCACCACAAATTTAAAACCGTTTCTCCATTTATCAATGTCCCATTTCATCAAGGGAACACATCGAAAAAAAAACGAATTATCCCCCCGAATTCTAAGTGATGGATCCGTGTCAAAACTAGACCGTGAAGTCATCAGCTATTTTCTCAGTGTGCTTGATTAGGGGAGTGCTCTGGATTCTGTCTGGTCTCATTGTTTTCTTTCCGAAAAGCAAGTCACCAGCCATAAATATATTGGAAAAGGCCGGGTCATGTACAATCGACTGTTGAGGGCACTATCCTTTGGTGCGAAACCTAAATTAAGTCTACCGAACTTCGATTAGATCATTAAATAAGAGGTTTAGATAGACCTTCACACCAACATCAAAACCAAGCACGTATTGAAATAAATTTGAATGAACCAATCTATCTAGCATACGCTAATAATTTTACAGAATATATTTTGTATTAAAGGCTTTACGCCGTTTCAACAATATTATAGTCATACATCGATGTTCAGCACACGTCTAATTCCTTCGAACATTTTAGCAAAATTGCTCCAATACAGTCCTTCCTTTCCACTGTCTGTCTTTTAACATCAACATTATTTGTCAGGGGTTTACATGCTAATATCTTGTGCGTCATTGACTTCATTAAAAGACGGGAGAATGACTGAGCAGGGTCTCGGACTTGAGATAATTATAAACATGAATACCAACTGTGTTATTGATGTTCGACAATACTGCAAAGGAGGATATAGGCAACAGTGGTGTAGTGGTAGAGCATCGGCCTCTGTTACCGAAGGTCCTGGGTTCGTTTCCGTTAGCGATAAGGTGATGATTGCAAGAACTAGCCCATAAGTCGATGCGAGTACTGGTTAAGTAGGGAATCAGTCATCCAATCGATGTGAAATAAATAAGTTTGATCCGAAAACCTCTGCCAGAAGAGCTAGTTGCTGAAAACACGAAGGACACTGGTTCTGAAGCCAAACTTTTAGCCCGTTTGGCTTATAATCCCCACTTTTTAAGAAGTATTTCCGCGACTCTAGATGCACTATTCATGTCCATTTATCCAGCATCAATATCGTCATAATTGCTTCGAAAACAAACGAGCATCTACATGCTACATCATTTACAATGAGAGTTATCATCTGATTAACCAGTGTTTGCTAGGACCCAGGGTTCGAATTTAAAGGGTTCGAATCCCCAGAGTTCAACTTTGTGACTGATTATATATTGCCATTCGACGCATATGCTAGATTGAAATAAGTTGTAGGAACTTGTTTCAAGCCGATGTAAAATAAGTAATAATAAACATTTTTAGATATAAATGTTAGTCTGAGAAAGAGTTAAAGTTGAGTATATTCTTTTGAGCTTTCGCAGTTGTGTAGCGGGAAAGTTTTAGAGATTGGAGTAAGAGTCACAATCTCCATACTAACTTCTTTATTTATTCTCTAAGCCCCTAGCATGGTTACTCACAGAGACGATTCTAATGATCACACAAGAAACAAGGTTTGCCAAATCATTTTTCAAGTGCTGCATGATATTCATATAGTTTAGAACACTCCCTTTCCTCGACTAATGTGGCTATATTGACTGTAGAATATGATCTAGAACGAGCATTATATTGACATAATATAACATAACATAATTGTATTAAAGGTCATATGTACAGGTTGGGTTTATTTCATAAAATTAAAATATGAAGTAAAAGAATCACATTGAAATTATTTGCAACATTTTAGCATAACGCATTACACCATAAATCACCGTCATAGCGCACCGATTAATAAAAGTTCGTATGACTTACTTCCCTTTGCTGTGACGTCACTCGTGATCCACTGAATGCGCCATGTAAAGGGCGTGAAGAGCGATCGCTGGTTAGAAGTGGTGTTTTTCTTCAAATAAACGATCCTAAAGTCATTGTTTGGATTGACAGCGCATTTTCTTTATTGAATATGATTCATTTTATAAGAATATCAATTTGAAAAAAGATAAATTAATAACTTAACCCGTGAATTTGCATGGATTTGTCATTGCGTAAACCTGTTCATATGAAAGGAACGGCTTGAAATTAGGACGATTTTCCTTGAAAAATGATTCTTAAGTCATTGCTTGGATTGACAGTGAATTTTCTATACTGGATATTTTTCATATTATAAGATTATCCATTTGAAAAAAATAAATTAGTGACTAAACGCGTGAATTTACAAGGATATGTCAATGCGTTCATATGAAAGGAACGGCTTGAAATTGGGACGATTTTCCTCGAAATAGCAATCCTTAAGTCAATGTTTGGATTGACAGTGCATTTTCTATATTGAATATGTTTCATATTATAAGAATATTCTTCTGAAAAAAAGAGTAAGTGACGTAATGCGTAAATTTGAAAGGATTTGTAAATGTTTTCATATGTAAGAATCGGCTTGAAATTTTGACGATATTTGTGAAAACAGCTATTTTTATTAATATTTGTTGGAAAAAAAACCACAAGTACTTTTTCGTCAATGATCGTGTATTAGCATTAAGGTTTTAATTGAGTAGTAAACAAAGACATAGATCTGAATAAACGAATTGTCTTAAAACCGTACATCGTATAACTATTAACTGTCAAATTCACCCTGCATTGTCTTATCAATACATGAAATGAAACGGGAGAAGATCATAAATTGCGAACAAACAAACCGTATTATAACCTAACTTACTTGTGATACGAAGGTTATCCTTTAACTCACATTTTCACCACACATCAACTTACTTGTGATACGAAGGATATCCTTTAACTCACAGTTTCAACACACATCCAAATTTCAAAACTAAACACTGGCACATTCAAGAGTATTTGTTAAAATCATCCGGCAACTTTCCAGTAACTCCACCCCCCAGTAAAAGGTCTATGATTTCGAAATTGATTCCGATGTCGTCTTTCTAGATCAACTGTTTTGACTTAAGAATTGTTCTTCATATTCACTTTACATTTATGTTCGTTTTTCTCTCGTGTAAGTAGCCTTGACATATTGAGCATTTAATTTTCGGACAGGTTTAATAAATAACAGCTAAAACAAAAAAATCGTCATAGTTTATTTTACTAACAACCCTAAATAAACATATTTGAATTTATTTGTTATGATTTTGGAATTTAAATATCAATTTGACAAAACTTGATTTTGATGTTAAAACGTTGTTTTTGTTGAAAACATAGAGTTAATACCGTTTTGGTGAATACTGATTAACATATACTTATTGAAGTGTCAAACTATTCTAATAGAAAAGACAACATGTCCACTTCTTTGGATATCATAACGACATAACGACAAAGTATCAGACGTAAGTCACATTGAGAGATAAATATGTCCTGACACACCTTATCAATCCAAACATCCTGTGAAAGTTTGGTCTTAATTGGTTATATCTTAACAATGGATTTTTTAGATAAATTTAATTGCCGCGCATTAAAAGTGTGAGATTTGACGCTTGTTATTTCATGTCTGGAATAGCAGGTCCGTGTCAGACCTGTTAATTAACAACAGAGATATTTAAGAGATTAACGCCAGAGGCTATCTTTCGCCTAAACAATAAAAGACTTGAGACTTGAAATATACTGTGCAAATGTGGCAGATTGGTGTTAATTTGCATCACGACCCTTAATCCTTGTAATGTCCGATGTTTGTTGATTGACCCTTTGTATGTGAGGTAAACTGACAATAATCAATTAAATTGTAAACAAAGAGATTATGTTCAAATGTGTAAATTATATATTTAGTGATCTTATTACTAAATTATCAATATAAATTTGTAATAATCATGTTTGAACACCTGCATTTCAGTGTGACATACGTCATTTAAACCAATATTACCAATGGCAACAAAATGAGGTGTGTGATTTAAATAATTCCGAAAAGCAGACGCTTAAGTTAAGATCGAACCCATTATCATTTGCGTTGATGAGTTCAGAGACAGTTTGCGGATATCAAATATTCATTATTTTGAATTTTCATTCAAAGACAACGGCAGATAAAAGAAACTTGCTTGTTTTAATCCGTTTGTTATCATAGCAATCAACGTACATTTTTCATTTTGTCTCATTTATGTACAATGGCAACATTTCTCCGATTATGTTAAAACATAAAACAAGTTTTGCAAATAAGAACAAGATGCCTTTAAGCGTTTAAAACCCAAAGACATGGATATACAATAACTTATGATGTTGGATGAAATAAACATATTCTTGCAACCCTTTGAATTCTTACGTAATATAATCGTAAAGCAGCCTAATTAAGTATTCCTAACTAAGTATGTAGCATAGTTAATCTGTTCCAAACAAAACTCACTTGGCGAGTAAGAGAGTCATTCAAGGAAATTAACTTTCAAAAAAGGTGTAATCAACGTGATTTATCCTTTTCTTGAATTTATCTACATTTACACAGTGCAAATTCTATATAAAGATATAGCAAGACTAGTGAATGTTGTCGGTGTGTTTGAAATAAGGGAAATATAACGGTTAGTTACTCACTAAGTAGAATGAAATTGAAGCGTCTTCACCTGTATAAATTACTTTGAATTGAGTCCGATCATTTAAAGATCAATAAAATCAATTCTCTGGAAACGCCTAACAATGCGTTAACTTGCCGTCTTCGAAGTGAAAGTAACACAGCCTACTGTTCTTGTTTGGGGAATATATCTTTTGCTTATTTGTAAAGTAAACACGGTCCAGTTTACTTATCGAAACTTTTTGCAGCTTTTATGTTCGTCGGAAAACGAGAAAAACTCGCATCCCTGCGACCAAAAGCAGAATAACACCAGAAGACCTGTCAAAATACCATATTCAATATCCAATTTACGTTTCCCAAAACACAATTCAACACTTAAAATGTCCGAAATTTGTGCAAAAACACCGTCGTTACTGAGAACTAGATTCTTCTTACTGATAGTTCATATGACTTTGAAGCACAAATGACGTCACAACAAGGGAGATAAGTCATTCACAAAAATCGATAAAGGTGAATAAAAGTAGTCAAAAACAACATTTTTCGCTTCTGTATGAGAAAAAAATCATTACCTCCGTCATAACGAAACCATAACCTAATTCAAAAACCATAATTAAAGAAAATTTTGTTTATCGGGAAATTTGACCTTTAATATCAAAGGCCTCCAACCCAAAATTCATTGAAGAAATACCTTTCCAATTTGAATTTATTCTTCAACTGGTTGGTTTTATTTAGGGACGGACACTGTTTTTATCACATAATTTGCTACTTAACATGGTTGTACAATAGTTTAATTTACTTCAAATCTATACATATATTCCCACGTGGTTCAATGCGACCGTTTTCATATGGAACCGCATCGGAGAAACCATTCGTTAAACAGCGTATTTGGCGCTAATGCCAAATTACAATTAATTCCAAATGTGCAAATGGGAACATTATTACAGTTCGTTTCTTAATTAAAACACTCAGTGGTCCCGAAAAGCGGTGGTAATTTCGGATCCATTACATCTCTTCCCGACATTGGCCCCATATCTCCCTTTGTCTGTCACCAATTTTGGGGCTATAAAGGGAACAATTTGCATCACTTTTTCTGTTTCAGCATCAGGGGCTCGTTGTCGATTTAGCGATTATAGATTCATGTTATCACGCGTTGGATGCATGAATCGTAAGACAATAAATACCCCTTAGTTGTTAAGGTGGCGGACTTAGAACTCGGGGTTCCGGGTTTAAGACTCACCGACAACTTTGGTTTAGTGGATGTGGCCTTTGGAAAGTCATATTAGAGCATTAGCCTAGTACTGGTGGATCCAGGAAGCCCGTGACAAAACTGAGGTATTGTTGGAATGGTGTTAAAGACCATACAAACAAACAATTAATCCCCACACACAATGCGAGACCACACTTTAATTACTTCTGGAGGTAGTTTTACTTTGAGTTGTGGTTCTTGAAAGCTAAAATGCTTCATTATATGCCAAGACCATGAGATGGTTTTGACGTTTTGGGAACGTCAGCCATGGTTTGAATTTTTAAGTTTTTATTTATTACAGAACAGCTTGCTGTAGAAAATAAAGGAAAGGTGACGGTTAACTAGGGACGCATATGCAATTTGGTAAGTAGAATCAAAGGGTGTTTGTCGAAATTGATTGGGTGATGAAGGAAATCACAAGATGAGCATGCTCTGGTGTCTTTCGTGTTTAACCCTTATAGTGCTGGAACAGACTTCATGCTTAATCAAACAGGTTGGATCCAGGTTAGCCACCTAGTGAATTGACGGCTGGCCTTTGATCCAACCTTTTTGTCCTCATCTAAATTAAGCAGATATTCGAGATTTTGAAAAGCAGACGACACAAGAAATTATTCAATAAAATTACCCAGTAGCCTGAGGGTTAACTTATGATCAAATAGACGTATAGAGGGTAGATTCCTATTTACCATTATGTATGGGTATGAAAATAATGGAAAATAATCATCAAGGCCAAAGTGTTTCGCAAAACTTACTTTTGAGAAGCGAACATGACTATTTTCGCAAAGAACGAAGAAGGGTTGTCGAAGAGTGAGGTTACACCACACGTGTTTCTCTTTTACCGTATATCACTGCGCGCGCATGTACAAAAACCCACGTTGAATGAAGGCGGTAAATCGGCCATGCAGCCAGCTGATGGGTTGACAGGTAGCGAACATTCTCCCAGCTGATATAATATTTTAGTTCCACTTCGTTAGACTGAATGATCGCTTTTTAATTGATTCACCGCGTGTGAAGAACCATTCCTATGTGCATGGAACGGCTTTTCGGGATTTACCCCTTACTCCATAATTCATTCCTTCCGTTGTAGAAATAAATATTTTAAGAGAAGAGCATGCCCATGAGGAGCAATTCATCCTTTTATCGCAATGATTTCCATCTAAAGTCAAATCATAAATTCTAATACATGTTTACGAGGAAATTGGTTAAGGAACAACGTGTTATGACTGGTCCAAATTGGATAGAATAGTAGAATACACACACCACTTGAGTAAGGAGTTAAAATGCAATTTCTATGATTTGACTTTAGATGAAAATCATTGCGATAAAAGGATCAAGTGAACCACCGCGGAGAGGGGTCATGTGATATCGAGTTATGTCCTCTTACCACTAGCCGCATTTGTTGTTTTCCGATTACCCTAGATTAGGGGCTTATGTGTTACACACCCTGCGCTCTTTTAGCTTAGAGGCTAGTGGTTAGAGTATATATACTTGATATCACATTGCCCTTCTCTGAGAGGGTTCAAATCCCGAATGGCTTACGACTTGCCGTTGGTTTTCACAACATAACTGAAATAATGTTGACACGATGTAAAACCTATTAGAAGTAGAGATATATATTTCTGCTTGGTAGGGTTGAGTTAAAACCTCATTCGATGCGGATCTCTACTCATAACCAATGGATTCGGTTTAAGCAGCGGTAGACATATAAATTCCACCATAAAGAAACGGAAGTACTTTGAGAAATGCGGTCGTTAACATTTACCATTTAACAATGTCCTTTGCTTAGAATAGACAGTGAATTAAATGTACAACATTGAATATTCAAGTTTAAACAATTAAGTAGTCTCGAAGGCAATTTTGTCTGATAAATCATTGTTATCTTAAAATAAATATCATTCAGGGAAAATGAAACTAAACAAGAAGACAATGTAAAGCGAATGGATGTTTGTGGCTTGTGGTAATAATTTTCAATTAAAAATACATCAAAAGGTGAATTATTCGATTAATCCTTTTGTTTGTTACATAAATCACACCCAGGGTATTATTTCTACATAACACTTTAAACATTGCTGACGGGTTATAGGGTCTTCCTCGTGGGTGGGATGTCGCAGATTTGAAACTCAGGCTGGGTGATACTAAAGTCATACTTTAGAGATGTCCACGTTGTTAAGATGGCGGACTCAGAACTCGAGGGTTCCGGGTTCGAGCCAAATCGACACCTATGACTTCGTGGGAGTGACCTTTGACAAGTCACTTCAGAGCCATAGCCTAGTACTGGTGGATCAAGGAAAGTCGTTTCATTACTGAAAAAAAAAATGCGTTGATATGGACTTAAACACCATACTAAAAAGGGTGATGTCTACGGGCCTCCGCGGTCTACTGGTAAGCGTACGGAAATCACATGGCGTAGGTTCAAATCCCGGTGACGGCATTTTGATTTTCCTGGGAGGTATCTCTCGTTTGACTTATGTATTACCAATGGCTCTAACCGATTTGACCAGTACATATGGGTAAATGAGTTTTGGGGTTTTCCTTCACTATTTGGAGTCGGGAATTTCAACATAATTTCAATACTGTTGACACAATTAAAAAGATAATGATAATTGTTTCATAGGAGATAGCCTCCCGACTGACTATAACGGAGTGCCATGATCTCACTCGTCCTATCCGACCCTTGGTAAGCTTCGAACCTTCCTCCATAGTTAATGAGTCAGGAATCGCCATATAACTGCAATTATGTAAGTCCGACACAAACCCCTTACCAACAAAATAAACACATGCTTCACAGTGTTTTAATGTGCATGTAGTTTGTATCTGGATAAAAGATTAAGTAGACTTTTCTCATCACTGGAAATCTCAATAAATCACAATCAGGAAACAATTATAAAGAACATTATCCGGAATTGATATTAGAACGATTTCTATATGATAACAAAATTGAATTCGTAATTGCGGCTTTCATTTCAAAACCCGGCACGTAGCTTTGCACGTGTTTCTCTATTGTTTCTATATTGAGAAGACACTTCCCCCCGTGGAGACGTGTGGTTAAAATATTTAGTTTCCATGATAGTCATTATCATGATAAATTACGCATACATTGCAATCGAATACGGAAAACAAGTATTTCACTCTTCTCAATTTGCTTTCCAGCCAATCAGGATGTAGGCCATTCAATTCCTGATGATAACAGGAAGTTGACGTCATTTAGATGAAAATTGTTTTCAAACCAGCCAGTCCTGTATTAAGCAAAACACTTAGTCTGCTTGTGTGATAATAAACTTGAACCATATTCTAGTATAATCACAAACCTCCGGATAATTTATTTTTCTACAAAATTCGCCATGCCCTTGAAGAGAAATAAATTATAGCATAGTACAATATTGTGAATGAGAAGGAGGAACAGTTTAAGGTTAGCTTACATCCAGGAAATGGCAGAATTTATTTTGTTATGAGACACGTTATAGCAAATAACAATTCATCGTGTATTTGATGAGAAATAAACTATAGCAGCGTACAAGATTGTTTGCAACAATCAGGTGTAAACTTGACTGCAGAAAAGGTTCCAAAACTGTGTCAAAAATGCACACACTATAATTCAAAAACTGATGTTTAACGTATCTATTGTGGATGACATGGTTAAACACTTATAGTCGCGAATGAAGCTTCTCGTTTATAGTTGCATCAAAGTGTATTTATTTATAACTCATTTTTTATTGAGTAAGGTTGGACATGTAAGGTAGCAGCTATTTACTGAAAACTCACATGTTGCATCGTCTTGCCATTTTAACTACGAACTATCACGCACTAGACATTGTTGACGTATTATGTTTGATTATGGCTATAATACGCGTTTCCATTACATTGATTTTCCAACTTATACTTGCACTTAACTTGTTATGCATAACGCTTCGGTTCAGGCATACATAAGAAGTGAATAGAATTTCAATGATTCCTTGTTTTCACCATTTTCCTTTACCTTACATATACTTACCTTGATGAGGTTTCAGTGAAAGGCACAACATTCTAAAGAATGTCTAGCAAAATTCTTAAATGCGCACAAACAACCCCAATGATTGTTAGGGAACAACCACCAGCAACTTAACTACAAACTCATTCGTCTAACTCATTGAGCATTCAATGCAAGAATACAGCAAGTACTTCACGAAAGCGAAAAGTCTTGTTGTAGCTTTATTTATTACCATTAACAAGTGACTGCAAACATGCAATGTATGGTACAAAGTAAATTGTTTATTACATTCACGTGTTTCAATATTAAAGGCTAATGATTATCATATAAATACTCTTTCTAAATTTCCGAATGGACCTTTAAGTCGTTTGTTATGATTAGAATAATATAAATACGTATGATTATATACAAGTTAGGTTAATACCAACTATTGAATGTACATGTTAAGGGTTAAAGTAAAGAAAAATGAGATAAAACATCGTAACCTGATACTCTCATTTAGAACGCTAAATCGGGTCTTAATGCCTACCGTTAGCCACGTAAAAATCAATTGCCCTTATACATGCATGGTGCGTCGTATATTTGTTGATTAATGCTTTGCCATGGCAACCAGGTCGAAAGCCTTTTAGAGCATTCGAGTCCGCAACGCGCCCTCAATGGAAACCACTCCCGCCCCAAGCTGTGCGTTATTCCAGGGGGTAGCCATGCGTTATGGGTAAAACTGGTCAGTCATAAAAAACTGACCAGTTGGTCCCATTAACCCTTTGCCAGACGCCAAATGATCGACTGTTCCAAATTGAAAGAGATTGCAGACGATATTTTTAAAGGTGGTGAAATTGAAAAATAATTCTCTGATAGGACAGAAATCATTGTGGGAAAAGGAGAAATTGCTCGTTAAGAGCGATTTCTCCTTTTCCCACAATGTTTCCAGATTCGTCTGCAGTCTGCAACAAATCGGTCAAATGTCGTTATTGTATAGTAATGGGTTAAAGCGGGACGGGCGGGACAAGAGTTGCAATTGACGAAGCGTCCCCTCGAAAGGGTGTCTCTGTTGCATCTAGTTTAATTATACTGCCGCCTCAAATGTGTTACGTTTGTGGCAATGACAGTATTTTATACAAGACGTAAACTATACAGTTTCTTGCCACAAATATAAATATAACTGATTAATAATATCACCGTATTCTTTTTTGAACTATCAAAAGAAATATATATTTGTTTTATTGTATCTAGCAATTGTAAATGCAATTGATGTAGTCCAAACATCGAAGGCTTTAAGTCGACGGATGCATGCTTGTCTAATGCGACAAACTGGACATACGATATTATTTTAAACCGTTCTATGTTGTGGGATTTTGCATCTTTAAATTTTTTGTCAAAATTAAAAGTGACGGCAAAAGATCTGATGCATATCATGCAAAAATGACATTTTCTTGCTAAAGGATTAATTGCTGGTATGAACACTTGCTTCTTTTTAAAAAGTAACTTTAAAGGTATTTGGATGCAGATGCTATAAAATGGAGATATATTACTATCAATAAGCCGATTATACGTCCTTTTCAAACCAATGAATGGATCAACATTTTAAACTAGTATACGACCATTTGCGTTTAAAGCATCACTCGTAATTACAATAAAGAACGAGTGTGATTAATTTGGTTGCTATGATAAGTTGTTAGGCTTTCTGTTTTAGCAAACTGTGCAATTTTTCCATTTTTTTTTGTTTCAAACTCAAGCTAGAACATTGAGCGTCAAATCTTGCATTTAGGTGCCGTTGAATATGATTTACCTAGGAGTACATCTTCAAAATACATGGTATGCATAATTAGTTTTAAACGTTTAATATTCGACTTATTTAAGGTCATCTCACATTCAACAGCTTTGTAAACATTCCTTAAGGGTGGTCGTTAAATACAATATCCACTTTTTACTATTTCAAGGAATCCGATCCACCTGCTTCGATAACAAAGGCCGTTCGTGTGCGACCCTTGCATTGGTTCCCGTTTTTATGAAGACACAGCTTGTCCCCGTATTCAAATGACCATGTCGTTTATTGTGCGGATTTCAATTACCGCAACACGCTGTCAACAAATATCAATCCGTCCTTTTTAGATGAATTGATGCTCTGTTTATGCTTTCTCGAAATTTGCAGAGGTCAAGCGGTCAGATCAAAGGGTGCAACATATAAAGCCCCAGACAGATGGACATTATGGAGATTCGGGACCTTTTCATGGCTTTACTTCAATGAAGACACCTTATCTGTGTATGCTATCGCCATGTTTAATTTAATCGCGTTATTGAAGTAATTGTTGGTCATTTAGATCAGATTTCAACGCGTATCGCTATTCGTACACGCGTTCCTATTTTTGTGTGCGAAAACGAGACAACCAATCGTTCTGTTTTGTGCATGATAAAGGTATTTTAGTAAATTTAATAGACAGTTAATACATGTACGTGTGTTACAGTATAGATTGCGACTGGGAAGTTCAAGTTCACTATTTCGAACCTAAACCTGCAAAACTTATTTTTGGCTTTTAGTGATGCCAGTGCAGTATGATTAAAAACCTGCCATCTTAGAATTTTATTCCTTTAAATTGATTATTCTAATTGGACAGACTAATAAAACTGAGAGACTGTGATTGCCTGCACTATTGACCGTGATATAACAAAACTGCGACCGAAAAAAAGAACATGAACAGTCAAATTTTACCCACCACCAAGCTCTTAGTCGAAATGGTGAGTGCTCTATGACGCATATTCTTAAAATCACTTCGTAATATTTCGTAATAGTGATGGATCCCTCGGGAACAGAAGCGAACTATTTCGTAAACGTAAATGATGTTTACAACAATAAACTCAATCATAAATGTCAAGTCAATTTCGAAAGAAAGTTAGTTTCCGTTTTAATGGCATTATTGGTTTAAAGCCTTTTACATTGTCTTTGCCTTTGTTTACTTACGTGCTGCCATACGTTAAGAGAACGAGGCATACAACAAGAGGCTCGTTTGTTATATATAAATTCCGGTAAATGGTCCATCAGGCCTGCTCTCCATGCAAGTTCTTTTTTATTATCGCAGGTTCCTATCAAAATCCCTTCGTCGAGACAAACGTCTTCATTTTCTTCACTTAGCCCAGAGCGTAAGAACTGAAACTTTGAAAACAATATATTTTGAATTTTAATAGCTTTTATTCTCTAAACCATAAAGAAGAACTGTTTCGTCGAGATAGGCTGAGAATACTCCTTGCAAGCGTCCTTATTTTCTTCCCTAAACCCTTAATCGTGAGAGGTCATTGGTAACTTTGAAGACAATGAGGTTACATTCTAAGAGCGAAATTGTTCTTCTCTAAACCATAAACCATTGGTGATCGAATTATCCTTTCGGCGAGATAGGGTGAAATTTTCCTTGAAAATGTCTTAAGTTTCTTTCCTGAACCCTATATCGTGAGTATTCTGAAACTTTGAAGACAATGAATTTACATTTTAAATGTGAAATTCTATATTGTCTTCTCTTAGCAATTAACCATTGGTGGTCAGAGGAATCGTTTCGTCGAGATAGGGTGAGCATTTTCCTTGCAAACGTCTTCGTTTTCTTCTCTAAGCTCTATATCGTGTGTGCCCATTGGAACCTTTGAAGACATTGAAATTAAATTTAAAAGCACAATTCTAGATTCTCTTCTCTAAACCATAAATCTTTGGTGTTCAGTGGAATCGTTTCGCCGATATGGTGAGAATTGGCCTTGCAACAGTCTTCATTTTCTTCCCTAAACCCTTTATCGTGAGAAGTCATTAGAAACCTCAAACACAAGGAATTCACATTTTAATAGCGGAATTCTATATTTTCCTCTCTAACCATTAACCATTGGGGATCAAAAGAATCGTTTGGTCGATATAGGGTGAGAATTTTCCTTGCAAACGTCTTTATTTTTTTCCGTAAACCTTTAAAGTGAGGTATTATTAGAAACGTCTCGTCAAGTTAATTGTAAATAGTAGCAACGCTATTGGATTAACTCTCCTATTTTGAAATACTTTAAGAATATATGTTCAATGCGTTTTCTTATAAAGGCGTTATTTGGGCTAATTTTCTCTTTTTGAACAAGTAATAGTCATGTCATGCTCGTAGGATCAAATATGCAGCACTAGGTTATACTACGTCGTTTGAAATGATACAAACATTAGCTAACTAATACAATTTTCAAGCTTTCTGCAAATTGCGAGTGACGCCGTTTTCAATCCTTTTTTAACAGAAGATTCTAATAACTTGATTCTATAACTTGTCGATTCTCTTGTGTCTTAAATGAAGACTTTCAGACCAATTTATTTGATAAGTATTTTTTTGAGTCGGCTATCCGACAGTTGAAAGAAAACACTTACGTATCAATAAACACCCAGGTTCCAAGTTAGCAGATGTTGACAAATTTACATCTAATATAAAAAGAAGATAACAGCCTGGTAAGAAAGAAAATTTTGTATCGCACCAAAGGACGTAACACCAATGTCTTCTCTTTACAAAATATTCCATTAGAAGGCTTAAGTATTCGACATGTAAACCGCATTGCAGTTTGACACAGTAGTTATTAGAAATAGTTATGTTTTTGCACCCGTGAGTGGCCGTGACTCCCTTCTGATAAAACGGTAATATCCATATGCTGGTGTTTTGTGGCTCTCTTTATGGGAAAACTTTACGTCAACAAGTGCACATATTTCTTGAAGTTTCCCGGTGGTCTTTCTTAGGTCTTCTGCTGTTGGTGCATGCGACTGAGTCATTACGAAATTTATTAACTCCTTATGAAGGTTATTGGGTTAAACTTGTCCAGACTGTACCGACAGACTAATAACATCATTCTTACTCAATATTTTATTTGTTTTCTGTCCAAATAGAAACTTAAAGCGAATGACAAAAGTTTATCTCAAAAATGATACATCTTCCGTATTACATTTGTGCTGCAATCGTCATTGCAAAATAACTGATTGATCAAAAGAGGCAATAAATGCTTTTGTCAAAGGGTGATTACAATTTTCTGCAGTGAAAGCAGCAAAGAGAGGTATTATGAAGTATGAGTATAAAGGGGTCATGCAGGGGAGTTCTGCCCATTTTAAATTCGATTTCAATCGTTGTTTCCGGACTTTGAGGTCAAAGGTCGGGTCTGTTGTACTGAGCTAATTGATAAGGTTTCAAAATAAAGACTGATTGAATACAAACTTATGCACATAGTCTGTCGGCCACGATTACAACAGTTTAAGGTAGAATACTAGTTATCAGCCATTTTGGAATTCATTCTTTCGTCGGATTACTTCGGTCGTTCTCGGTATACCTCGGTCTGGGCCGGAACCATTCGCATTGAACCGAATAGATCCAAACCCCAGATTATGGGTAATATACCTTGAGCTAGACAAATCAAAGAAAAGCTCCAATTGACATGAACTATTCTACTGAATGTTACGTCATTCAACTGGTACCACTTATCAGCAGATACTATTGAGTTAAGCTGGTCTCAATTAATAAATATTGAAGCCTTCCAAAGGGGACATTAGTTCGGTCTTGAATCCATATTGAAAGGCTATGTAAGTATTAAGTACTTTAACCCAACTTCTCTTATACAAAATACGTCCTCCTCCTGCTGGCACAAAAAATAGAAACTTATCAATATTTACGATGCTTTAAGCTGTTACCTTTAATTATAACTGAAACATCACAAAGGGACAATATTGTCCATTTAGGAATACTTTTGTAAGGTCATACATGTATATGTATACGTAGTAAGCTGAAATTCTAAACTTAAACCCCAACCTTCTCCGATGTAAAAGACGCGTTTCTCATGCCAGCAGATCCTTTTTTAGAAAAGCTCAACAGCATTCACTATGTTTTAGGCCGGTACATTTACGATACAACCGAAACCTCCAAAAGTGACAATATGTTCCATTTAAAAATAATATTGTAAGGCTATATATGTATATTTACCTGATAACATTGAAGTTTCCCGAATGATTAACGGATTGCCGCTGGTTCTACCCGACTTGACCGGTCCTGATGGACAGTTTAGTACGGGGCCCTCATCAATCATGAAGAATAATGTTGACACGGTGTAAACCCTATATAACCAATAAATGAGATGACATTCTGAACTTCAAGCCATCTTCTCCCTTGCTTATGACGCCATCGCCCTTCCAGCAGAAATGATAGAAGCTTACGCCTTGAATCCTGGCTAACGATCGATCGGATCACTCTAAATTACTTTAATGTGAACATGTTCGTTACAGGGAATGACGGCATTTACTCACAAAATGAGCTACACGCATGCAATCCGGATCGAGTTAATGGATTGACTCACAGCAGTCGGTAAGTACCCCCGTCTCCTATCTACATGGAAGGACGGGTCGATGTGTGGGAAAATGTGTCCTTCTAAAAAGCATTATCCAAGGGTTGCCACTTAAGTTCGGTATCATAAAGGTAACGTTTCTGGTTAAGGAGAGGTAATTTGGCTTTGAATACTATGGAAATAGGAGTTTGCTTTTTATTCATCTAAAGAAGCAGTACAAGGGTCAGTGATGGTAGAGAATAAGCGCGGAAACACTGGGTTCCAATTAGCTTTATGTACAATCTCCAGAATGCTATAGAAGCTAAGCTGACAAAAAAGAAAATAACCAGTTAAGTGTATTCATACTACATGTATTTATATTACTTTATCTGTTCATGGGATTGATGGCATGGTTCAATAAAATAGTTTGCTAATATGTACTTTGCCTTCACGTAAGACCAACAGCAATTTAGTTGCTTCCTTGGCATGTATATCTGAGGGCAGATTCAGATTGGACTTAAACAGTTACTAATTGAGGAAAACGAATCTCATAAAGAATGAGTTGCTGCAACCTTTTCATATCAAAAGTCATTGTCCATGAAAGCTTTGGACTTTTATTTCATTGGGTTATCAGTTATAACACAACATGAGACTCATTCTAGCATTGAGTTGGAAGAACCAACATATCTAACAACGGTAGGAGTTGAAACAGATCCAGCGGTAAAAACCATAGACGTTTCTGACAAATTAAGGAGCTTCTTTGTGAAAATTCCTTTCCACGAGTAGGATCGAAAGCATGCGGAGAAGTGTCTGATGGTTTCGAGTCAAGTACATGTATGCAAGCCACACCTAATGCTACGAACTTGTTTCATGCTCGGTTAATTCGAGTCTCATGCAACAAAGTCGATAGTTCTAGGCGAATAAATTTTATAAAGTTAACCCAATCATGTATCTCGAGAAAATCCCTTTAACGAGTACCCTCAGTATTTGATGTTGATCAAACAAATGGAAATAAAGTACCCATATGTAACAATGAAAAGCCACACTCGAGTGCCCTTACGATCAAACTTCCGGTTTTCTTGTGACGATGCGCAATGGCAAATTTTTCGTTTGCTGTTTTAGGGTTTCGCTTTGTCTACTATGTCCAGGGTTTAGCAACAAGTTAATTAGACACCGGCGTAACGTTTAATTCATTTTCCGAGTCAGCGGAAAGACAGATATTAATCTATTTTGCTCACCAATTCGCGATTTAGTTCCGGTTCGGCGTGAACATTATCTAAAACACGGACTCATTAGCGCTTCGATCGCCCTGTAGATTCTGATAGATCGTCTTCAATAAAACATTACTAGATTAGTAATTAGTGCTCGGAGCGCAAATTGGAACCAGGCGAGCGTTTTGTCAACAGGGCTGGCACACGGGAAAAAGGGAAAATGGCAATGTTTTACCAGATTTCTTTATTAGGTTTCTTTTTACATGGACGTAATCTTTGATGATCAACCAGTATTAGGCGTTTCTGTTAAAGGGCTATCTCACAAAATACGTTGTGTGTGTAACAAATGTTGAAAAGATGATAAAAAATCCCTATTATTTAATAAATGTTTAAAACCTACATTTTAAAGATGCTGAAAACATACGTTTTCATCAGAGATGATTGTGGAACGAGCAAAAATAGATGCGCCTTCAGTGCTTTTACTTAAACCTTGGTTTAGTAATAGTAAAGGCGTCAAATGCTTAGAGTGTCGACCAATTTCATAATCTTGGTCGAAGATACTCTTTTCCATTCCAACTGTTTTGTCCGGTTTGATCCCTCTTTGATGACGTGACATATTCTTTCTCATACTAGATTAGTATAACTCACGAACTGAAAATCGAATACTGTTCAAATGTGGCGACCCAAAATACCGACACCATGTCTTCGAGTGATTGATATATCAACAGTAATTTGTTGTGGATATGGCTAGGGAGTCTCAACAACTGGTCTTTCGGTTCCATTGTTTTCAAAACCAGGGTAGCGTTAGAACTAAAATACTCAAAATCGAAAACTTTTCCAATGTGCCGAACCAAAATGTCGGAACATTGACTCAAATGCTTACTACGTCGACAGTAATTTGTTATGGACATGGCAAGCGAGTATCATCAACTGGTCTTTCAGTGACAAAAGAATTTCAGACCATGATAGCGTCAGAACTTACATACTCCAAGTCGCATTTTTTTCCAATGTACCGAACCAAAATGTCGGTACCATGTCTTCAAATGCTTAATACGTCGACAGTAATTTGCTCTGGACATGGCGAACGATTTCCTTCAACCGGTCATTCAGTGACATTGTTTCCCGGACCAGGATATTGTCAGAAAATGGTGTGCCAATGAGAAATGTTTCAATTAACCACCTCTTGGTGTTATACCACGGGCGAGAACAATTAATACCACAGAGTCCTGACTCGACATCCAAAAACCATTCGTAACTTCTCGGGTATTTCCGTGACCTGAGAAATTCACCTCGGACAGAGGTGTAGAGTTAGAAATTTTTTTTTTTTGTCCCTGCTAAAAATATAATTCTTGGGAGGGTCCGCGTTGAGTAGTTTAAATTACATGGAAGTGCTGAACATCATTGTAAATCATTAATTTTGGTTGGTTACTCATACATTATTGTTGAACCATAAGTTGTGATATATTTCTGTTTTCTTAATCAAATTAAGCATGTTGATAGTTGCAGATATTTTGCAATAATTGTTCATTCGTATCGCAGCAAACACTCATCAGATCGGTACCACCTTTTGAGATGAAACTTGCTTGCCAGTCGCATTGCTTGGAGTAAGAACGACGGGACTTTACGCCCAAAGGAGACCAACACATTATCACTGTAGAGATAGGTATACATGCATCTTAACATGTTCTTAAATATTTAAGACGTTTAAACGCATTTTAGCAGTAACATATGGAATCGTCCAGAAAGATCGTCTTTCAATAATGTAACTTTTCATGAATATTCTGGCCTGTTACCATTTGTCTTTAAAATGAACATCACCGTCTTAAATAGTTTAACGCTAAAGAATAAAGAGATAGGCCATAAGACTGTAAACATCTCAATCATTGATCGAGATCCACATTAAGAGCTAATTTCAAGTGGCTCGGTCACTTTTCTCTCACACCGAATTTACTCATAAAAGGTAATGAGTAAATTGTGGTCCACCAACTGTCTCAAAATTGCTGCAGCATTAACTCCAATTTACAACCCAAGCAGCAAGCTATTCGCAGCAATAGGCGGCTAACGAAGCTCTTGGGGCGTTTTCTCCCATAAGTGGACTCGATAAATATAATCACAACGATTGTCTTTGTTCTTGGAGGAAAAAGGACTAGAAACACATTACAAATTCCTTGAGGCTATTCTTAAACTTGTTTCTGTCAAGCTCCTATTGTTTCATCCTTTTTTTTCGAAGTCGGAGCTCGATAATGGTTATCACTTTGAGGTAGTAAAGGAAACGAACAAAGTGTCGAGTTAACATACTTATAAACATATGATTACATTTAAAACTCGACCAAAAAAGGGAAACTTGGTCTGACGAACCATTCTCCTTTTTGCACAGTGTTTCGAATGCAAAATCAGTTGAAGTCGCCTGTTTTGGGGTCATTTCCTTTTTCTCTCATGACATGCCTTAACCCTTAGAATGCTTGTTAAAATTATATTTTTGTGCCGTCCGCTTTTCAAAACCTTAAATATCTGCTTAATTTTGTTGATGAAGATACGTAGAGCAGCAAACAGGTTAGATCACAGGCCAGCTGCCAATTTACTTTGCAGCTGACCTGGATCTAACCTTTTTACATAAGCATGAAGTCAGTTTCAAGGGTGAAGGACGGAAGGAATCCAAAACAGAAAAAAAAAAACACATTCGTTGTCACAACACATCCGATGCGTGATTTCGTCCTTAATTTTTGGAATGTGTTATTTTAAGAAAGAGGACGTTGAATGATAATGAATACGACATTGAATGGTATTTGGTGATTCATCAATCAGCGACGGCTCACTCATGGTAACAGGATCCAAAACGAGGTCGTCATTGTTAAATGCACGAATGTTTACTCGGAAATATTCGGGAAGTTCCGGTGACATTGCCATATTGCTCAAATTGACTTGGTGTGGTTTAAACGGTTAGGGTTCGTTGGTTGGTCAGGTTTTTTTTTATAATTATTCGGTTGGTTTGTTCAAAGACATAGATAATGTTATCTATGCCTTTGGTTTGTTAGTCGGTAGGCTGCTTTATTAGTTTGGTTAGTTCGTGAATTCGTTGGTTTGTTAGTTGGTTGGTTGGTTAGTTGGTTTTCTGGCTGGCTTGTTTGCTATGTGGTTAGTTGGTTAAATTATTTGGATTGATGGTTAATTTGTTGGTTGGTTTGTGATTGATGGTTAATTTGTTGGTTGGTTTGTTTGCCGGTTTGTCCGTTTTTGTAGTTTTGCCTTTAAGCATACATCATTGTTCGGCACAGTATGCTTTCCAAGCCACTGGCGTCTTATAAGTGTTCCGTGTAGGACAAAGGTATTCGATGTATATACCAGACAACCATTTGAATAGTGCTCGTGTGAAAAAAGTGTTCATTTGAAAAAAAGCGAAACCGGTAAATGAACCCCATCCTTGATGAGCAAGACATTCTATTGAAATGCAAAGTAATTTCGTGGTCGCTTGTCTGTCTCTCTTACACCCTCTTTCCATTCTGAATTGTTTTCATACTCTTCCTCTACTGTCTCTAACACAATCCCTTCCTATATTTATTTCTCCGTTTCATTCAGTTTTTCATCTTCTTTCTTTTTTGCAAATCCTTTCTCTTTCCTAAAAATTCTCTGTTTTTTTTCCTATATTTTGTGTTCATAAATTGCGCGGCTGTGTAACCGAACTGCAATTACGCTCAGAAGTATTGACAGATCTCGTTAAGATCCATAATGCGTGCAATAGATGCTGCGAGCTATAGTCTATAAGTCTCCGACTTCAAAGACATCTTGCTGTGTATTAAGAGATTTATGTATCTTGGAAGACATCTTTAGAAATATTAAAATTCATATTAAAAGCATTATGGCTTTCATTTTGTCTCCCGGAATGATCCTAGATGGGATTTAAGTTAGATACAGCCGACGTAATTCGGTCTTTTATCATCAATGTTGCATGTTTTCTCGAGCAAGGGAAAAATTATTATACTTTGACGGGTTAAACTACTTCCTTGTGTGTAACAATGTATATGATCCATATTGAAAGCAATGGGAGAGGAAAAAGATATGAAAGTTAAATGATTTCGTTATGACGTTATGTAGAAACCATTGTGACAAAAGGATATATTGCTCGCAATGTGCACTTAGGTCCTTTATCACATTGGTTCCTAAAGGTTTTTTCATAAGATACGTCCGAACGAGGTGTAAGATTAATAGGATATTTATGGCATTGAACAAAGTTTAAAGCAGATTATCTCTGTGAAGACCATAACAGAAAAGTTCGATGTTTTTCCAGTGTGATATTTAAGGGATATAGAACAGGGGTCCGTTTTACTAAACAAGTTACGGAAAATATTTGCGTAAGTCATAACTGATACACATGGATAGTATCTTCATTGAAAATACAATATTGTAATGTGACACGTCATTGGAAGCGTCTCGGAGAGACGATTCCAATGATGTGTTACTTTGCAATATTGCTTTGCCCAATATGGATAAAAGCGGAATTATTGTTTTAGACTTACGCAAATCTTAAGCGTAAACTGTTTAGTAAAACCCCGGTCTTATTGCACCTCTGTACTACCAAATAATCGCATTGTGCTGTGAATTTCCATGTCGAAGGGATCTTAATATACGCGGGTTTAACAGAGATGGACCACAGAGGTGATGTTAAGATTGAATAGCTGTCTCTTGTGATGAACGTTGTGAGAATTTGAACAGGTCACGTCATACTTAAGACCATGGAAAAGCGTAGCTGTTTATTTCATTCATACAACACTGGTCAATGGGGATGGCATGACAAGTGATACACCGGTATAAATGTACACATAGGGGCTTAAATCCAATGGTATTTCGCCTCACAAGTAATAAAGTTCTGTCGTAGGACATATCCATTCATTTCATGTCATTACATGTGTAAATATCACAATAAATTGAATACTCTATCGTTGATGATACATTTGTGTGTCTATCAAGCCTACAATTTGGTTAATTGCTCTAAAATATGGTCTAAAGTGTTTTTCCCAATGTCAAATGCCATAGTGAAATACATTTCAAAATATTTTACAAAAAAATGCTTTATACCTTGGTGTCGCTAAAATACGAGTATATATTGGTGTTGCACAAAGCATACATGTACATTAATAGATATATACCAATCTTTGTATACATCAATGCTATCTGCTTTGGTAATAAATGTGCTCATGGTTTGCCTAAAGCCAACAACATCACCAAAATGGATTTTCCTTGTTATATCACGGTCGAAAATACAACAGTATGAGTGTATGCAAATCCAGATGGAATTATCGCAAAACATATGTCAGTTTGATGTCGACAACCGGAAGTTTAACATACATGGTTCCCGATCTCCTATAAAGTCTTTTAAATTGGGGTCAAGTAACCCCTGTCACTCAGACCACGTGATGTGGAAAACGTATTCAGACAGAGAAGAATTGAGTGGAAATTATGTATTCAATGTTAAACCATGTCGAAGTAAAAAGTCTGGGACTGGATTGTACTACGTCAAAATTTAATTCGATGAAATTAAATTTCCCTTTTTCCGAGTTAGAATATTGCATTAATTTGTTTAATGACTTAGAAATTGGACGGTGACTAATTCTAGGGATCGTTTTAGGAAAGTCTATCTTAAACAACAATATTTAGCATTCGTGCATATACTAGAGCAATGCTGAAGGGAATGTGTACGAGCAAATTTTCAGTTATCAATAATAATATAATAGTTTTCAATAGGTCAATTCACCATTTTAAACGATTAACTTTTTAATTGACACACTCTTAATCAGTTGGAGTAAAACATAAATATGTGTTCATAATCATACAAAGATGTTTTCGATTGCTTGCTTACTTTTTTTGAATGAATTATATGACTATGTTACTTGTTATGTCAGCCGACTTTTGGGCACATGTCACTGTCGATGTCAGGTTTTTCGAAGTGAACACTGTACTGTGCCAATAAAAGATATGTGTTTTTCAATCAACAGAGGTATGCATTCAACAGTAGTCCTTATGCTGAAAGTGAGAGCTTAAACGGATATAACGGATAAAGCGGTTCCCACTCATTATAGGGAGATACACCCGCATTATAAAATACTGGTTAAAACTATTCAATAGAAAGAAAGATAATTGTATTCTTTCATCTATTATTGCCTATCAAAGTAAAGAAATACACGATAATCAAGAAACTAAAAATTGGTGTAACAATGTAAAGCACTTACTAGAGTCATCCGGATTTGCTGCTATTTGGTTATTTCCAGAATCAGTGCAGATAGATAAATTTATACCTATTTTCTCATCTCGAATGAAAGATATTCATATCAGTAATTGGCATGAACAAATTTCACTTTCAACATCAATGCAACTTTTTTATAATCTTAAACCAAGGTATGAAAAATCCGGATACATTTATATTTTAGAGAGTAGATCACAACGAAGTATGTTAAGTAAATTAAGATTGTCATCACATGATCTAAAAATTGAAAAGGGGCGACATAGTAATATTTCAAGAAACGAAAGATATTGTGATTTATGCCCATTAGGTGATATTGAAGATGAGTACCATTTTACATTAATTTGCCCTTATTTTAAAGACTTAAGATCCATACACTTACCGAAGTATTACATCAAACACCCCAGTATGTACAAGTTCATCAGTCTGCTTAACACTGATAAAAAATCATTACTCATTAAACTTTCTAGTTACTACAAACATGCATTTATGATAAGAAGAAGTTACTATTCTATAGAATAGAAAGTAGTTTCAGGAATTGTATTAAGTTTATCTAAGTCGTCACTCTCATCCTGTATGTCTATCAAATTTTGCTTTTTATGCATATGTATAAGTTGTAAATGTACATGTCATTTTCATAGCATGCATGTAAAAATATAAATGTAATAACTATGAGCCTATGTGCTTAATGTTGAAATAAAATTATGTTATGTTATGTTATGATATCTTTTTTTTTAAACTGCCTGACAACTTTCATCTCAGTTCGAACTATCTGTTCTTCCCGTTTTATGAAATTAAGGGACAATGAGTATGTCTATTTTTCAATAAAGAACAGGAATATCAAAGAGTCAATGTTTCATAGATGTCAGTGGCGCTCACTTCCTCGTTTTAAGTGAGTCCACGTTGACAACGACCAATATACCATCAGTGGTCTGGCGAAAATGCTGTGTGGGCACTGTCGCACTGAAAAATATTAAGAGAATTGGATGGTACGACAACCGATATTATAATACTAATTAAACGTTTAATTGGCATGATCTTGAAGAACTCATGCATATAAGTTATAGCGCACAACAAAATGGACTAGTCAACAGCTCCTAGAGTTCATATTAACAAGACACGTTAAATGTCGGAGTTGCTTGTTCACTAAGGATTAGTCTAAAGCCCTTTTATGCTGACGCGCATTTTCATCGGAGTTTCTACTGCCGATGCCAATATGCCTTCCAAACCATTCAACAGTTTTCTTTGTCATTTCCTCGGAGTTCTTTTAACACCAATCATACCCATAAATACATTTTCCAACACTTTACAAGTCCAATTCATTCGCTAATGCGTTCATCAATTTTTCTGCCGATATTTTTGCGTGTACCGTAATCTCTTTAATCAAAAGTTGGCGTCAGCAGGCGAGAAATGGTCTACCACCTTTTAACATGGGACTCGTCTCCAGGAAACTGGACCATTTAGTGAATAATGCTAAGCAAGAACTGCATATTGAATTTCAACGTTTTTAATGATGCAGTTTTGAACAATATTTCAAATGAAGGGGGATTTTTCCAACGAAAGCCATTGAGCCCTTGTGACAAATTGCATGTTCGGTATTATGGCCATGAAAAAGCAAAGGGCAATTCCTGGTCAAAAACCTACAACTAGTAAATGGTTTGACGATTACCTTTGTGAATAAAGATTTAATTACCCTCTCTCTTCATGATTAGCCACATGGGTTCCTTTGTCAAGTCCAAAGTCTCAAGTAGGGAGAAAAACAACATTTTCTTTATAATGTTGGTGATAGGTCAATGAAACAATTAGAGAAATCGGACGTTTCGAGTAATGTCTTCTTTATCAAACAAGATGGAGGGACATATGTGCTGTAGTGTTAAGTGTACAGAACTTGGAATTTCGCCAATTTTCTTGCTGGCCTGGATCTAACCTGTTTGCAAAAGCACGAGGTCGGTTCTAGCATTGTAAGGGTTGATAGGGGCAGTTAAGAGGAATATGAACACCCATAGTTACAAGGCCACTATCTGCGTAGGTTCTAATTCCGGTGACATTGCTTTTTACGAGCGGTAGTTTCCCAACTGATTTACTACCTTGCTTGACTAGCCCTTATAGACGTTTCAACATGTTGTCTTCCTCCATCGTATAGACTCGAATATCGCAACATTACTGAAGTATTGTTGACGCTATATAAAACAAACTTAAACGAGATGGAAACACACGATGATTATTTTCTGATTTTTTTCTTCTATCAGCAGAACAATGGTATGAATAGTGAACCTGAGAACCTTTATTAGAAGTGAAATAATACTAAGATTTATTTTGGTGATACATATGCTGGTACAACATGTTAAAAACGACGATGTTTTTATTGGAAGCTCTAAACTATACATCTTTACCTGGCGCCGCGTATTGATGAAATTGCTAATCGCCTGAGCCTTCCGTTTGACTTTCCCATAAAAACAAATTGTCACGGAAGCAAAATGTTTACCATAAAAGCTAGACTTGGACAAAGAGTGTGTCAACTAATCTGGATATATCTCGGACTGTGTGTTCCACCGATGAAGCACAATGAAAGGTCAAGTGAATAGGGAAAATTAACGCTTCTTAGGCATATATTAACGATCAAACAACAGTGTACGCGTTACATGTACATGCACAAAGTTAGAATAAATGTGAGACTGTTATCTAATTTCGTAGGAAAACCATTCTTGTTTCGTTTTATTTAATTCAGGTTGAAAGCAGTTCTTATAGAAATGTTAAATCCGCGATAGCCACCTTGAGTTACAATCTGAACACATCGGGTTTATCCAATAGAAAACACCTCTGAAATAATAGGGATGACGCCATATTGTTTCCCGCGAGAATGACGTCACTTTCTTTCATTTCTAAGAATAGATCTTGAATGTAAAATCCAAAAAGTCGTTAAATTTGATTGATGAAACAAGTATACATGTCACAACAACAAATTCGCCATTTGGTATGAGTTTCTGATCAAAAGTGATTAAAAAGGATGTCCAACACTTCCATACACATTGAACTACTTAACATGCACGCTTAGAAAAGGTGTTCATCGGCGGATGCCGATTTACCCGAAAAATTGTAACCCTACACTTATATCCGAGGTGTATTTCACAGCTTACGGAAATACCCGAGTAGTTCCGATTGCTTGAGTTAATGAAACCGCTTACAAATAAAGACAGAACTGACACCACCAAGCGACTGTTGTTTCCCCATTCTCTATTTTCGTAACTAATACTGATGTTCGTCTTTCTTTACTTCGTTATGATATTCTTATAAGGGACACAAGCTGAAAACCAAAGGATGGTATTTCCTTCGTGCTAACCTTAGTTTTGGAAATTCGTTCAAACCTAATGAAAAAAGTAGGTTTCGGCAGTTGTCGGACATGTCATCGTCTTAAGGTGTCAGAACAATAACACATATGCCTTTTTTAAACGTCTTGAGTTATTAGAGTTATTTATTTTCCGAAAATCCTTTGCAAATCCTACATGAATATTAACAACATCAACGCTAGTGTACCAGATGATTAACGGAATAACGATGGTGCAACAAAGTTCGACCAATCTCTTATTTAGCGGTTTCCCACCGCTACTTGCGATTCAACTAGTAAAGCCCAAGGAAAGAAGTATATTGAGCCTCCTTGACCTAGTGGTTGGAGTACAGAACTTGAAATCACATGATACATTTCCGAGGGAGTTTAAATCCGGGTGACGGCAGTTGGAATTTCGTGAGAAGCAGTCTCTCCAATGACTTTCGGATTGCCGATGTTTTTACCCGGCTTGACCAGCCCTTAGTCAGAAGAGTAATGGGTCTTCCTCCTTTATTCAAAATCGGGCATCGCAACATGACTGAAATAATGTTTTCGTGATGTAAGACACGACATACAATTAAATATAAATATCTAATCCCGCTTGACTCGTAGGGAACTGGAAGCTCTGGGTACTGTTTTACTAAACAGTTTACGCTTAAGATTTTCGTAAGTCTAAAACAACAAGTCGTTTTATTTCAATATTTGGCAAAGCAATATTGCAAAGTAACACATCATTGGAATCGTCTCTCCGAGACGCTTCCATGACGTGTCACATTGCAATATTGTACTTTCATTGAAGATATTATCCATGTTAATCAATTATGACTTACGCAAACATTTTCCGTAAGTTGTTTAGTAAAACGGGCCCCTAGGTTCTGGTTGCTTTTATTAGGATTCGTAACCTTCAGATTTAAAAACAACTGTGTACAGTGTTAGGATGTATTCTTCTATCACGTTAAACTCTTCTTCTTAGACCACCCCGTGGAGATCTTAAGCACTGAGTTCAATGACATTTGAGTCTTTAAAAACCCATCACTGATGCCTTAGTAGCAGGACGTGAACTACACATTGATATATCCGATTTGCATTGTCTGTTTATTGTTTTATGACGGTGTCCCAATCGATTACTCATTAGAATGTCTTATGAGTCTATACTGATTGATCTTAGCCTGCTATTTTGACCAAAGCCGGTAAGTTTGGCTCCATCAAACAGTTTTGTACAAGTTATATGTTCATCTTTATAAGGCTGGGCTTTCGTGTGGGGTCTCATTGAAAATGAACAAAAAGTATTGGTTTCAGACAGATATAAACAGCAACACTTATGGTTGGTATGCGAGTGAAGCGTAAATATCCGAGAGCTTTTAAAAACCGTTCCATTTTTAGCGTAATAAAATCGCTCTCTGCAATTAATTAGTTGTTTACTGGAGTTTAATATCGAACAGTCTTTTGTAATGGTTCGCTATTTACTTTTCATTATCGAAAGTATAATAAAAACGAAGGTGAATATAATAGCATAGCATTCTTGGAAAACAACACGTGGGTCTTAAAAGTGTATGTTCACAGTAGTGAAACTTTAAAATAATTGAACTTTTGAACTTCAAATTAAAATGTCGTTGAAACAATGCGGTTTTGTATTGATTTGTGATATAAAATCAAAATAAGCTGTTGAAAACATAATTGATTCAGGCTGCGTCAATCTATCTAAGTATATACAGTTAAAACGAGGTAGATCTCCAAGCTTTTGAATTAAAATACATGTTTATTCACTGAATAAACACTTTTATCTTTAACTTAAAACGATTTTGTTTTGCATCACATGAGTATTCTTCTGAGCGTATCATATAACAGTACAGCTGCTGTTGGATTTTAAAGAAATTGATTTTAAATCTTTCAACATGTCCCACATCTGTGAACAAGCAGCTGCATCTTTAAATTCTATCATACACTGACACGTATTCGCTGTGAAGTACGAAGCATCTTAATGTGATGGTAAAGCGTGAAAATAAACAAAAACAAGAAGCTCACGTCTGACAAATACACCATTTGAGTAATAGCTGCATTTTGTCTAGGGAATATGGAAACTATTAGTATGACAGCAAGGAAATGGAGTGTCTGTAAGGTCTTCAACACAAAATGGCTGCGTCAGGAAAGAACACTGACAGGGTGAAAGTAACCGAGGAAAGCATTGTTCTAGTCGTTATTGTTGTATTGGGTCTTTCGGAGAGGAAATAGTATCAAAGTAATGGTGAAATTACACAGTTTATAGTCAATGAAGAATAACAACGGCCTAAGCTACCAAAAGCGCTAAGTAAAGCAGCTTTTATGATATTTTTATCCCGTTTGCTCGGTTGTCATGATAGTAGAAGACAATACACCCTTGGAACACACTTCTCAACTTTCATAGACTAGCTTTGCGATGCACTGTGTTTCCTCGATATTACTACATGTACACACAAAAACAGAAATGAGCTTCAATTTAATTGATCCAATTTTCAATTTGTAGCTGCTTGGCTTAGTCCGGATAAATCTACACACAACAACTACACTTGCGTTTGGAGATATCACGTGTGGCTTCTTTTCCATTGAAACGACGTGAATATTCCTCCCTGACAGGCAGTGACGCGTATAATAATGAATATATCATCTGGTACTTAGACAATCCCTTAACTAACACATACCCATGTGCCTAAACCGAATCCGAGTACATGTAGTGCCTTGCGTACGGGCGGTTTTATTCATCATCAACAGATATTACACAGCACCTACGTGCGTCATATTTTAATATTGCAGCATCGAATGAATGCAACTTAACCCTTAGTCCGAATGATCCAGACGTAGCTATTTCATTCTAACAAAGTTACAGCTTGGATCATGCGAGTTATTTTACCTGATAACATTTATTCATTTATACGACACATTGTGAAAACAGGGGAAATATATCGCTCTAGCAAATAGAAAGTTGGAATATGATGAATTACCAATCTTGGCAATTTCTCTTTTCAAACAAGTATTAAGTATGTCGTAAATTCAGTGGGTTCTTTTATAAAATCTTAACACAACTATTAAACTTATTTCAACGTGTTTGTCTAAAGTCTAACAATATAACCAGATCAGATGCCTTTTTACATGCATCTTAAGAAATGGAATATCTAAAGGTCTTTTTAATACTACTATGGTTTTTAAGTTTATCTGTATCATATTCATCGAAACATAACATCATGCGCTCATTGAATATAAATTCAATTATACAGTTTTTTATGATAAGTATGAATCATTGGAACTAAAAACCAAAATAATTAGACACTTTTTCCCATTCTTTTAATTCGATTGTGTAAAATGGTAGTTTTCTGTTACGAATTTTGTTTGCTCGCTGCTTTAACTTTGATTGTTAAGACTAATTCGCTAATGATTTAGAATTCAGATGATCGTAAATGTTGGATGTGCAATAACACACATCTTCTTTGCTCGAATAGCCTATGCTATAAACATTTCTAAAACAAAACAACTCGTAATTTCTAGCAATTCATACGAACGTTCTATTCCCAGTTAGGCATTTTGAATATAAAAGTTTCTGATTTGTTTTCAAATGGAAATTGTTTCTCCTGTTCTTCTTATTTCTCGGATAGATGATTAATATCAACAACAATTTCATTTAAAGCAGTAAAATAAAAAAATGAAAACAATTCTTATTTCTAAGGAAATATCGACGATGTGTGTCCTTCACAACCACGGCACAGTTAATGGCACAAACTTTGCGATCGTTTTGCTCCGCCAAAACTGGGTTCCTTCTGTACTCAGGCCAAATGAAATAACTCCATCTGCAAGTATGTGTCATTATACTCGATCAGTTTTCCGTATGTTGTTTAACTTTGAATGGGTGTGATGAATTGGAGTGACGCAGCTGTTCTCTACAATGTCCTTGAAATAAAATACCGGACTCTCCTAATTCTGTGTTCATTAAATCCTGCATAGCTGACAGATACTTCCATTGACAATGAAAGAGCTTTTTAAAAGAGAAACCCTACATCACGTATGTGTATGATAGTCTTTTTGCTAGCTAATGCATGTTTGGCCATGTCTTGCTGCAACCGAAATGGATCAAGATTCAAAATGTATTTCTAAACAAGGGGTGCTCTGCTCACATTCTACGTAGATTTCCAAAGGTATTGTTTAAGCACGTTCTAGTTCTTATTTGAATAGACAACATGTCAACCGTAACCTTCCTTCGGTAACCAAGGAAACAATCGAGCAAACACAGAAAGTCGTAACAGAACTTGAAGGTTTTAAAGCCACTCCTTTATAAGGGAATTTGAACTCGTCTAAATTAAAAGCAATAATAGAAGATAAATATGATTTACGGAAATCAATCTTTATTCAGTTGAATAGCGAAGGAAAAAGTGCGTCAAATATAAAAATAAAAATGAGTTCACTATAACCCAGTGGAACTTTTACTATGTACACATGCGTAATTGTTTCTTAAACAGTTCATTCAAATGAATATATAAGAAGGAACGCGTTTTAATTAATGAGGGACAGATGTCTTAGTTTGTCTATGGCTTCCCCGTTAAAATGATATGAACATGAGATGATTTCCCCGTGTCCTTAACCTTTAGAATGCTATCTAAAATTCAAAAAATAGATTTGTGTGTCGTCTGCTTTCCAAACCCTAAACATATGCTTAATAATGCTGGTGAAAGATACTCATAGTAGTAAACAGGTTAGATCACAGGTCAGCCGCCAATAACTTGGCGGCTGGCCTTGATCTAACCTCTTTGCATAGGCATGATGTCAGTTTCAGCACTATAAGGGTTAATAATAACATGTTACAATGAGACAAGCACGACACGCACATATGACCGTCGGGCATCTTTGAGAATTTCATATCATGTATGGCTTGAATATGAGTCTTATTAGCTAAACGAGAGGGTACCGGGGATCAAATATCACTACGAAGCCATGTTATTTGATGTCCCCTGCACATCATATTAAATTGCATTCGTAAGGATCAGCAAGATTCAATTGATAACCATCACCCATAATAAAGAAACCAATACATGGACATAGATACAGATTCCGTTTCAAAGTTCAAGTACACGTGTGAGTTTTAAATCATATTTAAGACTTAAATACATGTTGTTTATGTATTTGATTTTATGTACTTGTGCATGTTTCCCAAAAGACTGCTTACGTTGTTTAACGTGAAAGTAGTTACATATTCGGTTGAGTGGGAGCCACTACAAATGTTTACCTTAACGTGAACCATATCACTTTGAATCCTAAGGAATTGTATCGAATGATATTGTGCAAAATCTAAAAACTGCTTTCATAAGCAAACTCCTTGATTAACCCTGTTTGAACAAAGAAAACTCGAATCAGGGGGAGGGTTAGACATGTCAGAGAATGGCTAAGGTCTAGCGGAGAGGTTAAATAGCAAGTCCTGGGTTCAGTCTGTGGCTGAAAATCGATATTCAAACATTAGGCTGTGCAGTGATTCCGTGCACAATAAGCTGTTAATTACAAATTAAATAAGCCCCATTCTATTATATTTCCATCCCCGAGTGCGCGGAAAGCCCCAAAAATAATCTCCATAAATAATTCGTAATCCTCTAATTACGCTGACATATACGTTTAACATGAAATCTGGCCCCGAAATTGGCGCAGTTTCGTGTAAATTACCCCCACCCCCCGTTGACAGTCTCGCCGGGGTCCCATGTCTCGCGAGAGATTTACAGCCATTTCGTTTTCAATTTGAATGGTATCTCACGCCCTATAATGGTCAACGCCCTCCCAAGAATAACACGCGTTAATGTTCAGACTTCTACTAAATCTTGAGAACTGTCCAAAATGAGAACCTTGGGCGGTTTACTCAACGTAAGCTGTCCCCCTTTTATCAGAACGATATTTAAATGTTTTCACAATGGCGTGGCTATCAGTAAATGCGGTGAAATATTTGGTTACCAATTATAAGTTATAGTATGCAACGTACGTACGATGGCGTTTTGACAATTACTATGACTTGAATATCTCTCCTCGAATACTTGGAAGTAATTGCAACATACATTTTCAGATCGAACAATGTCAATATTATCTATGAAGTATAACTCATGGCTAGAAGTTACCAATTTCGATAAACGAGGTTATGTGTGCGAAACGACCGTACGATAGCTTATCACTTAAGCTGAATTGGCAAACTGCATTAAAGTATGTTATCTAGCCCAAATAACTACAGTCCTTGAAAAACTGCGTTTATCAGCTCTTTGATAGTACTGTTCATATAGCCAGCTTGACAATGAACTGAGAAACACTTACAGTGCAGCAAAGCAGGCTAGCATTCCTTTTTACAGACATATACATTAGGTAGTTCCAATGCTTAGTTAAGGTACAGGCTGTTTTTTTGTTTTATTTCATCCTTTCAATCATTCAAATCTGGCCTAACGTTCTGTGATGAGAAACTGATAAATTAGTATGGTTTAATACCAAATCGGTTTTCCTACGACGCCGTCGATATTTGGTGCCAGCTCTGGTATATTGTCAAGGACGTTTCTCAGTAAATCAACCAAACTACTATCTGTGAGACGTCAACATTGTGATAAATCAACGGATACATCCTCTCTATCGGCTCTGTGTTCTGTGCTTCTTAAGTGGGGATTCATATAAATTACACGACTAATACTGATTTATGACCAATTTCGCACTTTGAAGGAAAAACGTTATTGATTTAGCATACATGTATACCAACTCTGAATTGTCATGTGTATTTGCTTGGAAATTCGACAGATATACGTATCATTTCTCTTTAAATGTTAGAGAATTTTATGTGTGGTACTATGACTGCAAACTGCAAAGGTTTCATTTTAAATTCTAAATTTGAACGTAACCAAATGCTAAATATAAATTAAATCGGTGATATGATATGACTTTTGGCCAATATCTGACTGTATCGAAGTTTCTGACTTCCGCTTAGTCAGGCTTAGAATAGGAAAGTGTCCATCATTCTTGTTGTTCAATATTCAAAATATCGTTGTATCTTGCCTTTACTCAGTAAGAAATATACTGGTCTGGTGTCTCTTTTCTTGACATTTTGCTATGATAGTGAATCACATTTCTAATTGTTTGACAAACTTGACACATTGGTGCATCTCTCGTCTCTTTATTCAGTAGCAGAGGTCGTCCAGTCTATGCTTATCACTTTACCGTATATCGTAAACGGATAAAGCGTGCATAACGCTTCAATTAAGGAGTCTCATATGCTACCCTGCCCTTTTTGCGTCCCTTTGTCTCCGACTTAACCAGCGAATCACACTTCTACTTTGTGAATCTTCGACAAATTTGACATACAATATTGGTGCTTCTTACGTCTGCTTAATCGGTATTTTTCTGTTCTAAAGCTATTGGAGTATCTTTTATCAATAATCCAATATATTTATATTTCAGTTGTCGGTTAAATGTTCGACCGATGCAGTTTTAAATGTTTTCTTTTATTTTGTTTAACTAATCATCGTTTGCGTCAGCGTTTCTAGTTCTGTTTTAAGTCAATATTCAAGCAATGTCTTACAGGAAGAGTATACAATATCGTATAGTCTATCGAAAGTTGCTTTTTTCAATAATTAGCTTTCAAAGCGTTGAATTAACATGGCGTTTTTGCCAAGTGCGCGCCATTTTTAAGGACGCGATACTTAAATGTATTCTCATGAAATTTCTTCGATCGAGTGTCATTTGAAACCGAAAGTGCATTTAAGATATCCTCGGCACCCAGTCATTAATATTTATAACTGGTATTTTCAACAGCAATTTTCCAGTGAAAGCATGTAGAATTACACAATTTCGAGCAAAATTGGCCAATAGCTCACGTTAACCGGAAGTTATACCTCAAACAATGGGCGAGCGGAAGTGGCGCTGTAAATTTCACTCTATTGACACAACAGACACTTTTCGCGGGAAATGAACGTGCCAATTAACCCGCCCAGCAACGCCTTTCGCATTCCAGGACTGCGGATGGCTTTTTGACTTTTAATGAGCTTGAGATTTGATTGTGGCGAATTTAAGAAACATGTCTAAATTAAATGTCACACCGTTTGACATAACGACTGACCGATCAGTGTTGAATGCGTCACCGAGTTAGCCGTTTGGAATTCTCTTCGATTGCAGATGGTGATTTTTTTCTTTTTCGAATCGATGGCAACTGTAGAATATATAACCTTAGAATATGTTGGTAACGTATACGAAGCCTTGCTTTATTAATACAGTAAGTCCATTTGTTAAGCAATAACTTTCTTGGACGGTACACTTATTCAAGCATGAGAAACCGACTACTCTACCAGAATCTGTTTTACGATAGCATCCTCTTACAAATATAATACTTTGTGTCTCGAACAGAGTGTTTCTTTAGGAAGTTTGCACCCGAATGCAGTTTGTATGTTAATGATATCACTAAGACGAGATTTTACTGTGGGATAAGTATGGACAAATTAAATATTATTTACGATATTGGTTAGATACCACTGGGAATAGGCTCATACATGGACGAATTGTTCATTCAAGGTACACCTAATAATGCTGGTTCATGGCGACCTTAGCATCATTGAACACAAGATATTTGGAAAGAAGGATTTAGCTATTTGCACACGGTATGCGTTCAGATATTAGCAATATGTACAAAACAACAGTGACTGTAGACTTGCCATGGTGCGCTGTTGTAGATAAATGTATTGCTGCTATAAAGATGTTCCCGAAAATGTATCTCTGAACCTATTAATTATTTAAGCGTATATGTCAATGATTAATGTTTGAAAATGGTAGAATTTATGGCATTCGAAATGTCAATTCCCAGATCATCCATAGTGTCGAATGTTTCATTGCATAAACCTACAGACATATGAACAAGAGAATGTATCAGTGTCGCTTTGAGTTTGTAATCTAGACAAGAAATCTAGTCGGTGATCCCTCTCTTGTTTGTTCTCATTTGAACTGTATCTAATGGGTACCTACAGTTAGGGCTTTTTAGGGGCAAAAGTTTTAATGTATTGCTCCTTTTATGTATTTAAGTACAATACTACAGTTATGAAGCTAAATGATTTGTGTGGATGCAAAAGCATAACTTAACTGTATGTTGTATATCAACCTCACATTATCACGGGCTGGCCTCCTTTCGTTTCAGAAAAAAACTTTTTTACTTTCATTTGTTTTACCCTTCTAATTTAATGATTTGTTACAAGGTATTTCATTATGTTAAGCCTAATTCCCTGGAATGTCCGTTACTGCTTAAACGTTTTTCAACTTTTGATTAAAAAGGAAATGTAGCATACCGTAGAGTATTGGATAAAAAGCACTTTGAACAAGTTATGTTTCTCTATTGTAGCTATTTATCCTTTTGAAACAGTGTTTTCTAAAAGCATGTGCAGCAGACGGAGAAGGATTGTTGGGTAAGGGATAAAACGACAACAACGGGATTATGAAAGGAGACAAGACAAGCCATAGTACAACACCGAAAAATGCGTAAACTTTGTTGAGCTGCCAACAATGATTGGAATTTTAATGTGTTAAGTATTTGTGAAGACCGGAAATTTGGACGCGAATGGAATAATAACGAACTTTACCGAACAATACCGAATCCGACTTTTGTTGATGAATGGCGTCATTCTATCACGTGCGAGGCCGCATTGGTCATACTCTTTCGGACGGCATTTTGTAAAATATCGTAGCAGACGTCTTTAGAAAACTTTGCGTCGAAAGTACAATTTCCCTGTAAGGGGCATTTCTGATTCCGTTTAATACCTTGATTTGACCAATATATAATTTAAAACAAATTAAAACAATATACAAGAGAAATACAATGCTCGTGTTCTTGTAGAGCAGTTTCATCCATCGTATTGTTTGTTGGTTACTTTTTATTTTGTTTTTATATCACAATTCACTGATTAATGTTTTAGTTGAAAATCATCAGACGATACTATATTCGGGTTCAATTTGCATTGGGTCTTTTCACACTAAAGCCATGAAACAAACCATTTCAATTCGCATTCGAGTTTGAAAGAACGATCGCACTAGGGTAGAGGTAAATAGTACGACCCATATGTGGATGTTAGCGGTTCGATATTTTTGGACGGTTTATAATCCAGACAAGGAAACACAATGGCTTCTCTCGATGGCATTCTTGGTAATGGGAACCAGCGTCAAAACTGGAAAGATAAGTCCTTGTATTACGTAGTGGCTATCTAACAGATTGAAAATGAAATACATTATGTTTTCTAAACACCCTAGCGATGACAATAACTATTTCAATAGACAGTTTCTGATGGCCATGATTCAGCTTGTGAAGATGGCACTGTCCGTCTCGTGCGTGGTTAGTGGCGCTTCGATATCATTTGGTGGATGAATTAAGACAACGAAGAACAATGATAATAATGGCTTTTTTATGTTACTCTGTAAAATGGAAACCAGCATAACAACTGGAAAAGTATACCCTCTTATGTCAAAGCAACTGCATCACAGATTGAGAGTATTTGTACATTATGGTTTTTCAAACATCATAGCAGTGAACACAATCATTTCAATACACTTTTGAGTTTTTTGGTGGCATTGGTCAAGCTTGTGTTAAAGTCAAATGACGGTCTCACTTATGGGTGGTGGCAGTTCGACACCTCTGGGTGGTTGATACCATAGACAACGAAAATCTATGTTAGTATTGGCTTCTCTCGATGGCAATCTTGGATATAGAAACCAACTTTAAGTCTTTTTAACAGGTTGAGTGTTTTTTGTATGTTATGTATTCTAAACTTCCTTAGCCGTCAAAAATAACAATTACAATACACATTCGAGTTTTATGGTGGTCATGGACCAGCTTGTGTAAAGATGAATTGTCCGTCCCGTGTGTGAGAGGTGGCTTCACTCGATTATACTCTTATAAATGAGAACTGTTGATACGACTGAAAAGTTATTTCCCGGTTTATTAAATAACTAAATAACAGAACTATAGTCTTAAAGAAAAATGCAATTACCAGTCACGTTGAAACTAGATGTGTTTTTCATAATTTTCTCTTTTGAATTTATGAAAATAATAATTAGAGCCTGTGAGTGTTAGTTGTTTACGCCAACGATTTTATTTTGGGAGATAATTACCCCGTCTTTGAAGAGAAGCCAGAGGAGACAGAATAAGTACGAGTTTATTTTTATATCGCCAGAACATAACGTAATAGATACTTAATATCGCATTCATGCGCGAACCGGTATTGTTTCGTTTGAATCTGGTTGTTTCTGTATTTAAACAGTCCTAAACATTGTGAGAAACGAAACAGGTCGGTCAGTTTGTTAGAATATTTTTTAATCACAAAAGAGAAATGCATTTGGCTTAATTGGTCATTTAGAAAGCATATCATTCAACCGATTCAAATGATGCATCAACTATCAATTATAGAGGTACCAAAGTACATTCTGACTTCTTGGCAAACTTTGTGAACGTATTTATGTCCCAAAGCTGCCGAATCATTTTTTTACATGGATACAACATTAAAGCTCAGAGAATCGGATATGAAACCTTTTTCCAAGAATCGAAGATTCCTTTCGATTGTGTCAAACTCGACTGTACTAATCACGCTCTGTCTTTCTCTATTTGAAACCTTTGCGACAAGGGGGATACACAGCATGTAGTCTGGTTTATTTGCTTCCTTTGTCAAGACAGTCTCTAGAGTTTTCTTCGCCATAGGGACCAAACCTTGTCTATATATAGTAAGCTATAACAGAAGTATGCTGTTGTTTTATGTTTCAATACGCAATATGCCGTCGGTGAGCCACGCGCTCAACCAATTTACGCACAGGAAGTACAATTACTGCGCTTCAGCGAGGATTTCATAACTACTTTAAAATGTCATTCGTTAACTGAAACGACTACTAGTGAATATTTCAGTAGCTCTCTAAGACGTTTTTATTGTGTTTCGCAGCAATTAATGTCTTAATTAAGTTATCTAAGTTCTTTGTTATTATACATGATCAGATACTTTTCACTCACCCGGTGTACCATGTGTTTGCAGCAGATGTCTTAACGTCTTCGCCAATGTGAAAAAAAACCTTCGAGTTTGTAAACTAGTAAATCTTGAAAGTAACTCATTGAAGGTTCATTGAAAGATTGAAAGCTTTCTTTACTAAAGGGCTGGTCAACCAGGTTGGAACCATTGGTGTTCCGTAAGTTCGAAACTTTGTGATTTTAAGTATTGTACTCTAGCAACTCAGCCACATAGGCTCTGGGTACGGTTTATCTAAACATTCTATGCTAAAAGTTTGCGTAATTTCAAACAACATAACCTTACTTTTCAATACTTCGCTAAGTAATATAACATAGTACAGCATCATTGGAATCATCTCTCCGAAACGCCTCCAATGCATGTCACATGCTACTAGTGAACTTAAACTTACGCAAATATTTTCCTTAAGTTGTTCAGTAATACGGTATTCTGATGTAAAAATTAAACAAGCAAACGCCACGACGACCGTCCATTGTATTTCACGTCCAAAACTAGCGATTGAAGGATCTAATCTAGTCAAGGATTCCCATGCACTGTTATATAGAATTTCAAAATCTTAAAATGAAAATAGGACGACAATAAAGTGTTCATTAATCCCTCTGTAGACACTATAAAACTAGCTCGAAAACTTTGAAATTGTCTTAAATCTGTGAACGGCGCAGAAACCCGATCCGACGCCATATTGCTTCAATCCTTTACCCGATAAAACAAATTTGGGGCTTATCGACTGTAAGTTACGTGATTAATCAATCAACCTTGAAAAACGTTGTGCAATTGTGAAATAATACTGTTGTTCTTTAAATGTGCAAACCATTCTTTTCCACAATGTTTACATGTTTTCCGGCGTTGTCGTCTCTCTAAATGAGGCACTTAAATCTGTTCGAATCGGGGAATGGGTTTTAAGCATAAATCTCCGAGCATTCCCCGAGAGTACGTTATACTAGAGTCTTGGTTACCGTTTTTATGTCGCGTGCAGACCCCATAAAAGTCGCATCCCCGGGTCGATTTCACTCCGGAATTTCACATGTAGCCCTTTTTCCTTTTCTAGAGTAGTATTTTGCAATTGAAAATAGTATAAAAAGTCACATACATGGAGGGAAATATCAATGCTTTGTCATTGAATATAGATATTTTCGTTGGGGTTTGAGACTTTCCAATATCACTTACGTTATATTGTCAATAGAAAACAATGAAACCCATTTATTTCAAAATTTCCAAGGTGTACTCTCCCCTTATATTTCCCCAGTTATTTGTGTCGTAATTGGTGACAAAAAACCCTTAAACGTCAAAATGATACATATGTTGGAACAAAACTGTATTTATCATCAAACTCGGATACCATTGCCACATACATAGATTTATTACAGAGACTAATTTCTCATTTTAAATTTGTTTCCAAAAACCTTTTTCTCAGGATTTTCGATTCTTCGAACGGGTTAACCCTTTCAACGACAGCGAATCCGGGTGAAATTTCTGTCAGAAAGAGGAAACAGTCTTTATTGTGACAAAATTTGTCACACCATAAAGTTTATCCGGAGACCTTAATCCAATCATTTATATTGATGGAAACAGAAATCTTTGCTTATTAATTGCTGAACAAGAACGAGCTTATCGTTGTATATCTGATTTAACACTAGCGAGGCCTTACGTTCATCGACAGTAAACCACGCGGTTAGTTTTATGCTTTTACTAGAATAGGATACCGATTTATTCAAGCCATCATTTCATACTAGTAGTTAAGAAGGCCAGAATGGGACAGTTTGTTTAGCCTCCCCGTATAACCTCCTTTGCTACGTTTACGTACACGTTAAGGGTTGTAAATGGCATCACATAGGTTCCGATATAACATTTTCATCTGGCGAGTTTAACACGCTATATAGCTATCGAAGAAAGTTTAATTTACAACTTTAATTTGGAACATGCTAATTAAACGAACAAAGCACTGGCCAGTAGCCCTCTATTTTATATTAAACATGATTCCAAAGATAATGCTACTTGCTAAAGGGGATATCTAGTTCTATCATTTGATATAGGATTAGTGATTGGTTGCAACAGCATTGGGACTTACCAACAAACTATAATCACTTTTCTATACTTAGGATCTAAACATGTCTGCTGTCAGTCCCTCTTAAACAAAGGGTTCGTCATGGTCTTTTATTAAAATATCGTTCAAATCAATATAAAGTTCATGCAGGTTCGGTAACAAAAGTGTTACTCAAAACAAGCACAACCTTTCCTAACAAATAGTTTAAGTTAAAGATGATTTTCTCTTCTACAACATATTTAATACTGTGAGAAGAAAAACCAAACATTAGTTTAAACATCCAGAATAACAGCGTAATGTCGATCAAATCAATGACATGCAGGTCCCAAAAGGGCGGCAATTAAAAAAAAAGGCAAACTCGAGGGATTTGAATTCAAATTTCAGATCAGAGCCGTCTGATATGATAGCGATCCCCTGTTAAAATGGATGTAATGAGGGGGTGGCCTGACAGGGAAATGCATCAGTGGGAATGAGTTCTGCCATAAGAATAGAGCGACCCTGACAAAAATCACTGCTTTACGTCCTATTGTAAGCCGAGTACATCGATTCTTCGAATGACTTAACTTGTAAAAAGTAATTACCGACTCGGTGATTGGACCCAGTAATTAGAGAGGTTTCTTTTTTTTTTCATTGAAATGACATCATCCAATTTAAAAGATACTTAGAGTAGTTTATGCTCTTTTCGAGAGCAAAAGGGAATCACATCAGATAACCATGGATATGTTATCCAAATAAGAACAAGGTGCAAAATGTAATACAGAATGAACATTCTTTCAATGTTATCGCCCATTTCGAACATAATTCGACTTTGATTAGGGTATGGCTAAGAGCCTTTTTTGTAGTGGACTAAATACGTAAATTATTAAGACGATATTACAAAGTGTTGTTAGGTAATGTGAATGGGAAAGTCACTTGGCAAAATAATTTGTTTCATTTGTACCAATGGTATTCTTCTTTTACGCCAATCATCTGAGACAAATATTTGGTGCAAAAGATGCTTCTGTCGTCTACACCATAGTAAAAACCGTAAGAGAAATGATAAAACATTAGTTTAAACATTCAGAATGATAACATAATGTCGATCAAAACATTGACATGCAGGTCCCCAAAGGGCGGCAATAAAAGGCAAACTCAGGGATTTAAATTCAAATTTCAGATCAGAGCCGTCTGATATGATAGCGATCCCCTGATAAAATGGATGTAATGAGGGAGTGGCCTGACAGGGAAATGCATCAGTGGGAATGAGTTCTGCCATAAAAATGGAGCGACCCTGACAAAAATCACTGCTTTACGTCCTATTGTAAGCCGAGTACATCGATTCTTCGAATGACTTAACTTGTAAAAAGTAATTACCGACTCGGTGATTGGACCCAATAATAAGAGAGGTTTCTTTTTTCTTTGAAATGACATCATCCAATTAAAAAAATAGTGAGAGTGTTTTATGTTCTTTTCAAGAGCAAAAGGGAAATGATTCACATCAGATAACCAATGCTATGTTATCCCAATAGGACCAGGATGCAGAATGGTTCTTCTTAACTTAAGTCATCACACAGTTCAATAATCCGGCTTTGAATTTTGGGATTCCTCGCTCGAACTTCTGATTCCGTGGTCGAAATCCTGGCTCGCCGAAGTCTTTTGGCAATTCCAGTGACCATGCTAATATCATTTCTATGTCTTCTGAATAACCAGCTTCAATTCGAATCATTGATAGTCAGATGACCATTAAGGTCAATTTAAGATTATGATTAGGAAAGACCAGCCTGGGGCCCGATTTACTAAACAACTTACGGAAAATGTTTGCGTAAGTCATAATTGATAAACATGGTTAGTATCGTTGATGAATGTGCAATATTGCAATGTGACACGTCATTGGAAGCGTCTCGGAGAGACACATTCAATGATGTGTGAATTTGCAATATTGCTTCGCCTAATATTGATAAAAGAGGAATTGTTGTTTTAGACTTACGCAAATCTTAAACGTAAACTGTTTAGTAAAACGGTACCCAGAACGGTACGAATCCATGTATAAATCAAACCATTGCAGTTTATTTTGTATATCTTTGAAAGCGATGTAGGCATTCAAATTCATTGAAACGTTTGCAAAGCAATTCCTGAAAGAGAGAGACAAATAGATAGTTTACTTATAAATTCATTCAAATACGAGATTTGGCGCTATGAGTCACACCATGTATGTTAAACTAAACGTCTTCAAATGGCTTTTATGGCAACAGTTTAAAGCACTTTGAAAAAGGGACTTGTGCTGATAACATGCGTATTCTCGTTTTAATGTAAGTTACATGAAATGGCCTTTAAACAAGCATTTGGTTGTTTCTTTTCCATTTTTATATCAACTTTGCTTGTTCTTTCATCGTGATATTGTCTGTTATTATTGTTATCGGTACAATGAAAGGGTTTAGTGCCCCTATTTTCTCGACGTAGCTCTAATATAGCATTGCATGGTTTCGAATTGCCTTTTATTGCAGCGCTCCCGCATTATAGATGATATCACAAACTCTCGCGTGATTCCACGATAACTTTGTTGTTCACGAGTTGCGAACAGAATTGTAACAACAAATTGACATGAAATACAACAAAGGCTATACTAGTCTTGGATTAAACGGTTGGTCTGAATATACGAGTTATGTGGTTTCAAATCTGGTAGGAGAGCTAGTTTAAAGAACGATAACCAGTATACAAGTTTAGATAAATCTTTGAGCATGTCACCTGCCTAGGGAAATTTCATCGTCTAGCACAATGATATCAGTTTGGAATGCAAGTACACGTTTATTCTAACGCAACTGTAGCAGGAACATGTCTTTTCTTATGGCTCAAAGATTCCTAACTTGTTTCACCCAAATAACGAAATTACTCATACATACAAGTTTTCTTTTGGCCAAGCCCAAAGTATTCTTTGAGGGGAGATCTGTTATATATTAGAATACGAGTTTCCTTTTTATAAATTGTTGTATTGTCATCTGAAATAAATGGTCTTTCGAGAGACGTTTTATAAAAGTCCCTTGCATTGAAATATGCTGGGTGTGAAAGACGTATAGACTAGCTTTTGAATAATTTCTTTCAACATGAACAAACCAGTGGTTGATTAGTCTTTTTGCATCTCTCAAAATTATTTCATGTACACATAGTGTTGAGAGGGAAAGTTAAAACGTGATTAGTTAAGATCGAACGGGTATGTGTTAGTCAAAATCAAAATATTTTTTTATTCCCTTTACAATTCGTTCCCATCGAGGTACAGCTTGCTAAAACTGATATTTATACAACTCCGTTAGCATTTATTTTACCATGAGTGTATCGTAAGTATTATTCGCACAAACTGATCCGTTATGAGGCTTTGTATTGTATTAACTTGAGAATACTCGGGAGAATCCGTCTGCAATGACCTTTTGTTCGGGTATCGTCGTTGGATAAAGATTAGTTGGTTGAAAAGCAGTCGTAATAACATGTGTTTCTGTAGAATAAATGATCGACGGGACAACGCGCAGGCTTTAGAACCTTGAGGTGGCGCAAACATCCGAATGGTCCCCCGAAAGTAAATAAGTGTCAAATTAAGTTTGTTGAATAATATGTACAAATGAATCTCTAAAACAGAATACAAAATTAATGAAACAATGCGTAATAGAAAATGTCGACCCGAATCAATCTGTGCGATTTAAATCGCACAGATTGATTCGGGGCAACATTTACTTCATTGAAAACTAAAGGTTAACCCCATTTTTTTACGGCGACGTCTGTAAAGTCGGCTTTAATTCATCTCACAGCATGGGTCTCAGCAGAAATGGACACAGGCTTTAAGTTGGGTTTTGAAGCCCCTCTATTCATCTTTACTATACGCTTTGAAGACCAACTAGGTCGGGTGAAAGGCTTAATACTACATTATATTCCCCCCTCTAACCTATGAATATTTAAGTCGCCTTTTTCAATAAATATTATGCGAGTCGCCGCCGGACAAAAGGGCGTGGAGAACGTAATCAAGTTCCGATTTCAAAGACAAAAATCTGTCCTTTTCCTTTTTTACAAGTAATTCTGAAAATGGTACTGAAAATTGAATGTTTAGAATTTGAACAGACACGTGTAATGTATAGGTATTCTTTGTGACTAAAGGTAAAAAAAGATTTCATTTGAAAGGAGAAATTACTCGATACAATTGAATTGATCCGTTTATCGCAATGGTTCCTTTAGAATCCTGCAGCAGATGTTCTTAAAAGTGTCTTTATTGAGTGAGGAATGGACAAGTAAGTTCTTTCTTGATTACACGGACGACTTGACTACTCTGCTATAGGAGTGCATTTACCAATGATTAACCGAAGGTGTAAACTATTTTCCTTAAAAAGGTATTATAATGCATGGCCATTTTACAAACAATAGTTATCTTATGTCTTCAAACTCTCATATCATTTTTAATAATTCGACTTAATCAATCTACTTTTTCAATAAGCAGAACAACTAGAAGTAGTATTTAATGTTCAATATCATATCAATACGCACAAAGTTTCATTAAAAAGTACCAAACAAATGCTACAGAAAAGAAATAAACTTTTAAAAATATTTTGTATATGTAATAAAAAGGTTATTACATCCTACATATGTGAAGAGCTTGGAATAATGCAGTTATGCGCATCAGTGTACGGGTAAACTGTAACACATACTAGCGTTATTCCAAGTTCTTCACAGCGGTACAATGGGATAGCCTTGGTATATCTTTTGTAAATTCCGATTTACGTTTTTTTTACATTCCTGGAGTGGAAGGTGTAAACTCAATCGCTCTTGCAATTGAAAATCTCCAACAAAAACGTAAGTGAAAGTGAATGCATGTGTGTGTGCATCAATCAAATTTAAGAGAGGCGTGTGATTGATAATGTGCGTTATCCTGCTTAGCAAAGCGAAATGGCCTGTTGTTTTGTTGAAGTGTTTCCAGAATCTTTTTTTTACAAACAATGTCTTTTTTCTTGTAACAGAAATAGTCATATGGTTGATGACACTATTGTGCAAAATTCGTAATGGAAATATCAGTAAGCATGAATAAGTACACTTGCAAACATGATATGATAATATAAATACTTAAACATTTTCCTTAGTACAGGTGCATATACATTAAAAACAATTTGCATAGTGAATCGAAAATAAAATAACAAGCATAACACCCAGGCCTTTGGGAATATATGTTTCCATTACTAAGAGATGATTTACTTTTGTTGCACGATCTTTTTTTGAGTTCTTAGGGAACAATCGTACAGAAAAAATAATCAAATCGATTAATATAACTAATGTTACTAAATTACGGTTGAATTTTAAGTAACGCAATTATACGCTGACGCTTCTTTTGGTGCTTGTGTCTAAACACTGGCTTACTACATATGACTCCAAAACATGGTGGTTTTAGGCAATTTTACTCTCCGATAACTAGCCATTGTAGTCGTCGATTTGAGGCAACAGTAATCAATGAAAGGTTTTGATCGTAAGAATTTTGTCTAGCAAAAAAGTTTCTAATTACATTTGCCAATCAAAATCGTTTTGCCCAATTACGCCTGATTGTTTTCGGTGCTCGGTTTTAATTACCACCTTTGTGTTTTTATCTTAAGAAATTCACGTGTTGGCAGGAAAAATAATTGCCTTAGGAATTTTGGAATGTACATGATGCTGTTTCTTTCCAGGACTGATATTGTCAGTTTATGCCTCCATACCCTTTTAGTGCACATTAAGCAGAAACCTTAAACAATGACTCTATTCAAAGATTCTGATTTTTTAAACGAGATGTGATGTTGCTCATACATTCTGTTCATTTTTTGCTACTATTGTTCACCAACAACTACTCAAAGACCTTTGACGAAATTGTATTTAAATGTTGCTCAATGCAATTGTGTCCCAGCGAACCGATTGAATCGACATACGACAATTTTTATTCAAAATGTTTAATGAAAATGTACAATTTAACTCATGAACAAGAGTTAGAAAGTGTAGTTCCATCAAATGTGACAAACCATGATGTTCTTCATAAAGATATGTTTGCTACCATGGTATCCAACTAACACCTCTTTTAAATAAACGACGATTTAATGAAGTTCAATACACTATGTCTCAACAAACTGCCTGTAATAAAAATAAAACAAATTTTATTTAATATTGTGGAAATGATCGGTAAATTAAATTGCGTTGCATTAGATATCAACATATGGTATGATAGTGCATGTTCTCCATGTCATTAGTTAGTCATAGTGACTAGGATTTCTTCTTCCTTTAGCACATAAGTTTTGAAAGGATACAGAATCTTGGTTAGGAAAAGGCAAACTTTTCCCTTGGTTTGGTGTAAGCTGTTTTAAAACAACCTTCTCATACATAAAAGCAACGGTATTTCCGCCTGGAAATGGCTCTTTACCTTTTGGTGTTATAATAATACATTTATTTTCGGACAGTAGACATAATTTTAAGTCGCACTGAATGAGTCAGAAAATATATTGGAGTACCATCCGCCTGCCACGACGTTACGGTCTACGACAAGGAACCAGACTACAGACGGGAGACCACATGATAGTACAAGGCAACGCAAGTCATCTGCTTGACGTCCCATGTCTATTCTTCTCCTACCCCTGTGCTTATGACGCGGATCATGACATCGACATCATGACATCCAGACGAAGTCTTCGTAAATTGCTTTTGCACCATCTTGAATGAGAAAGGGACCACAAAGTAGGTGTACGTCTAGAAACTCCAACTCGTTTGTCGAAGCTTTGTGGTTCGATACCTGGACCAGGACAATCAAACACTGGTTAAAGCGATTTTTTTTTTAAATTCCCGCAATTTTGATAATGGTAATAGCATTGGGAAAGGAAAGCTTTGATTCAGCGATTTAGCGATTGTGGCCCAGCCAGACCACTCAGGTTCGATCCTCGATTGATCACCAACTAGTTTACCGTTGGCGTTTCCTTTGAAAAGACACATTTCCTGGATAGCGAGAACACTACAATACTTCAGTTTTACTAAAATATTGCTAGAATTGACTGACAAGCAAACTGAGTAGACTCGATTTGTGTTACCTTAACAAACTATTTGTAAAATAATCAGGCGCAATGCTGGTTGCGATATCACTCAGGCCATAAGGGGCTTATTTTCGCAACCCCATCAGGTGACAGGCAAAGACACATAATATGTTTGAATGAAGGTTTTCAATCGGCGATCTCAATTATCTTATTGAACATAATACAAGGGGAGAAACGATATTCCATCTTCTTTATGAAAAAGAAAACCCAATCTTATTGACGATGGTGAAAGACGGAGAAGAGCTGGTACGTACCACCACATTGATTGTTTCGATCATCATCAAATTCCTGATGAAAACGCCTTTGATTTTTTGCATTTTCTTTTCCAAACGTAGTACAGAATAGTGGTGTGTCAATCCTGAACAAATCTTTCTTTTGTCACAATTGTATGATTCGGTATTTATCTATTACACATTCAACAGCTGATTAAATCATGCACATGGCAAATATTTATTAATTATGCAATTTAGTGTGGACAATTTCTGAAAGCATCCTTCACTACGATTGTTTATATACAATGCATCACATTAATACTTTTTGCTTTGATTCTTTTAATTGGCATTCACATCGTTCGCGATAGATGTTCCATTTTTGTGGTTTTGAAACGTATAATCTATGCTTCGATTTTTCTTTTCTTCGAGATAGGAAGGGTTGTCTCACATTTCTCCCTCTTGGCAAAGAAAATGCGATCAGCGATTGCTTTTCCCGATAAGACGGGTGTCGCTGGCACGAGCTTCCCCTTCAAAATGACAGCAACAATGGGGAACTATTTTCTCTCCTGACACCACGTGACATCACGCCGAGATGTAATCATACGCGCGAGAGTTTTCGCAATATATAATTACGTCAGCAGCTGTTTCGATTCGTATCTACTAATTGCGCTGAAACGCTCCAATTATCTCGGCTGACTTTTGAAAGGGGAAAACATAAAAACTTCAGCGCATTGGTTCATTTGCGTTATTGTGATTGGTCTAAATTAAACACATCAACAGACGCGAACTCTTAATGATATAACATAACACCTTTTTTTAACCGAAAGACGAAGTTTATGCAAGGACTCGAGTGTATTTGTTTTCTGTTGCAATACATCGAACTCATTGATGCATTTCCTTTTGTTATTGTTGAAATTACCTTAATATATTTATGCCTTATTCATGATTCGCTTGCGATGATATTTTACGATACAATTGATTCTCATTTTGGGTGATCCTCCCTGAAGATTGATATAAATTTAAGGAGTTTAACGGATTTTAACCACGAACTATCCAAATATCTTCGCTGCCAATCTTAAGTGCCGTATCGTCTTGTTACGAAGGAGGCGTGGCAGTTTATGTTGGCAGTGATGATGTGCTTGAACATGGCAACAGATTCCATAGAAAATTGGTTTATTTTTGCATATTTCGGTTGGTAATTCTTTTTCAAATAATCTAAAAGGTGTCAAGTGTTCTAATATCCCAACGACAACCTATTCCGCCTTCGTTTGCTTATCATAATAGGCTGTTCTCTATTACATTATTTTTTAGTATTGCACTACAATGCACAGTGAACCCAGACACTCTTATTGAATGACAAGTTTCCCGTGTTTAGACGTTTCCACATTTGTCCCACATGGTTTCTACAAGATATTACGAATAGAACTTTAAGATGAATACAATGTAGTTGTTTATTAGTTCCCTTTGCTGCAATTACTTGGATTGTTTTTTTTTGTTGTTGTTTTTTTCTTTCGTTTTTTCGAAGTCCAAATTACTGGAATAGATCAAAGGACTTATTCACTTGGTTCATCGGTCAATCCATCCGAAATTTGATTAAAACTCAATATTCTATACACTAGAAAAGCTCTCAAAATGATCAAATTCTAAACTCGGAACTCTGAATTCTAAGCAAGATCAGTAAAGAACCGTCCCAGGTTAACCTAAGATGAGGGCAAAATGGTGTTGAAAATGATGACCTTCTTACAAGATAATTCATAAATACTTGTAAACACTGTTGCGTATTCGGTTTCTGAATTCTTCCCCCGAAACATGTAGCACAGTGATACAAAGTGATCGCCTTTCAAAGAAAGTAGTTCCTCGCCATTTTACGGACCGCTGGACGTAAAAACAAACACCAAATAACTTACTTGATCTTACCGATGTACTGGATAATTTATATAACAGACTCGGCTTTCAAGTACATGTAGTTATACCCTAGTTTTGTGGTCAGTAAGGAGTAAAAGGTTATGTTGTCTTCCGTCGGATTTGTAGATCAAAACAACAACCTAAACATGCAATTATATATGTTCGTAATCAACTTAGTTGTACCCTGCACATCGTCTTTTGTTACTACTTAGTACTTGTCTGGTTTTCCTTTGTTCTTGGGTGTTTGTATCCTTTTTCGTTTTTGGCATGTTAAAGATATTGTATAGATTTCAATGTTCTAGATGGAAGGCAGTTGTATGTTTTGTTTACCAGAAATATAAATAGAAATATACTCCAAACAAGTCTTGAAGAAACTACAAAATGCTTTTCGTAAGTCACATTCGCTTTTCTATGTTAGCAACACTCGTATTCTAAAAACATTGTGAGGTACTAGTGAAGTTACATCACATGACCTTACCGACAATGAACATGTAGTCATTTGCAAACTCGTTGAAATCTTTTTCGATGTAAGTACCTTTAAAAGACTTTAATGCTACACTTCTTCCGAATTAATTACCGACATCAATCCTTGAGTGCGGTTCTTTGTCGATGGAATCGGAATAAACCTTAACCGTGTAAAATCAAACATCTCGTCAACCCGAGCCAGTTTGTCTGCCAATTCCTCTAAATGTGTCCTAATTTTTCCTCATTGATCAAAAACCGTTTCCTTTGGGCGAGACATGCACACGCCTAGGCTTTAGATAAAACACATGGAAAAGGGCGTACATGTCGTATTAATGGATCATTATCGAAACAGATTTTAGATATTTATTGGCAAAACTATAATTTGTTTCAACATACAAAAATATGATTTTACGTCATAACGATTTCAAGAATTCTTTCCAAATACACTAACGTGAAAAAAACCCACAAAGTTATTGAGCGGAAAGGGTTAAAACTTCATTGAACGGACGCATTTCCTTTCCGTCCTTTTTCCTTCCGTTTGGTCCGGCGGATGATTTATGATGTATGTCTAAGTCTCGGACCTCATCAATAATAAATACCGAACAGGCCTTCCACTTTTCTCAATAGACATTTCGCATATCCACACTCTTTACGGATCCCACCATCAAAGGCACAAAAGGAGGCGTGGATGATTGAATACCCGGGAACCGGTTCCTATCGGCCATTACTATACCTGTTACCCCATTAGTAATTATATATTAGACTCAAATTTCGTTTGTGTTACCATGTTTTTGTTAGACAACATCTAATGACTTTGAAAGAACATTGTGAAGTTCTGAATATGTAATCCCAGGGGCGTCAGGATAGGTACACTGCTCGCTGTTGTCTTAATGAAAAAAGCTGAAAGTGTTGCTCAAGGTCTTATCTCTTGATGGAATTATATTCGTCTTATTTAAAATAGATATAAAAATATATGAAATAAAGCTAAAAGCGTCGTTCAAAGCCCAATTCAGCAGTAAACCTATTGGGCTTGCATTGTACATGTATGATTGTGTTTTAATTAAAAGCATTTGTAAATAATAAATACCTATGAAGATATACAGTTATTGTAATTTTCCATTAGAATTGGGGAAGAATGAACAGTCATCACCATACCGAGTAAAGGGCTCGTCAAGAACGATCACTTGCTGTATTGCAATGATCTCATATGTATGTTTTCATTTTCAATGTGTGTTGTTTGTTGTTGTGGTCGTTGTTGTATTCTGTTTTTGGATAGTTTCTAGCTGATATTTAGCATATACAAAGTGACGGGAAGAAATCGATGGTTAAATTTTGTCATGCAATGGTTTTATAGGTTACGTAAACTTCAATTAGAATACATTTTAAGGAGGTATGGTTGATAAGAGTGTATGTTTGAAGAAGCGTCCTATCCTGGAAATGCTGTCAGTCTACTTAGGATGGATCGGATTTTGAGCAGCTATTCAAATAATTCTTAGATTTCTCTCTCCATTTTCTTTACCCATGTTTGGTTCTTGACGGAATTCACTTACATGTGTTATGGTTCGGTAGCATTTTGGGCGTAGACTTGGTCTCAAATATCCTGAGGTGGCCGAACTGAATTGGGATAGATTTGCAAGTTTTCTAAGTGATTGTACATGTACGATAAGCGTATTTAAACCGTTTAAACATGTAGTAGATCGATTTCAAACTCTTTTTATATGGCAAAAGTTTGCTACGATATATGGCTGTTTCGTTCTTCAACTAATTGGCAATAAAAGAAGCATCAACAGTATATGTATCTAAATGATTTCGTGGATCACGCCCTTCTTTGTTATTGTGTTCTCAATGATGAGTATTTCTATTTATTCTTGCCTTTTTATTTTCAAACCAACTTAAAGATGAACCTAAATATTAGTTGATTCATTAATGGCTTCGTAGGTCTTTTTTCTTCTTAAATCGAATAGACATTTTCCGGCCTTATGGGGTTCATAAGTGGTGGGTGAAGTGCCACGTCTACAGAACCATTAAGTATGGCCTGACCAAACATTCTGGGGAAGCCATCGACCAACGTAAGCCAATAATGATACCTTTCCCTTGAGAAAATTGATGAAAACCTCGACAAAAGCAAGCCTTGAGTCGATCTTAAAGGCAGAAGTGCATGGGAACAAAGAATAATTTTATGATTGTTTTGAGTTTAATACCATTTCTAGTTATACGTTATATCCCCGAGACAGAACACTGATTCATGTTATTTGCGTAGCATATAGGTTCAAGGCTTGGACAAGCGGTCGCGAAATGGATAGCGTCGGGGACTAGAGACCGGTCAACCCGGGTCCGATTCCTAATGGCGATCAACTATTTCACCGTTGGGTTTACTATGGAAAATCGCTCAAATGTGAATCATGTACGTTAATGCAAAAAACAACAGACAAATTATTGTCTAGCCTAAAGCACCCCAAAAGTATATAATGTAGCATGGGCAGGATCGAACACTGGATGACCGGTACCGATGTCCCGAAGCGAACTTTGTGTTTGTTATGACTATTGGATCAACATTATTTAAGTTATGTTGCGATGCCCGGCTTATAATGATAGAGGAATAAACTACAAACGTAGCTGTCATTAAGGGCTTGATAAGCTTGGTCGAACCATCAGCATTATTAAGTTAGACAGAAGAATGTTCTCATACAAATTTAAGTGCTGTCACTGGGATTTAAACCAACGCAGAGAGTGACCGCATGAAGTTCTATACACAAACCACTAGGTCAGACACTTCGACTCAAACCGATGAACAACAATATATGGTGTGAGGAATCGGTAATGATTTGTTTTGACTTTTACCAATAACCTTTAATTGACTACATGTCATTAATTCTGCGTAAGGTGCTCATTGAGTGCATTGTACAAAGAGATGCCATTCTTGTGTGTGTTTGCCATTTTACTCTCAACTTAACAAAAAAGAATCCGTTATTCATCATACCTTTTACATTGAGTCATGTTTTCAAACAACAAGCAGATATCTGGTTGGTACTTGTCTTGTATATATGCGCCATATATGTCAGGAAAATATTGTTTTGTTATTGTACTATGGGCCGGAGGCCTCATATATCATATTATGTGTGCAACAAACGTAATATCTGATCTTTTCTTATGATTCTATCCATCATGCGTTGTGCGTTCAAAAGGGAAATGAAAGAAGCGCATCGAAAGGAAAAGTGTTGAACTCATTATCCCGGAAAGGGAACCGCCCTTTTCCATTGAACCTCGGTCAGCGAAAGTACAAACTGCGGCCATATTTCATCCCCAGGACGGTATTTTCCAGCCACTCTACATTTATTGACTAAAATTTGCGAAGGTTCAAACAACATTCTCTTTTATTTCAATAGTGTGTAGTGCAATATTACAACATAGATAGTTCCTTAAATCAAAATACACTATTGTAATGTAATACATCATTGGAATCGTCTCTCCGAGCCGCTTCCAATGATGTGTTACATTTCAATATTGTATTTTGATTTTAGGAACTATCTATTTTGATCATGTTTGACATACGCAGATATGTTCCTTAATTAAATTGTTTTATGACAGACCCAAATTGGAAGCAACATAAGATGGTAACTATAAAGTATGGGAATTCAAAATCTGCTTTGATATTGGCAAGACAAGATAAGACAAAAGAAGTAATTATTCGTCAAGAGTATTTCTGTCATTTTTTCAAATTCTTCGTCTGCTGCGGAATCGCTAAAACTTGTACATATAAATGAAAGGGTTACTGTCGTCTGCAGTAACTCATTCGGAACAATGGCGGCGGTTCATCCATTCAGTATATGTAAATTGCAGACTCTTCCAAATTGAAAGCGCATTCACCCGTTACGCTAACAGGAGGACAGCCGATTTCCATAATAACCAAGTTGGAAAATGATTTTATATCCATAAGATCATGTGTGTATAACATAGAGTAAGAATGTTGTTCAAGAATGACACTTTCGTTCTTGTCTCTTACTGTAAGGTGGACTCATGCTTGAAATAAGTAAAAATGGATACAGATTAAAAGATAGTTCGAGGTTTCACCTTTAGATTCGTAATATTATTCAATTGTCAAATTAGCTGTTTTCTTCACCTCTAACTTAAGGGTTCTTAGTTTACTAGTTGCAATGCTAAACATAGATATGTTTCAGCTATTGTAGCTTATGGACAGTAAAGTTAATAAATTTATCGTGAAATGTTAAAAGGATCAAAATTCATTGAACTCTAAGGAATTGGCCATTCTATAGAATTGCTAGTTTCGCCGTCATTTCTTACGTATATCTTCCATAATTTCTGTTCCGCTTACATTATGAATAAGGGTAGTACAAATTAAAACAACATAGAGAAAGACAAATACGAAATTTTCGATACAAAGCAATAGGTACTATTTATTTCTGATACTCTTAATCAAAGCTGAAAAAGAAATATTTCGCTTTTCAAAATCTGTTTTCATCATTTCGTCTTTTCTCGACTTTCATTCATTCTACGCTGTTGTTTGGCTCATACGAGTACGCTACTTTAAACGCATTAGAGAAGCCCAAACCATAAAGCATGTGCGTTCATGAAAGGATTAAATAGGGGATGAAAAGCGAAAAGTTTAATAACCGTGAACGAATTGTACAGGGATCGCTGATTGCATGTCATTTCGCGCATTTCACGAATTGTTGGACCCTAATGAACCACTAAACACCTCCGTCCGCGGAATGCGCATGTCCGTGGCACGCGGCAGCAGACGTCCATCAACTTCCGGTCAAGGGAGTGAATGCGGAATCAATTAACAGGCAGTCGCACGGATGTCAATCAAACAGCGCCCTCTGACGGCAAACGCTCGTCACCGTTTGTCGATCAAAGTACTTCCAAGGTCAATATTCTTTTTAAAATAAGGTAGGGGGCGTCCTTTGTCGAGTGGTTAGAGTCGCAACTTATAATCGCATGACCCATCTCTTTTGTGTGAGTGGGTTCAAATCCCCGTGACAGCATTTGGGTTTTCATTAGAGGTCTCTCGACTGACTTGCGGAGTGCCGATGGTTCTTCCCGGCGTGACCAGCCCTATCATGCACTTGAGTATGGGTATTGCTCAATTAATAAAAGCCGGGCATTGCAATACAACTGAAATAATGTTGAAGCGATGTTAAACTCATATAGAAATATATGAATAAAAATAAGGACACTCCGTTGCTCAAAGTATGGCAGCACTTCGGACGCATACTCAAAAAGGAAATGTGTGAAAATGTCTGGATTCATTCGAAATCCTCAGCAAACTTTGTTTGAAATGTAACGGAACGATTAAAAAGACAATTCTTAAGTTGGGTGCTGAGATAAGCTTTTTCCCGTGTCATATTGTGCATGTGTTATTATCCTATATTTTGCATGTGTAATTATCCGATTTTGATATTAATAACACAATTTTAGCCGATTTCAGATTAGATAAACCACTGTAACAATGGGATAGTTTCACTATGAGACAGAAAGAGACTCTCCAATACAGCAAATGCAACTTTACGATGGAATTTCAAAAGTTTATGTTGCTTATAATTTCGATAATTCATGAAGTTTCGTTTATAATAGAATACTAATTTATTGCCTAATGAGTTAATGTTTGAAAAACGTGTTTGCTTTGTGGTATTTTGTATGAAATGTAGAAAAGTGGTTTAAAACATTAATCTGAGATTATACCAATTACATGTTTGATATTTATTGAAAAGTAAAAGCCTGACTTTCATGCACCTGAATTTTATGAAATCCCATGTAATTGTTCAGCAACCTTTTTGACGTAGATCCGCTCACAAAATGTGTAAAGGTTTCCGAATGCATTAAGAATATCTCTGCAAAGTTTGTAATCGGTTTTACGTCAAAATACTGCGCAACGATAACAAACTATTCTGCATTAGGTAACGATAGGAAAATTACTTGTTCAAAATGGCATAAAACATAAACAAAACAGTAAGATAACTGACATATTATACCAGCATCAAACAGCATGAGGGATGTTACAAGACAACGTCTAAATGTCAACAATCTAAAGTTTCTGTACATCCCACTGTGACCTTTACTGATTCCACTGTTTGTCGCCTTTGTTCTTTGTTCTTCGAGAAATTCAAATCCATTGATGAGGAGTGGTGAAATATCAAAGGCCATACCATATTCATCCGAGTCACGCGTTGACGCATATTTCGTTGGTTCATTGCAAAACTTTAGCTAGTACTTATCTTTTGCGAAAACATTGCTATAGTCCTGCACTGAACCCTCGAAATGATACCGTTTGCTCTCAATGCCCAATTATATATCTTTAACAAACTTATTTGATATGAATTTGATAAACGGTTTACGTAGTTCACTCCTGGGGTACCCAGTGGCCTGGTGGTTATAGTACAGAACTAGAAATCACGTCCCTCTTTGCATTGGTTAAAGTGCCGGTGAGGGATATGGATTTTCGCAAGAGGCAGTCTTCCGACTGACTTACGGCTTGGCCAGTTCTAAAGGCAGTTGGGTAAAGATCATTAGGAGTCTGGCATCCCAACAAAACTGAAGAAATAGTGACTTGATGTGAAACTCATATAATATGAATAGTTCACTCCATCTCGTTTGTTGGAATCTATGACTAGCTATATTTGAACATAGGCGTAGGAACGTTTTCAACATTGGGGGGCCAACTTCAGATGAGGACCGGTCTAAGAATAAATGGTCCTAAACATTTTCATGACTATTCATGCATTTACAAATTCGATAACATTTTAAGAATTAAAAGAAAGCGTATGAAAATGTGTATCTTTAATAAAAAAAATAAAAAAAAGGATATGCCAGGTCTCGATCTCACGCGGAAATCAAATGTATTGATCAAAACAAAAAGTAACAATGACCAGGCTGTCACAGCCACGGATTCAACAGATCAAGTACAATAATTGTTCAAGTTTTAGCTAATCCAATGTGTTCAGATTGCCATTTGCGATGATGACGTCAAAAAGATTTTGGTTATTGTTCGTAACAAAAGGCGAATTGGTATTAGATAAAGCACAAAAATACACATTTATTTTTATTCTGCTGTTAAATTTCGTTTCTTTCATTTTTCTTTTCAAATATCTTCTTTTGCCATTGTGAATATTGGGGGGCCAAAGCATACTCTGGCCCCCAGTCTGGATATGATCCCCCCGCCCCCCCCTGCCCCCCCCCTGCTCCTACGCCTATGTTGAAAGCACCAGTAGAAATAAAAAGATAATACGTTTTCTCTAGGGTGATTAGGAAAGAAACTTTTGATGAGCAATTATCCTTTTGTTGCAAAAGTTTCTTCATACAACTTAACAATATACAATCGATTTGTACATCATGAAGTAAAAGATTAGGGATAAAATAGGAGTAATTAATCCTTGAATCATAATGGACTTTATTGTTAACGCCATCAATATATACACAAGAGCACTGTACGTCTATACCTGCCTTGATGCGGCCATGCACATTACTGGAAGAAAAAGAAGAGTACGGTATCATGAGGTAATGGGTGAATTATAAAATAGCCGTCCCGCCGTTCAATCTGAACACATCGGGTTTATCCAATGAAAACACCTCTGAAATAATAGGGATGACGCCATATTGGTTCCCGCGGAAACGACGTCACTTCACTTTCGTTGTTAAAAATAGATCTTAAATGTGAAATCTTTAAAGTCGTTAGATTTGATTAATGAAACAACTATATATGTCACAACTTATAATTTCGCTATTTTGTATGAGTTACCGATAAAAATGATTAAAAAAAGATATCCAACACTTCCATATAAATTGAACTACTTAACGTGCACGCTTAGAAAAGGTGTTAATTGCCGGATGCCGATTTACCCGAAAAATTGTAAACCTACACTTATATCCGAGGTGTATTTCACAGCTCACGGAAATACCCGAGTAGTTCCGATTGCCCGCCGTTGAGAAAATCCCGACACGGTATAAAACCCGATGGATTTAAACACGGTCGTGGCAACGTAACAGAAATAATGTTGACGAGTTGTAAAATTCATATAAAGGTGTGTAAGGATGAATTCCCCAATAGCACCAAAGCGAGAAAAACCATTTCATGAGATCTCTTCACATTGTATAGGCAACAAGTTGTTCACTTCTTCGAACACGTTAGTCACAATTTAAAGCAAAAATAGACATTAGAAATTAAACATGTTCTCCATGATATTCATCATGAGCAATTTGTCCTTTTGTTACAAAAGTTTATCCATACTCATCACCATGTTAAATGGATTAATAGATCATGAAGAAAGAGGTAGACGAAGATAAAAGAGCAAATTATCCTTTTATCACTATGTGTTTTTCTACATATACAATATAGTAAATTCCATGAGGTAAGGGGTGAAGGATAGAATAGCCGTCCCGCCGTTGAGAAAATCCCGGCACGGTTTAAAACCCGGCTGGATTTAAACACGGACTGCGATAAGGAATAGCTGGAGATCGGGTCGAGTATAAACCCCGAGATAGTGACACAAATATGTATATCGAGACACGATTACAGTCGGTTTATGTCAGCATTTATGGGCATATCGAATCCATTTACAAACCCATTCAGTTTTTGGACTAAGGGTGCGTCAGCACCTTAGTCCATTGAATTCACATACCACTTTTTGAGAGACGGTACTTTATCGATACACAAACAGCGGTCTGACCCCAATTACTCATTAAACATCCGCATTCACTGTGTGGATTAATACCTTCTTGGAACTAGGAATGTAGTCCGGATTTACTCGCTTTGTTTTGCTCTATATTATTATAACTGTTGCCTCATGTGAAATCGTAAAATGTCCATATGTTTGAAAAATAGACTGTCGTTCAGTCTCTGTTCATAGAAATAATAATTATAGTAATGGTGGTAAAATAAGCAGCTGTTTTCCTCGAGATGTTGCCCAGAGAAATTTTCAAATGTATCCTCAATCATCTTGCTTTAAACGGACCTTTTATCAGTTATATGTGTGTAGGAAAGCAGTTAGTCGCTTTGAGAGAATGCTGTGTAGTATTGGTAGGTATATACCAGGAGCATTGGTAGTTGCGCTCATTGTGCAATGTGCCTTAATACCCATGTAATGGTGTAAGGCCCCTCTCCGCGTGGGTTCAAATCCTGAGAGGGATATGGATTTTCATGAGAGGCAGTCTCCCGACTGACTTACGGAATGCCGATGGTTCTACCCACCTTGACCAGTCCGTATGGGCAGTTGAGTATGGGGTCTTCCTCCATCATAAAGAGTCGGACATCGCTACATAACTGAAATAATGTTGATGTGATGTAAAACCCATATAAAAAAATGGTGTAAGACTTATAGAGCCTATATGTCAGCATTTAAAGGTCAATCGAATCCATTGACAAACTCTATTACTGGTGATATCAGTTATGTGCATAAAGAAAAGCACGCCGTCGTTTCCGGGTCACATTGTGAAGAACTTGAAAGTAAATACCAGGAGCATGGATAGGTACGCTGATGGCCGCAATAGGTCTGAAATACTGTTGAAACACTTAAAAGAACAAAGGTATGACCGGCTTGCTTCATTGACCTTGCTGTCATATCACTTACCTTGGGCTCATAGGACCTCTACACGTGTGTTCGAAACCCTGACATTAAGGAAGCTGGCTGACTAACAAAGTGCTAAACATACCAAGCTTAACAAGAAAGCGAATAACCTTTTTATTGGAAGTGGAGCCTGAGGTCTTCTCAAACTCTTTCAGACCAGGCAACGCACTATGAATACTAATACGGTTGTTGGTGCGATGTTGACTTTCATTCAACAAATACAAAGGGCAAATGTATATAACCAAGAAAATATTTAAACGACGTTAACCCAGACCAAACCAACCGTTTCCTCCAAAACACAAAATGTATGTATTGAGACATGAGTCAGAGAGCACATAAAAGTGGCTCATTCATTCCAAGATCGTTATACTTGAATAAAGTCATTTTCACCGTAATTTCGAATGAAATATTGTTGAAAAACGGCGCTAAACACCAATCTACTGTACAGACCCAACGTATACTTGAAACATGAGTCAGGGAGCTAAAAAGGTCCATTCAATCCACAATTGTCACATGTTTGAACGGAGACATTTACCACCGTAATATCAATGAAAGCAAAGTCAAACATCTATGTACAGTACAGGCCCGATGTATATTTGAGCCACGAGTCAGTGAGCCCAAAAGCCCTTACATTCCATGACCGTTAAGTTTGACTGGAGACAATTTTACCGTAATATAACTGAAATAGTGTTTAGATGTCGCATACCCATTCCAAATCAACCAATAGACCCCGGGTATATTTGCAACATGAGTCAGAGAACCCAAAAAGCCCATCATTCCAGGTTCGTTAAGTTTGAATGGAGACATTATCCGCCGTAATATAACTGAAATAGTGTTTAAATGTCATATACCCATTCCAAATCAACCAATAGACCCCGGGTATATTTGCAACATGAGTCAGAGAACCCCAAAAGCCCATCATTCCAGGTTCGTTATATTTTAATGGAGACATTGTCAGCCGTAATATAACTGAAATAGTGTTTAAATGTCATATACCCATTCCAAATCAACCAATATACCCGGGTATATTAGAAACATGAGTCAGAGAACCCCAAAAGCCCATCATTCCAGGTTCGTTATGTTTGAATGGAGACATTATCCACCGTAATATAACTGAAATAGTGTTTAGATGTCGTATACCCATTCCAAATCAACCAATATACCCGGGTATATTAGAAACATGAGTCAGCGAGCCCAAAAAGCCCATCATTCCAGGATCGTTATATTTTAATGGAGACATTATCCACCGTAATATAACTGAAATAGTGTTTAAATGTCATATACCCATTCCAAATCAACCAATAGACCCCGGGTATATTTGCAACATGAGTCAGAGAACCCCAAAAGCCCATCATTCCAGGTTCGTTATATTTTAATGGAGACATTGTCAGCCGTAATATAACTGAAATAGTGTTTAAATGTCATATACCCATTCCAAATCAACCAATATACCCGGGTATATTAGAAACATGAGTCAGAGAACCCCAAAAGCCCATCATTCCAGGTTCGTTATGTTTGAATGGAGACATTATCCACCGTAATATAACTGAAATAGTGTTTAGATGTCGTATACCCATTCCAAATCAACCAATATACCCGGGTATATTAGAAACATGAGTCAGCGAGCCCAAAAAGCCCATCATTCCAGGTTCGTTATGTTTGAATGGAGACATTATCCACCGTAATATAACTGAAATAGTGTTTAGATGTCGTATACCCATTCCAAATCAACCAATATACCCGGGTATATTTGCAACATGAGTCAGGGAGCCCAAAAAGCCCATCATTCCAGGATCGTTATATTTTAATGGAGACATTATCCGCCGTAATATAACTAATATTCAATCAAAAGCAACGCCAAATACCTTTAAACAGTACAGACCCGGGGTATATTTGAGACATGAGTCAGTGAGCCCCAAAAGCCCATTCATTCCATGATCGTTATGTTTGAATGGAGACATTTTCCGCCCCCTACGACGTGGACTGTCACCCGTCATCCCGACCCCCACATCAATCAGATAGGCGATACTTTGTAGTGATCTATCACCCCGGGGATCCCTTTGCTCCCGGGGTAACCCGGGCACCTTTAGTGTATGTGTAACTATTTATTCGTTTATTCATAAATCTACTGATTTATTCAAAAGGGTTCAGCGCAAAACTATAGTAAGTGCTTCATGTTTATAAAGCACTTATATTGTATTGCAATGAACCCTTGAACAGCATTATTTCAGATGTTACGATGCTCAGTTCTTTATTGTATGTTTATCAATTTATGTATTTGGTTAAAATGTATATTTATAAATGTTAATGGGTTTTACATCGCATCAACAATTGTTAAGGTGTCGCGATGCCCGACTCTTTATCGTATTTGTAACTATTCATTTATTTATTTGTTAATTAATTCAAATGAGTTTTACATCGAGTCAACATTACTTCAGGTATGTTGAGATGACAAACTATTGACTGGTCAAGTCGAGTAGATCCATCGGTAGAATTATCGGTATTGTATGAAAGCAAGTCATTTCGTCGTTGTTGTTATGTACTCGCGACTCTGACAAACGAAGCAGTTGCTTATAACAAACATACTCAATTCTTTTAACACAATACACTGAACTACTATTAAAAAATGATGCTACTTCCTGTTGCATTCTTGTAGACCTGAGATGCACTAGCTTAAGGGAACTCATCCAACTTAAGAAATTATTTTGACAAATAAAGGAGATCCAAAAAGCCTTTAATTGATGGCAGCACACGTCTGGTATACCTTTGAACATGTTCTGTACAGAATAAAGCTATGGATAAGCGGGTAAAGGTGTTTGCAAGGAACCAAATCCCCAATATATGATAACTGTTTCTTCTCAATTTTATGATAAGCATTGTCGCTCTTCCTGAATTATGTATTAAGTCTTTCAGTTGTCCTTTGGTTAAAATGTGTCACTCGTTGTTCAAAATGATGTTGTTGTTTAACAAAGTGATAACACATCTTTATATTTTCACTTCTACACATATATTGCAGAGGTCGTCAGTCATCTTGGTTGCACAAGGGTTTGTTGATCGCGATAAAGTCTGACTCAAGGGTATAAAACATAATACACAACTTTTACCCCGACAACCCAGCAAGCACACAGTTTCGGCTGATCCACCGGATCTCGTTTTCGGGATGGTGTGTAATCACGAAGAATTGTTAATGACAAAAAGGTTAATGTTTGATGACAACACGCTGGTCGTCTTAGGTGTATAATGCATTGCTGACGCCATCAATGTGTATCTCTTAATCATATTTGGACAATTCTTCAAATGAAATTGAAGTGTTGGCATGCAAAAATGAACATACAACAAACGAGTTTTCAGTTTAGGTGTTTGAATTTCCTTTCTTTTATCACGATGGTTATTAAAGACTTTTGAAGCACTCGTTACGAAATCAGAGTTTTAGATTCGGCCCAAATACTTTCGGCTTTAACTTATTTAAAGGAAGCTCAAGCTTTTTTTTTGCTGACTCTCGATGATTTGAAACATGAACGCGAATGGGGATCTATTCCGGCACATTTGGTACCATTGCAACATGGTGTTTCCTTTGCGTAGTGGTTAGAGTGAACAACTTCGAATCATATGGTCCCTCTGTGCGTGGTTCCAGATCTCGGTGACGACGGCGCTTGGATTTCTTTGAGAGGCAGTCTCACGACTGACTTACGGAATGCCGTTTGTTCTTCATGAGTTGACCAGCACTTATGAGCAGTTTAGTATAGGGCCATCCTCCATTATTAAGAGTCGGGCATCTCAAAACAACTGAAATAGTTTTAACGCGATATAAAACCCATATAAAGATAAACACAAGACCACTGCACCACTGTCGCCCTTAGAAAGGTCTGGTTGCATTTATAAATCGCACGTTTTCCACAAACGCGATACAATGTACACGTTATTTTGCGACAGAAAGCTGTTTGAAGTGACACCGCTGCAGGGATGCTGTTACTGCTGATCCTCAATATCTCATTTTCGGGGCGATATGACAACTCGAGGAATTGTTAATGACAGAAAGGTCAACGTTCGATGATACCATGCTGGGTCGTCTGGGTTTGTATTGGGATAGTATGAGTCCTTGAATGCAAAGCCAAACGTTGTTTTTGTCCGATACACCAGCATGCATCATCGGTTTTGATCTACTTATCACGAGAAGAATTTAATAAAAATTTATAAAAAAAAAAAAGCTTAAAATTGATTGTTCACAAATGAGAAAATTTGAACGATAAAACGATTTTTGAATCGTTACAGTTTCTTATTATTGTATGATATTTACAATTTCAAAGGCAATTCTTAAAAAAAAAATTGCAACACATTTTGATTTAGATACATATCAACCCTTTGAATAAAGGCTTTACAAACTTGAATATGAACTAATTTTGCTACCAATGACTTTCCTACTGTGAGTTTCATACCACAGCTCTTAAAGATGTATTTTACATCCATATTCCCTTACATCTGTAAACTTCAGTTTGAATTTGGAAAAAAGAAACTTCGTTGTCACAAAAGATAATTTTTTACTCTATTTACATCAAGCACTTCTTCACGAACGTTCCCTCCATTTGACACAATGGTAAATTGATTTCAGATCGTAGATAGTATTTATAGTTTGATAGAAGCAATTCCACAAATGGGCGAGTAACACATGAAAAGCAATGAAGGGATATACTAAGCGCCAAGGATAGTTGCATATCAAAACACGTGCTCAAAAGAGCCGCACACAAAATAACAATTTTTTTTTATAACAAGAGATAGCTCCAACCACCGTAATTAGTAGGCATTTGAAAACAACGGGTTTGTGAAAAGATATGTTATCTTTAATGTGGAAGGACAATGAAATGTTTTTATTTTCGTTTGCCATCATTGTTGCGTACGTTTTTTTCCAGGTTGAGATAGTTTGAAATGTTCATATTGACCATTCTAAATCGAAAACTTATCTACATGAATACAATGAGAAACATTGTAACGGTTGTATGGACTGGTGGTGAAATGCGTTAATGTTTCAAAGATCTCTTTTCATACAAATTCCTCATCTAAATCATTAATGTTTCTGCTCTGGTTGGATGGGAGCAGATATCATAATAATCCAGAATCGTTATAGCATATGGTTCAAATGAAAATCTACATAATTGATAAGGTAAACATGGAAATCGCTGTGGCAATGATTTCATTCTCATTAAAATGTCATTTAGAGAATTTGATCGAATGGTATGGATTGATAAAATAATTTTTTTTTTTTCATTCACAACGAGAGTACCGTTGGGCAGTTTTTGCAAGACAGGCCGATTAATTAATGTTGGACTATACGATTTTTTTTCAAAAATGGATTGCAAAATAGCTACCAATGTCTTAAAAGAAACAACAGTCTATTTATCTATAGAAGATGCCAAACCAGTACAAATAAGAAAGTTCTTCGCTAGACAAACGGACATACCACAATATCGAATAGCTTGTAAAGGCAAACCTCTGACACCCCTTTTCGATTAAATTGAAATAGAGAACGATATAAATGTGTGTCTTTGTTGGCGGCATTAGTCAAACAACATCTTTGACATTAAGTAATTCGAGTTTTTTTAATGACAATATATTCATTCTACTATGTTCCTTCCATTCCTAGCGTGATAAATGAATACATCAGCTTTTATGCGATAGAACCAATAGATAACTCTGATGGTTCACAAAAATGAAGCACTTACTATAATCTTGCACTGAACCATCGACTTGTCATAATTGTCAATAACTAGTTAAGATTGACATGCTTCAACGTTTTCTGTATAGATGTGGAAGAGTTTCACGCCTCTTTTAATGTGTATACATGCAGTAAAATAAAAGGCGTTTGCGATGCACATGTTACTTTAAACAATAAAGGATTTTCAAGATTGTTAAAGTTCTTTATCAAGGTTTAATGCTGAATAAAATGCTATATTTTCTGGTCAACCTTATGAAACTGTATCACATTTTGGTTTGTGAATTCGTTTCGACATTTGCACGTTATATTTGCAATTTTGGACTATGACAAAGATCACAATAATACAGAAAATAACCACGTTTTTCTGACAACAAAATAGCACATTTTCAGATGACTGAGGTATAAGCCATTAACAAAGCATATCAATATGATAACATGTCTTAATGTCAGCAATTCTGGGTATAAGCGTATTCTCATAGGCTTACAAAAGTTACGAGCTCAAAGCATGAATTGAATTCAATTCAAACGATAAAGCTGCCAATTTGGATGAAAGACAAACGTGCAGTCTTGATAAGAAGGCATACAATAATACAGAATGATCCGTATCTATGCACTTTACACAAAGAACCACGCAGAATCGCACCCCTTTTTGTAACATCTGAAGCTATATGGATACAATTACTGCAGGATATTTCAAAGTATAAGCAATGGAGTTTTAATTACCTCATTATGTCATTTCACACCATAGCCTATAATTGCTCTCTCATGAAGAATTCCAAACGAGCAAGTTCCTGCCAAATGGTGCAATGGTTGTAAGTGCATACTGTACATTCTGATTATATTTTGAGTTCTCACATCCTTATCTTAAGTGGTGATAACGTTAATCCTTTCCCAAACAATAACGATATTTGACGACATTGTTACAGACGACTTTCGAAAGCATTGTGGGAAAAGGAGAAATTGCTCGTAACGAGCAATTTTTCCTTTCCCCAAAAGGTTTTCTGCTCTATCTGAAGAATATTTTTCTATTTCATCACATTTTGAAATTCCGTCTGCAAAAAATTGGGACAATCGAAAACCTCACAGTGTGTGTTCTCTGAATAACAAACGGTAAGAATGGTTATTTAAACATATCTTTGGTCAAATAACGGAAACTGTTCTTCATATTTCCTTATTCTAGAGATGCTGAAATCAGGTGTGTTTTCATATGAAAAAGAAAAAATTAAATCGATCAAATTTTTGCCAAATGGTGCAATAGATACAAGTGCACAATGTACATTCAGATTATCTTTTTAGTTCTCACATCCTTATCTTAAGTGGTGAAACTGTTAAAGGCACTATCTGACAGTGTGTTCTATGCATGGCAAGCGTCAAAAATGTGAACTAAGCAATATTCGTCATTGATTAAATTACTTTTTTTCAAATTCTTTTTTCTTAAGATGCTGAAAACTTTGAAAATCTGCTGCGTTTTAATCTAATAAAGCGAAACGAGCATTGGCATCTCTCAGTGCTTTAGAGGAAACTCTAGCTGGTAAACTGTTTTGTGGTGCACCTTGCTAGCGTCACGTGATATTGGTATCGATCGATGATTTAGTTGCTCTTTCCTATTTCGATGACAACGAAGGAAGGACATAATAAAATGTGGTTGTTTGGTAAAGACAAGCGTGCTTTATCTTTACCAAACGGTTATGAACGGATTGGACGCATATCATTAATCGAGTTGTATGTGACTTTTAAGATCGTTGTTGTCATCATATCAGTGGAAGGCATGGTTTTGTTTTAAAACACTAAACTTTCAATCTTCGAGACAGTCACTTATAGGAAGTTTACTTGGAATGCGTTTTGCTCTTCCATCGGTAAGTAATTGTCTTCAAGAGGCGAAACCTTCAATGATCTGGGTAGAACTTTAGCCTTTGATCATGGCGTTCAAAACATCCAATGCATTTGTGTTGTTCAGTGCGTTTTTTCGGATTAATTGCAAAACAAGTTTCACACACTGCACAATTTCATCCCAACTTTACGCGTGTCTTTTAGTTCTACATGTATACATAATACAGTCGTGTGTGTAGTATACTTTGGCTAATTTTCCACCTATAAAGGATGTCCTTCACGCAAGTCATCAAGATTCCGGAATAGTTGTTTACCACATTCCCCGAAGTTGTATTGATTACTACCCCTCAGTAATTGTTGTTATGACTGACTGCCTAAGAAAGCTTGAACATGGTGGTCTGCCTGCACCATTCGCTTTTACATACCCAAACACCGAATAAACGTACCTATACACACACATTTCTTACAAAATAAGAAGGCTTGTTGTGATACCACAGAAAATTTGATTTGATGTATTCCACAGCGTTGGCTGAAGCTTCCAAAATGATATTCGAGTATCCATACAAACAATATGATATGTTTTTTTTACGAATTTCTTACAAATTTGATAATTTATGTCCATGATAATGGTCAATTTGATAGAAATTAAGCAGAAAAAAACACCATTTAATAATTTCCTTCGGTAAGATGGTGTAAAAATATATGATATAAACGAAAAAAGAACAACTAAGTGTGCTGTTATACATCAGAAATATGAATGGATCATAACTCATGTTTTGAAAGAAGAGTGCGGGTGCATCGCTCCCTGACAAGAATAGTTCGTCATTTCATCGTAATATAACCAAACATAATGTCGCGCAAACCGCGTCCAAATCTAGAGGAAAAAAACGACCTGCTTGTGGAATTACGGTGACGAATTTCACTCACTTATCTCAGGATTTTTTTTCTCTTTTCGTTTGTCTAAGTTTCGCAAAGATTCTTTCGCATGTGGACCCACCATGCATTCAGTTTACACATCCATCATAGCCTGAGCATGAAGAACATTCTCTCTCCGATGAATGGCTTGCACTCAACAACTCGCGAAGTTACTTCCGCCCAAGATTGGTTTTCTTCATTTCTTTCTCCCTTTTTTTTTAACTTTCATCGTAACCAAATGCAATCCAGCATTCACTTTCTACAACTACAACTGTATAACCAAATACATGTATAAGAAACCGTTGCATCTGCCTCCACAAGGAATCCTGAAAAGTCGGAAAATTTTGATATAAACATCTTAATAAGTGACCAGTCTTAATGCAGACGACATGTAGGACAATTAATTACTCTTTCTTTGTGAAAATATGGCATAGAAAATATGGCATTTCTTGGCCCAGAGAAATTTCTTTTGAATTCAAATATTATTCCGGTACAATAAATATGTGTTTAAAATAGAAAGGGTTATTGAACATTCCAACATGTAATATACTATTGTGTTGACAGAGGCTTTCTACTTCAGATTAATTCATTTAACTGAATAGCTTTATGTGATAGTGATAGTGATAGTGATAGTGATAGTGATAATTATAATGATAGTGATAGTGATAATTATAGTGATAGTGATAGTGATAATTATAGTGATAGTGATAGTGATAGTTATAGTTATAGTGATAGTGATAATTATAATGATAGTGATAGTGATAGTTATAATGATAGTGATGGTGATAATTATAGTGATAGTGATAGTGATAATTATAGTGATAGTGATAGTGATAATTATAGTGATAGTGATAATTATAGTGATAGTGATAGTGATAATTATAGTGATAGTGATTATTATAGTGATAGTGATAATTATTGTGATAGTGATAATTATAGTGATAGTGATAATTATAGTGATAGTGGTAATTATAGTGATTGTGATAATTATAGTGATTGTGATAATTATAGTGATAGTGATAATTATAGTGATAGTGATAATTATAGTGATAGTGATAATTATAGTGATAGTGATAATTATAGTGATAGTGATAATTATAGTGATAGTGATAATTATAGTGATAGTTATAATTATAGTGATGGTGATAATTATAATGATGGTGATAATTATAGTGATGGTGATTAAAATTTTCCTGGTTTCTTATAAGAAGCATTTGTATCGTAAAATTCTGGTGTCGACATACACACTTCGGGATTTCTGTAAAGAAATAAGAGTTTGATATAAAAAGTACCAACAAAAGATAACAAACATCGTTTTGGCGTTTGAAGTGAAGGACTTACGATTAAAAGGCCTTTAAGATGTCAGCAGACAGAACGTTAGCCAATTAGCTAATGATACGACTCGGGTTTTCTTTTTCCATTGATACCTCGTAGCGCATATGTTCTCATTCCCTCTCCTTAGACTTTCCATTTCTTTACATCATGTTTAATGATCATGCGTTTTCTGTGTACCATGCTTTTTGATTTTCTATTCCGAATTAACGTCTTTAGGACAACGAACTTTCAGGTGAAAAAAGATTTGTTAAAAATGAACAAATTACTCATGATGAGCAATTTTTTTTGTCTTTGGTATTTATTTGTATAGAAATCAAGCAGACGTATCAATATCGAATTTTCTAAACAAATCAAATTTCAAAATTCTAAATTTTGCATTAGATATATGTATTGGTTTTATCAATACCACTTCTTTGAAAAAGGCGATATAGTTTTCGAATGCTGGTTATAGCAAATAGTCTAAAGGAAACATTTCTGTCATGCCGTATGAATGCATTTGACATCTTACAAACACCCAATCTGTCTTTAGTCACCCTAGCTAGGAGAACCAAGATCGTGATACTGAGCAATTGTGTGATTTAATTCCGACACCACAACTACAGTTCTAAAAACGCAACGTTAATTTTTGAGCTATTTTTATCGCTTATAGTTGGTTTCCTTGAAAACAAGATGTTGTTTGTACAGAACATTTCTGGATTTCACATGTCGCTATGAGGTTTTATTTTATATCTTTTTAGGCCTATGGGGTTTTATTTTATATCATTTTGAAGGCATTTAAGTCTAATTCAACGCCTTTATGAAAGTGAGTTGCATGCAACTTGAGAATTAAACAAAGTTAATGTTAACTCATTACCCAACAATAACAACATTTTACCGCTTTGTCGCATACAACTCTCGTAATAAGCAATTTCTCCTTTTCCCACAATGTTTTTTACCATGTCAGAAGTTTATTTTCCAATTTCAACACATTTTGAAATGTCGTCTCACAAAGTCTTGCTTTCAAACAGGACGTGTCCATCGAATTGTCGCTCTTACATGTTGCTTTTAATAATCACAATGGTTGTGCAGATTTGGCTTTAGATTTTTCTCCTTAAACGGATTTGTCTTTTGCCCAAGTAACCACGAGAACCCAAAACATAGTAACTTCTTTTTTGTCTGTACAATAATGAAATCAGGATCACTGCATATAAGAGGGAAAGACGAATTTGATTATAAAATCAAAAAAGGTTTTGCGAAAGGGGTGTTTTCCAAGCCTTCTTTCTATGATCATTTTGTTTATCAAGAAAAGAACTTCTAAACACATCCAAAAATTCTGTATCGCTTTACAGTTGCAATCAGCATCTTGAGTGATTTTGCACGGCAGCGGCTTCTCCTCGTACAAAATTCCATATTTACGACGTTCGTAAATACGGAATACATTGTAATCGATTTAAGCAATAGGTGAAACGGTTGCTAGGCAATCTCGAATCACGTGACGAATGGCACTTTGTCTAGAAAGGTAGGACTTCCATTACTCCCATCTTTGCATGACAAGCAAACTGGTTTTTGCGATGTGAAAAACCCGAGAGTAATGGAGAAGAAATTCGATCGAAGATGTTACAATGTGAGTTTCGATTTGATAGAACAAAAGAGCTCTTCGTAATTCCAGTTTGGAAGCAATAAGCCAAAGTTGAAATTTTCAAAATAAGATATTTTGAAATAGTCATACGATAAGTCAGTCTTAGAAAACAAAATTGGGCATAATTATTAATGTCGTCTAGTTGTTTAAGGATACAATCTTTGAAAGTATTAGTTCAAGTATTAATGCCTTTGTCACCATGGTATATAACTCCATTGAAACATAGTTTATGAACATTTAAGCTGTTTTAGAGTGTTCACCTGTTGGTGAAAACTTTGCCTATGTCGTTTAGTAAAACAGTACCCTGGTGTGGTATCCAACCTGCAACCTTTCACTATTGAGTCGGACACCTCAAATTGCACTTCTACGCCACTGTATTACCTGCAGACGATGTATGCCGAAAGATACCTTTTAAGAGGAAAGCGTAAGACATTATCCTGCATGTTAAAAACAAGCTGCAGTCAACTGTAACCCTTTTGTAACACGTGTACATGTATATGTACAATCTTTCATAAGTTCTAGAATACTTATTAATCAAAAACAACGTTGAAACTTTGTGATGAATGGGTGAATTAGCTAGCGATGGGCAAAGCATCTTTTGTCACGCCATTTTATTTTTCAAAGAGGCTATTATGTTGCCACATTAAAAACCGCGTTTTTTTCTTTAAAAGGTGTCTTTGAGTGGGAAGGGCTTGGCGAGACAAAAAACGAAAGTTTCTTACTAATTAGCCTTTACTAAACCAGACACGTAAATGGACTGATGCACGGAAATGTCAAAGAGTGGATGGATCTATTGTGACTTTCATCTGATATCCTTGGTAAGTGCTGGGAAATTCTACCTGGCTCTGACGTTATAGAACGTAGTGTATGCTCAACTCAAAAGAAAACCAAGATATTCTGTTTTCAGAGTTAATATCAAAGACTATCGATCGGGACGAGTTACAGTTAAAGCAACTAATGAAAACAGAAACGTTTTCCATAAATCTTGGGCTTACACTTTTTTACAAACAAAGAAAATCCTCTTTTTTAAATGAAAACAGTAACGTTTTCTTTGAAAGCTTGGACTGATACTTTTATAACAAACAGAGAAAATGCTTTATTGTAAAAGTAAAAAGTAACACTTTCTTTCAATGCTTGGGCTGACACTTTTTCAACAATCAGAGCAAGGGCTCATTTTTAAATGTAAACAGTAACGATTTCCATAAATCTTGGGCTTACACTTATTTTTTTACAAACAAAGAAAGTCCTCTTTTTAAATGAAAACATTAAGTTTTCCATAAATCTTGGGCTTACACTTTTTTTTTACAAACAAAGAAAGTCCTCTTTTTAAATGAAAACAGTAACGTTTTCCATAAATCTTGGGCTTACACTTTTTTTTACAAACAAAGAAAGTCCTCTTTTTAAATGAAAACAGTAACGTTTTCCATTAATCTTGGGCTTACACTTTTTTTTTACAAACAAAGAAAGTCCTCTTTTTAAATGAAAACAGTAACGTTTTCTTTGAAAGCTTGGGCTTACACTTTTTTTTTTACAAACAAAGAAAGTCCTCTTTTTAAATGAAAACAGTAACGTTTTCTTTGAATGCTTTGGCTGACACTTTTTTCAACAAACAGAGTAAATGCTCTTTTTAAATGAAAATAGGAACATTTTCTTTCAAAACTTGAGCTGTCACCTTTTCTGCAACCAGAGAAAATTCTCCTTTCAAATGAAAATTTCCTTTCGAAAATGGGACATACACCTTTTTGACAAACTGAGCAAATGCTCTTTTATAATAAAAGTATGAACGTTCTCTTTCATTATTGGGAAAGACTAGTTCTTGACGAACAGAGAAAATGCTTTTTTAAATTCAAATAGCAACGTATCATTTCAAAAGTTCTTTTAACAAACAGAGAATTTCTCCCTTTTTTCTTTTTTGTTCGACATATGCTAAAAAACTGGTCCACATTGATAAGTAAACGTTTTAATCTGTCTTGCACTGATCCTACGACTGATGCATTGAATCGTAGATTAACGAGAAAATGGAATCCAATGAATCATAGGCCCTCTCATATCTAAATGTTTATTTCCCGAATCAAACGAATAGTTTCCGCGGTTCCGTTTTACATTTGTACGGATGGTGTACTCATCACCCCGCAAATAACCCCTTTCATCACTCTCTCATTCACCTTTATTTATTCAACCCTTTGCTTTTTTTCTTATTAACTCTTTCCCAAACAAAAACGACATTTGACGACTTTGTTGCAGACGACTATAGAAAACATTGTGGGAAAAGGAGAAATTGCTCGTGACGAGCAATTTTTCCTTTTCCCCACAAGGTTTTCTGCTCTTTCCGAAGAATATTGTTCAATTTCATCACATTTTGAAATGTCGTCTGCAAACTCTTTCAATTTGGGACAGTCGAAATTGTGTTGTTTGGGAAAGGGTTAATAACCTTATGAACGGGACGTTCAAGGTGTTAAGGTTTCTTGTTATGAGAGGCAGTCGAGATGGTTCTACCCGGCTTGACCAGCCCCTTAAGGGCAGTTGAGTATCAGAATATTCGTAAATCATTTAGAGCCGGACATCGCAACTTAACATGCTGTTAACCCGTTGTAAAGCCCCATATAAATAAATAAGATTTCTTGAAGACGAGTTGGGTGCACACTTTTGAACAGTTTTCAGTCGTACTTTCATCCCTGACACTTTCATTACTCCAAACATAACCAAAAGTATTGCGGAGCTCGACTCAACTTTCATGGCTCTTAGTATTCCCTCATTGACTGATTTTTTCACATAGCTTGAATATGTTAATAGATATTAGCTTTTGATAAAATATTTAAGTTTTGACCACATTTTTGCGTCCATTTTGAAATGCATGTAAAAAAAGACGATGTAAATTGGACGATATGATAAGCGTTTTTTTAATGACAAATTAAAATAGTTTACCACTTTCAGCAGTTATGAATCAATATGTTATTTGCATTTTCTCACCGATACTGTACCATAGAATACCAGCAACTTAAGAAACCAGTTCATCAAAAGGGAAAAACTGCTTTAAGTGCGCATTTGTCCAATTGTACAAATAGTTTTTTTTCCAAATTTGTAAAGAAAATTCAAAATAATCCACATGCCTTTTGAGTCAATAGATGATGATTCAGATTTGGGTTAGAGTAAAGAACTTGAAATCACAATGCCCCTTTCCTTGTGGATTGAATTATGGATTTTAATGAGAGGTAGCCTCCCGACTGACTTACTGAATGACGATGGTTTTAGCCTGCTTGACCATTCCTTATAGACAGTTCAGTATAGCTCCATCGTTAACAGTCGGGCATCGCAAGATAACTGAAATAATGTTGACGCGATGTTATATCCATATAAATGTATTTGAGTACTCCACCAATTATCACAAAGGAAAACAGTTTAAGCGTTCTGTTGCAAGAGTACTCTTAAGTGGGTACATATGGAATATAATGTGAAGGGTTGGGAGCCTATTAGGGCAGTATTGATGGACATGAATCAATTCGGCTGTGTTAAACCAAGTAGACCGCATAACTTTACACCTCTCAAAATGTGTTGCCCAAGATCAGTACCAGTGCAATCCTGATTGCCTAATCTTAAACGTTCTTATTTTGCCTGAAAGATTCTTGTGTCTGTTAGTTAGTTTAGTTTTGACTTACTAAATTTTATCTCGATCGTGAAACAAGTTCTACAACTTTGATCACCCTCGAACCTGCTTCAGATACGAAGCCAGTACACGCTCTGGATATAAGGTGGTTAATTGGGTCCCGCTTCTAACAGGATCCGAACCCACGACCAACTGTTCTTGCGTCTCTTAAGAAGTTTAATCTCGAAAGAAATCTGTACAAAATTACATGTAAAATTGGTTGGTTTGAAATGGCCATATCGGTGTATAAAAGAAAATGTGAAATCGTCGCGTTCAGTTCACCATACCATGTTTCTGATTTATCCTCCGTACACTGTCTACTACTGCACAATAGTTTTCCAAAGCCGGCGTGTCATACATGGGCATAGATGATCAGTTGATCTTTACTTTTTCAAACGAAATATGGTTGTCGTTTGCAAATAGTTGCAAGTTTGCTTTTAGGAGAGTGATTTATGCTTAGATCAATGAAGACATCTTATAAATAGGTCATTGCGTACATGCTTACAATATCTATTAACATGGCATTTGCATTCGCAGGTTAATAAGATCATGTAATACTTAGTTGAGATAACATAAGTGTTGTGCTGATATGCAAGCGTATAGAGGCTTAATAAGCATAACGTTCACGTCTTTAATAAAGTATACTAAAACTGTAAAGATCAGTTTATATTCTTCTCTTGATGTTTATCTGGACGAGAAATGAGATTTAGGTTTGAGGCAGGAATTTACAACTGAGTCAATTATGTCACTTATCGACTAGCATGTAGTATATATTACCATTAGTACGACTCCCAATAGAATAGAACTGGGATATTTTCCTTCTTAAAGTACATGGCATGCAAATAGAAAAAGACGCTAACATTCCTTTTATTTGAAAAATAATCGATCAATTTGGTTTTCTGAAAGGATTTTGACATGCTTCGCAGGAACTGCATTATTGCATTCCGTATATAATAAGCCCGACCTGATACACATACCCATGTATGATTTATGAACGATCAGTCAGTGATCGATAGAGATTAGTGTTAGTCTATTGTAAGTCAGGAAGTATATGGGCGGTGAAACATAAACACGGTCGGTGTATATAATGCATTAACATTGTAACACAAGGTGGTGCATGGGTAAAGGGTCCGCAGGAGTTTGGACTTTTAACAGAACACCATGTTTGTGAAGGTATATCCGAAGATATTTCGGATACCTCTGCCAGCATTGTGAGCGGTTATATATCAAAGGTAATGGCTTGGGGTTGACAGTGCCTTAGGGGTAGAGTGTCGGCCTGTGAACACGAGGGTCGTTGGTTCGAATCCAGTGAGAAGCGTGATCTAGTATCATTAATCCACATTCGGCGCCATGCTTAAACTAACCTTTTTACAGTCGATATAAAATAAATAAGTTTGAAGTAAACTAGATCTTGTCTAACCATCAAGATATAGGTTGTAAGATGTAAGCTTATGTCGTTAACGCAAAATTTCAAAATATAAGTCTACTCTGAAAAAATGGTGTTTCATAGTTTGTTTCTACACAAGCAAGAAAGTAGCATTTCTATCATACCCCTTTATGAGGACAGTGTCGCCTTGGATCAGCTTGCATATTCGACGCAGGCTGATACAGGGGCGAAATCTTCAACAGCTGATAGAAAGGTTTTCGGCTGCCATAGTTCCGTTTTGTAAAGCATTGCTGTCTATGACCCCATGTCCACTCATGCACAATGGGAATCCAGTACTGGCATTTCGGTAAAGCCACGTGTAGAAATTGAACACGAAACCCCGTCGGGTCGTAAAAAATGACTCTGGGTTCTTAGTTATTTTATTGTGATAAAAATTGAATAAATGTTCAGGAAATAAGTTTATCTGTTCCAACTAAATTGTATTTTCTTCAAAAGGCATATATCTTACATATCGCTGTTTTTATGAAAGATAACAAGGGTTATGCTTTATCAATGGATACCCACATGACTTAACAATTTCTTAACGTGCCGAACTGAAACAATTTGCCAAACGACAACGATTTTCTTTTATCTTAATTTTTCAAGAATGACTTCTATGGGCCTCAACCATTAACAAAGAGGTAAGCTGAAAAGAGGGTTGATATGCTCGTGTATCTTAGAGGTTCAGTCAGGACTGAGCTTCTTTTCCCTATCAAAGCATCATGTTTTTATTCAAGCTGGTCAACACTGCATTGTATGTATACAACTATTGTTACCTTCAACATCTTGATGAATAAAAAACAAAATCGTTACTTTTCATTTGTAAATATAAACTCTATTTAGACGAATTCAAGATTCTTGCTTGGTGAATGCATTTGTGATGGTATATATTTTATGAATTACATTTCAACTTGTTCTTCAACAAGATGACGTTGGGTAAGGGTATTTGATGGGTTTTTTTTACATATGGAATGCAATAACGCAGGCCCTGCGAAGCATGTCAAAATCCTTTTCGATTTTTTTTCTTAATAAAAGTAATGTGAGCTTGTTCTTCTATTTGCATGCAATGCACTTTGACACAGAAAACATATTTGTTCTGTTCCATTTCGACATCTAACGATGCTCCAAAGTGGTATCGTATCTTCATGGTCGGACAGAAAAGAATCACAAAACCGTCAAAGAGGTCAGCTTCCGGTACATGCGTACTGTAGTTGTTTGTCCCGCCCTCTCCCGTCTTAAGTTCGAACTTATCTGATCGAAGCTTTCAGGACGGAATATCACACGTTCCAGATCGTTGACGATTGGATTGTATGTCAGTGACAATCGCCACAATGGGGACTAATTGCGGCTGTGCTATTTTTAACCCATTACCAAACGATAACTACATTTGACCAGTTTGTTGCAGACGACTGTGGAAAGCTTTGTGGGAAAAGGAGAAATTGCTTGTTTTCCAACAATTTTTTCTGCCCTATCAGAAGATTATTTTTCAATTTCATCACATTTTGAAATGTCGTCTGCAATCTCTTTCAATTTGGGACAGCCGAAAATTTAACGTCTGGTAAAGGGCTAATCCCTGTTCAGACGGTGACCTTTGGATGAGAATAGATAACCTTGTTGGCCGCATGCGCATTGTAAACCTATCCGAAACCTACGCGAAAAAGATCAGATCTGACTTTTTTTCTTTACCTTGTTTTTTCTTTACCTTGTAAATGTATGTGAATCAATAGTGCAAAAGTTTCTGCAGTATCAAACATAGTCTTCAGTTAACGTCTAAATAGAAATAATGGCCATATGATATAATCTTTCACCAAAGTTACAGGTGTTAGAACACTTGTTTTGTCCCTACCTTATCCTATATGAATATCAGGCATTTTTGCGTATCTACATGTATAATGCATTCCATAACAGGATTTAGTCTAAGTTGTTCTTTGTTAATAATTATCCATGTACTCACTTTGACTTCTAAAGAAGCTGTGACATGTTCATTCTAATATTTTATTTTGGCTATACTTTAACGACATTTATTTTCGCTATTCTTATACTAAATGTTAGCGAAGTAGAGCGTCATCTTTCATTCATTTTCTAGATCAAGGAAGTTCTGCTGAGAGCAATAAAGAAAACCTTGGCGACAATCATGGCATATTCTCCCAAATCAATCTGACCTCATCTGGTGTATCCAATGAAAACGCCTCTGACATAATATTGAAGGCGCCGCATTGTTTCTTTCAAGACTACTTTCCTTGTACTTTCGTTTTCAAACGAAAATGTCGAATGCAATATCTAAATGGTCATCTAATTTGCTTTTTCGTATGAGTTACCGACAAAAAACAATGATTTAGAATAATGCTTAACACTTCCATATATTTTGAACTACTCAACGTGGACTCTCACAGGAAATGTGGTATTAGTCGGGGCAAATAACACAAAATTAGTAGCCCTGTACTTACTTACGAGGTGTATTTCACTGGCCATGAAAATGTGCTAGTGGTTCCGATTGATCCCAAAATATCAACATTGGCTAAAGGACATGCCTTGTATTCTTTCAACCCACACCGAACACACTATGCAACATCGTAAATTTTCTAGAACTACCTTTACTGTACAGTTCAAATTCCTTATCGGCGTCATAAATACAATAGTATCCTCTAAGCATTCAAACAACATTTCGGACATAAGGATAAGGATGCATATAAGAACGCATATATGAAATACAGCAATATCATTGAAAATATATTAATAGTTAATACCATATTACACAAAGTTTCAGCATCTGCTGTAGAAAACCATATTAACAACTGGGACTAAAAACAATATTAATTACTCCTAATTATGTCGAGATCTCCTTCTAACAAAATTGTTCCTTTCACTTAACACAATGGTTGGGTTTTTTTCGCGGGTGTTTCCCTGGGCAAGACACTGCAGAGCCCTGCCTAGTACTGGTGAAATTCAGGAAAGCCGTAAAATAACTGAAAATATGTTGACATGGCTTTAACACCATATAAACATATAAACTAAGGAAGGCATTTTTCTTCATTTTGCTTTTCATCTAGTTTTAGTCTGTTTTGGAAAATTCACATTATGGGGAATCGGTTTATTTTCTTGTACATGTATCAGATCAAACGACATCCGTATTTCTATATTCGTTGTTGACAATATAGACGGCAAATAGTTTCGTTATCCCGCGTCCTTGATCTCCTATAAACCATCGTTTATCTAGTCTCCGTCAATTGGCTTAGTGATTGGATTCGTGTAATGGAATGGTGGCTTATCGCTTTGTATTCGCCTTATTCTGGTATTTGTACACGGATTGCTTTCGCATTTAGATAAGTCGATTGAAGCAGTGTCATATTGTAACAGAACCCCTAAAATATGCTATTACTTTCTTCAAATGAAAGAAAGAAAAAAATGAGCTAAATGGCAAAAGACATTTGTGAGAATCTAACCTGCCTTTACTAGTTCTTTTTTCTGAGAATTCCCACTTACAACATGTTGTTTTGTTTTATTTACGAATTCCTAAAGAAGCAATTTATGTGATTAGCTAAATCTCAAAATAGAAACTTGTGGGATTACCTTCTTACCAAATTAGGAATTTGTGATATTTAAAACATCCTTAATTAGACATTTGTATAAAATTCTTCTCCTGATCTATAATCACATCGTTCTTGGTATAGAAATAGCAAACACAGCAAGCACAATTTGTGCTTATATTTATAGTCATAATGTTGCTTCAGTATCTACCATAGAAACGTCGAAGCTGAATAGAATTATCAGACGACATTTTAATTCGAATTTCAACAACACTTTTACTGATTTAATTCTTGAATATAAACAAATGATGGAACGAAATTGTGCAACAGTTTTAAGACTACAATTATGACGGATTAGTTTTCATAAACTTGATTCTTTTTAACTTACAAAGATAGAAACTTCAACATTTGCCTGCTTCAAATGGCATGTACCATTATTGTAAATAGATTTAATCATAAACAACTCCGAAAAACAACTTTAACCCGTAAATTATGTAAGCGTGTGTTAACTTTTTAATTGGTACCCCGTTGATATATATGTGCTAGCATGGGGTGTTATTAACATATTCGGAACGATTCGAAATCCTCTACGCTAGAATGATCTATAGCATAACATTGAACGATTTGTGTTCATCGAATACCGAAGGTTGCGTGTAAGCCACAGGTGCGTTCGTAAATGAATTACTTTAACCCATAACCCAATATCAACTTTTTAACCAATCAATCATATTTCTAGAGAGAGAAGAATGGTAGAGAAGGTAAAAGACTTAGCTTCTGAATTTAGGCTCTGTTTTCAAATTTGAGTTGAAATCAATATGCCAACTTCAGAATTTGCTCGTTTCGACCAAGTCTTGAATTGGTATAATAATTTATTTTGTGGAATGCTGTTGGTGTTTAAGAATAATGCCCGTAGTGTAAAGGGCATAACATAAGTTGAATGCAATATTCTTGATCACACACGTTGAAAAAATACGCGTTATAGGAAAACGCTCATTCTTGTTTTAGAACATATTTCTTTTATATGATTCATTCACTCTATATCAACTTTATTCAAGTGTTTAGGGTGATTATACACGTAATGAAGCTTCTAGGTTGATGTGCCCTTTGGAAAGGATTAAAGTTTTACGACGTTTTCAACAGTGTTTCAGTCAAATGATGGCGTTTTCACATACACCGCCCCAGTACCATACTCAATGGTCTTTGAACAACATGTACATTCAAAGACAAGGACACCGAACATGAATCTGTTTTTTGGCGATTAGAAAAGAATGACTCACATCGCATCGTTTTCATCAAACGCCATAGATTTCAGCAAAGTTTTGGGTATCCATGAATCCCAAAATGAACAGGCTGAACTTAAGACGCTTTGCTATTCTACCAGTGATAGGCGTATAAAAATTCCATCTTTCTAAAACGTTTTACATGTCTGTATGCAATTATTACATCGGATTATATTTAATCAATATGGATTCTTACTACCTTGTTTCCTCAGTGGCCACGTCAGTAGTCAACCAACGTTTAGCCACAAGAAGTTGCGACATCGTATATAGACTCAATCCTCAACATAAAGATTTCGTTAATTGACACTAATCAACTTATTGAATGGAGTCCGTTTTTCTTCAACCTTTTCTAGTTTCAACAATAGATAGATAGATGCTTTATTGATACATTAGGCCATAGGCCCATCAGTACACAAGAAATGAATATTTATGAGACAAACCAGTATCGTGCTACGTAACAATATAACAGTGAATATAACGTTTGTACCCGTATGATAAAGTGAAGCGAGCGGTCAGGTTTTGAAAGTTATTTAACAATTTATGCCATAAAGATTTATAATTGTTAAAAGATGTATTTCAATTCTGATGTTTATTATTATTATTTGCTACTGAAGATTGACCCCATATGATGTTATAATTTTGATGATGTGTTTTTCCACATGAAATGCATGCTCAAATCTGTGACCATGCTATCAGTTCTTCTATTTACGACTCATTTTTGATAATCACCATTACTTTGTTGGAATAAAAACTTTTAGTATTATTTAAAGATATATGTTAACAAAGACCTATTTTTGCCCACACCACGGATTTTTGAGGTCACTGCGCATGTCCATTGTCTCGCTCGTTAACTATGGTCGTGAACATGCGAGATGAGGTCATTGGTCATGTAAGATGGCGCGATAACGCACCGGGGTGACGTGGGAACATGTTATTTTTGTTAACCCTTTACCAAAACGCTAAAGTTCCGATTGTCCCAAATTGAAAGAGTTTGCAGACGGCATCTCAAAATATGAGGAAATTGAAAAATAGTCTTCTGATAGGGGAGAACACATTTTTGGAAAAAGGGGCAATTTCTCCTTTTCTACAATGTTTTCCAGAATCGTCTGCTACAAAGTGGTTACATGTCGTTGTTGTTTGGTAATGGGTAAAACGTCTTTACGAGCCAATCGCACGATATGGGGACACGACCACTCGAAATGACGATGACGAGTTTTATTTCAGATAATCGTGCACGCTTTTCAAAGTTTAAACTTATTTATTTTACATCAATTATGATAGAAGCTTAAAGCTCAGTAAACTCATTCTCGATGACTGCTTCCCTTATATTACACAAGTACTCACGCCGATGTGTGGGTTCGTTCTGGCAATTTTCTCCTCGCCAAATAGGGATTCGAACCCAGGACCTGGTGCAAGAGGCCGGTGCTCTACCACTGCACAACTGTCGCCCACAAACTTGAAGGTTATGTTGTACATTGTTACAAAAATGTAGTTCATAAACCCCAACATTACCTAATCCAGATTTCCTTTCGCTGGCTACCGTCTAAGGTTCTTCTCTAAACGCTATAGTCTGGATAATCTGCACTTTTACATTTCAGTGCGTCAGGCACCAAGAATGGCGGTATCCTTGGTTAGATTTAACAGAGAGCATCATAGAGCATTTCTATGAGTAAGAAAGCAGGTTTGAACAAAAATCAATAATCATTTGATTTAACCGGTCACAGAATTTGATGCATTTGGTCACGCGCAAGCCGTTAATTAGTGATATTAAAGACTATGTAGTAGTTCGCGCATGACTTAATTACGGGAACCATTAACATATATCCACTGTCGAGCTTCGGAAACATAGTATTTTATACCAATTTTTTTACAACGGGAATATAAACTCTATAGTTCAGGTACTGTCAAATCAAACTTGACTTACTTTACATTGTGGTACGAGGGTTAGCCAGCACTAGAGTATGACTAGAATTCTAAGTCAAAAGAAAGTTGCACTGAATGGAACATGTAGAGCAATGGTGGGAACAGACACAGCTATATAACCCAGAAATACTTAAAGTCTCCTTTAATCCACCAAAACTAACCAAATACATGGCATGTATCTGACAGCTGATGTTTTGCCCATTGTTTACCATCTACACGAAGAAATAATAAAACGAACGGTTCTAGTGTGAAATCCCAAAGGGTTGATGTCCAGCAATAAGCTGAGGTTTCCAAAACTTGAACCAAAGCAGAATTTTCAACATAAGTATCCTATTCTTTAAGTGAAAATATATTCCATACACTGTTATTGCATGAATAGCCAATACCTATTTATTGTATGATGCGTATCGAGTTTAATTTCAAGTCGCCGACCGAAAATGTTGTACAGGCGTCAATGAAATTGAACGTATTACTAACATGTCACATGTTATTAGATTGCAAAGCGAAACCGTCTCTCTTGCCTAATTGCTATTGTCGCGTCTAACAATATCTAACCAGTCCTATGTACACAGAAGTTGATGTCTCTATGACCAAGTTTTAGTCAATATTTCCATGCTGGTTTTGGTTTTTGGTTCACGCCTTTTTAAGCTTTCCGCCTGATGTTTCGTTTAAAGGTAAAATTCACATAATCCGCCAAGACCGATATATGCCGAAAACGATCGAAAGAGTTCGATGAAGGAAATGAATTCAAAATGGCGGATAATGGGTATTACCTTGAATATGGTTTCACATCGCTTTAACTGTGTTTCGGACATACCATTTGCACTGTCCGATTCCTATGCTGGTAAGACCTATAAGCATTCCATAATTCAGATAGGCAATAACCTCGGTTGAAAACGGCTGAATAGAGAAGATGAACTTAGAGCAGGTGAACTTGTCCCATTTCCAACGGTCAGACGGATAGTCAGGATTTTCTACCATCCATATGAAGCCAGGTGTGACGAAATATCCTAGATATGATGTAAATTGCAAATTATAAAGTAACACATAGAACCTTCATTCTTTGGAAACGAAATCATTCATCATGATAGGAATAAGTGAAGGACAGTGGTCCAGGCGTCTGCCTCCGGACACGAGGATCGTGGGCTTAAATCCCATGAGTTGCGGGTTCCGCTTTGTGACCTTTTATTAATCCATATTTGTCGCGAGCACTGGTTATGATCCAAGAAGCAGAATCGAGAGTAAATACTCTAAGTCGTAAGAACTTGTTTCACAATCGATGTAGAATAAAAAAAGAGTTTAAACTAAACTTAGAGGAATACGTTTTGTGTGATGTAATGTAAAATTCCTGGCTGTCAGAAATCATAATTACGCTTTTTCGCAAGGTGACCTTTTCCCATATACGATGTACGTAATGATGTATTGCAGATTCGGCAATTCCGGTAGTGTTCCTCGTTTATTTATTGATGGGGGTTAATCTGCGTGGAAGAATCGATCTGAAGTCGTCTCGAAGCAAGTCAGACCAACATTATCTGAGATACAGTTCACACATCAGACAAAATGGGTGTTCAACCAACTAACCAAAACTTGAAATATATGATAAGTCACATTTCTTGAAAAAGCATTTGCAAATGACAAGTATATAGAACGTAAGCAAATGGCGGGAACAGTTTGTCAAAAATGAAGAGTATAGTGGTGTCTAAATGGGGAATATTACGTTTCGACAATTTTGACATTTTGTCGAGCTATGATATATGACGTCTCCGATTTCTTTGACAAAAATGATATTTCTGCCTAAATAGTGACCAATTCGTCTTATGTGTTTTTTTTTCAGTTTTATGGAAGTTGACTCTTGAGTCATTGACATCAAGTCGATAGTTATATATTATACCTTGATGCTCGCCGTGTCAGTAATGAGGTTTCATGTCCAAGTGGCTGGCGAATCTTGGGAGCATTTGTTTTTTATTACAGTGGTTTTTTAGAGCATTCTTCAGAGTAAGTGCCTTAGTCAGGTGTTATGGAGAAATGGGTAAAACCCCGATCCTGCAAGTGTGAGGTCGTGAGGGTGCGGTACTCTTATTGAAAGACGTAACGATCTGTGCTCGGAAACATAATAGGAGAAGACTTTTATTGCATCCAACTGACAATTAAGTCTGATTCCGCGGGAAAGATATACCGGTAGACTCGTTTCTCATTTCGGTATTTAGATGAATAAAGGATTCTGGGAGTATTTTGTCGATTTTATTTCGAGTTCTCTATAACAAAACAAGGCTGCAAAAATGCTTCGTGCTTCGTTCGATCTTTGATTTATATCATTTTATTGAGTTATTTCCCATGACTTTTACACAACAATTCATTTTTCATATAGCTTTTCGCCTTTCTTTCCATGTGTTTTGTTATCTAATTTTCCTTTTGTCTTTTCGATTTTAAATATGTATCGGTCACTTTAATGTACATGTATCAAAGTTATTGATTTCTAAATGTAAATATAATTTACAAATACCCCGATGTGAATGGGACTCTGTCCACCATGTTGTTTTCTTTATATCCTTATTCCGTCCATGATATACATCGATGCTGTTCCCCCCACATAAACCTCATTCCAAAACATTTCCGTCATTCGTTTAATATGTAGGTTAAGCGTAATAACATGAATTACAGCGTTGCGATTCGGTGCTCGGAATTAATTCTCCGAATACTACAAATGTATCGATTTCGACTTACTGGAATGTAAAACTGTTCCCGTCGAATGCTTTGAAATGTAAGTTTCCCAGCGTGCTTTCTCAGATTTCTTTAGATGAATTTCTTGAGCTTGGGTTAACACTTGGAATCTTAAAGCAGAATAACAACTTGTAATGTATGTTAAAAAGAATTTTTCGTAGGCTCGTTATCAATTAATTAGGAGGTATATGTTAACTTTAGTATCATCGTCTCTGAAGACCTTTGACACTGGAGTTCCCTCATTTATTCCTTACTTCAATTGTCCAATATTGGCGCGCCCAGAGCAGGACATTCAAGGCGCAATTGATAAAAAAGAAGACATTTCTCGTTAGACACCTAGTTTTACATAATGACTTAGGTTCACTTTAAAGAGGTCAAACAACCTCTCTTTGCAAGGGTTCGGGTTTGAAAATGATACAAATACAGTGCTTGTCTTGCTGGTGTTATTTTAGACGTGAAAATAGTAAACATAAATGTATTGCGAATATATCCCCCGTGTTGTTTTCCATTTTGTAAACTGAAACCAAACATTATGATTCACATATTTTAAGACAATGGCTTGTTTTCGGCTCAGAAACAGTTCGTGAGATAATTTGATTCCATTGGATAAAAGGGAGCCTATGTTCTCAAAAACAACTAAAACTGATCATAATTATCGAATTATATGGTTGGTGAAAAAGGAATGAGGACAAAGGGTAATAGGTTCACAAATTTCTTCCACATGTACGTATTGAAAATTAATTGTTTGCCAAGTCGAGAAACAAGATATGGATGTTAAAGTCGTTACGGCACAGCTTATCCAGGTCAGGAAGGGAAACTTATACCAGGAAATGGTTACCCAAGTGTTTACGTGACGACATGGTGTTTCTCACGGATGGGTACCCAACAAGGCTCTCGAATTCCTGTAAAGCTGAGTATTGCCTCTCTAGCTGGTTCTCCTTCCCACTGCAGTGCTCCCGTCGTATGATACTGATGCACCCGCAAGTATTGTTGCAGCATAGACAAAGACATTTAAGAGCCTTGCTCACAGAAGAGGAAATAATTGAGTCAAAATGAAATGCCTTTGAAACGAGACAGTGTTTGTATTGGTGTTTGATAAACAATGAAAAGTAGCTTTCCAAAGCATTATCTATTGAAGAAGCGCCAACTTATTTAAGGGTTTTATATGCGATGGTTCTTAAAAGTTGTGTCACGATATTGGGTTAAAATACATATTTGTTCATTGAATACTTACTTTGAAGTACTATAAACGATCTGACTTTGCTCCACATGGTATTCAGTGTGTATCATATAATAGTAAAGCTGTTATGCAGTTTCGAACGAAATATTTGTAAACAAGCAACTGAACAGAATCTAGCGGGTATGATAATACATGTAGGCCTTCCAAACCAAAGTTGACGAGTTTTGGTTTAGAAGTGCTCAAATGGTTGATAAATCGATATATATTTAAACTCGAAATGCAGAATCGGTTTTCAAATGGCTATATTCAAACAGTTTTCCACTTTTTAATCTCGATATAATCTGGAGAAGACGAAAACTAGAGAACAGGGCACTGGTGTTATTAAACTGTGCTGAAGTAATTTAGAGTCATCAAATATTTGATTTTCTACTCGAATTCATAATGAAAATACTGCTTGGAGTAAAGTGAACCTTCGTTTATCCGGACACCGATTATCCGGATGTCTCGCAATCCGAACAAAATTGTAAGGGAACGGAATAATTGGATCAGTTTATTGCAGACCACTTTTGAAAACATTGTGGGTAAAGGAGAAATTGCTCGTGACGAGCAATTTCTCCTTTTCCCACAATGTTTTCTGCCATATCAGAAGATTATCTTTGAATTCCATCACGTTTTGATAAGTCTTCTGCAAACTCTTTCAATTTGGGACGGTTGACAATTTGGCGTTTGCTAAAGGGTTATAACTATACACCGCTCATACAGATCGTTTATGTCTTAATGTGAATAAGAACATGCTCTGCTTCATTAGTCCGGATTTTTCGGTAAACCGGACATTTTGTTGGGAACGGACGTGTTCGGATAAACGAGGGTTCACTGTATATAGTTCGTATATGTTGAGTACATGATGCTATCAATATGGGTTCAGTCACAGGAATAGTTCTACCCTGTACTTGATAAGGAAGGTTTACGGACAAGTTTACAATGGAAAACAACTACTCGTATAATATAAATATTTATTTGATTTTTATAGACAAAACAATCAATATTACATATTTTTAACAACAATATAAAGATGATTTCTATTCATAGACATATATAGTGTAAACAATAGTCTGATACTTCACACTACAAAACCAACACGATGACGATTAATTGCCACATTGTTCACGCAATACGCATGCGTAAACTAACCTTAATTCAATACGCATGCGCGTATAGTTGATCGCTAGTATCCAATCGCACTCCTTGCAAAAATAAAAGCCTTAAGACCAACGAACATATCGACCATGAACATATTGATTTCTAAACTGGAAACGGTTTTCATCGAGTTTCAATGGAATTGTGCGTGAGGTATATATTGAAGAAATTCTAATGTATGTCAATATTTCAGATGACTTATTGCAATACTTCAGCATACTTTTACACCAAGTTCAGGGACTTCGAAGCTTGGAATCTATAAAGACAATGATCTTCTTTACCTATGTTCAATTACAATATTGTTCTTTGAAATTGTGGATCTCTGTGAATCTTTGAGAAATGCACGTCCAAAGCAAATCTCAAATTTCTCACAATGGTACGTACGACTTTGCTCGTACTCTTCGTCATCGTAGTTAAAATTTGATAAGCCACGCCTATCAAATCAAGTTAAATCATCCTAACCAATCATGTTTTTATTTTGTATCTCCTAGGTTTGTGCGTCAAGAAATCTGGTAACCAAGGCAATAAACGCATCTGGGACGTTTCTGTTATTGAAGGATTGTCTGTCTGCATTGCGTTAAGATTATTGCTGTCTGTGTTTGCACGGATGGTTTTAGTTAACGTTATATAAGAATATTTATGAGGTGCCAAATAGTCTTCTATCTGATAATAAATTAATCAACGTTTGCAAACAAGAATACACAAATTGCCGCCGTCAAGCGAAAATGAAGTATTTACTCTAAGAAGTATTTCCACCATGTTGGTATGAAAGCAACACGATATAAAAGCCAATCGGTGGCTAAATAAGGAAATTATCAGCAATGAGTGCTTATGTCTATATTGTTCGTATACACGTTTGTTTTGGAACATTCAAATGTATCTAAACCAATTACCCATTTCTATCTTTCTAAACTTATAAATTTCAGGGAGAAGCTTGAAATTGACCGAAAGTGAAAGTAGTCCTTTTGTAGGAATTAGTGTGTTCATAGCTGCCCTATCCCGATTATACCAAGCTTTAATTTGTCTTGTTTCATGTCGGAGTCCAGAAGTATATTTTCTGTTTGCCTAATTAAAGCTACGCAAAACCGGGAAACTTAAATCAAATTCATTTACTGAAACTGATATGACCCAGTTTAAATCGGGAACCATTTCTCTTGTTAGCTTATGCTCAGTGACAATGCTCAAAATTACATCGCCAATGTGAAATATGACAGCACCTTTCTGTATTCGGAGCTTGAGTATCATATTCTGAGAGAACAAAAAGCTTTCATTGCATCTACAGAAATTGCTTTGTTAATATGAAAACGATAAGAGATATATTTGAAGCACGCTATTTTGCTATTGAGAATACCATTTTGCTTACACGTTGCTCAATAATGAATGAGTGATACATAATATTAAGGAATACGCCTTCCCTTTTGATAACAACTAGGTTCAGTCAGAAAAGGGTAAACTTTTTTGAACATCCGATACTGTGTGTTTGAGACTCTTGTTAATATAGGATATTTGCCATTGAAAACCCATCAACAAAAACATGAAAAGTGTTACAACATAGGAACGCTTTAAATGGAGAAACATTGTTTGACAATATTGCTATTTTCATTTAGCCACCACTTCAAGAAAGGTTTTATAGATGATTTCATTAATAGAAAATGTTGTAATTATGCTTTAATACCATGTCGGTGTCTCAGGGCAACATAAGTGTCAGTCCATTACAATTGTACAGTACCTGACATTGTGCTGCACTAAACAATCAATGGGTGATCTGAGCATAATGGCATGCATTTGAAGTACATTTACTTAAGGCTTGAATACCAAATACAGGATGTTTATTAATGGTGTAAACGTGAATTATCTCTTCGTCACTAACCATTTTCTACACTAAACGTAACAATAAGGCAACACATATATTACAAACTTTAGGTAGAAAAACGATGTTCCGCCATTTTAAAACTCATTCTGTCGTCGGTTTATTTTGGTTGTTCTCGGTATACACTGGTCTGGGCCGGAACCAATTTGTTTAATGCAAATACAATGTAGTCACTGTCCCATCCGATGTATACCGATATCGACCGAAGTAATCCGACGACAGAATGAGTTTCAAAATGGCGGACTTTTGGTATTCTATTTGTAATTTTCATACCATCGTACATTTGCGCTCTGATTCAGACTGTCCTGTCAAAAAACGACTTTCGCAGTCGTTGGTTTTATGCGTAAAAAGGGCCATTGTGATGAAGACACTATAAATGAAACAATGTTACCAAAAAGAAGCTTTTGCAGGATTCCTAAGTTCGTAATATACGTACGATAAAGATTAAAATTTTCATTGAAAAAACGTACCGCTCCTATTGCTTAGGCATCGTAACTCAAGTTCTTAAAAACATGGGATATATGATGCAAACCAACAAATGATGGTGCCTCTGTAAACGGGTCAAATACGATAAGTCTTCGAGGTACACATATTGTAGTCTGAATAGCCATCTTCTCAACTCTACACTTCTCAAATCTATACTCAAAGAGTTCAGTTTTCTTCGTTCGTTAATTCGAATTGATAATTATGTGAATATATCTTAAGCATTAATCCATTTTTTGAAGTTAAACAAATGGTTCTAACTTCATGACCACAGTTCTGCCTGATAATAACTCACGGTGCTGCAACACTTTATAGAAATGGTTAGGTGTAGGACTATAGCATGTTTATTGAAAGCTATATTCCTGTACTAGGCCCTTCGTGATGCGTTAAACATATGAAATACATTGCTACACACACTATGTCCGGACGTTAGGTCCATCCGAAATCTATACCCGTCAAACTGTATAATTTCCTGTTAAAAGGCCTGTAAAAGTCTTGGAGTCTTCGTTTCGCGGACTCGGTAATCTTCGTGTGATTCCGCCCCTTCTCTTCGTTCAAACATCGCCACCTGGTGGCATCAACCGACTTCCGGTAACATGGGAATCCCTTCGTGTTGTTGAAGGTAAAGTTATCGGCCGTGATGGATTGCTCCAGACCCAAGAACTCCTGGACCCGCCTCATCTCCTCCGCTGGTTTCACGATCAGATTCTCCCCACTCACGAAGTGGATCTGGCGGAGCGGAAAATACTGAAGCCAGTTCACCAGATGCTGCGCGTACACGCCGATTTTCACGATGGTCCAAGAGGTATCGATTATGCGCGTTGCGTTACTCACGAACAGTAACTCTTCGAATGTCTTCACAGCTGGGTTCCGGCTTGCGAGCTGGGTATAATCCGAGATGGCGCGAGTGACGGGGTCTCGTAACACGAGGATGAGCTTGGTTTTCTTCGACATTTTGTAGACGCGTTGTGGGATTCCCTTCGTGATGAAGTACGAGGGGGTTTTCTCCATCGTCAGCTGACCCTTCTTGGTTTCCGGCATCAGCTCTCTGAAAAACACAAATAGGAAACCAATAAGAACTTGATTTGATTATCTTACACTTACTTGCAATGGACTTTTGGTTTGGTTTTTAAGACTGGTCCAAATTGGAAACAATTGTAGACGTCAGAAATTAAATATGAAAATAGTTAGGAATATAGTTTTGTACTAGTGTAAATAAATGTTCAGATAAAATGTCGTTAAAAATGAGTTTAATCGTAAAGATTAAGGTGAGTTCCTAGTAACATGTTTTTTGGACTAGGGTGCGTTAGCACCTTAGTCCATTGAAGTTACAAACCACTTTCTCGGTACTTCATCGATACACAAACAGTGGTCTGACACGAATTACTCATTATACATCCGCCTTCACTGTGCGGACTAATACCTTCTATGAGCCAAGAATGTAGTCCGGATTCACTCGCTTTGTTTTGCTCTAAATTATTATTACCGTCAAGTTTACAATCTCCAAGACGTACGTAGCATATTGAGCTGTTAGACGGTTAAACCCACAACTATAGTTACAGTTTATTTAAAGAAGGCAACACATATAGACACCAATACAAAGTATAAACTGTACATCTTGGATTGGCACCATTGTCATCGGCCAATTGTTTGACTATAATTACGATATCTTCGTCGGTTATCAACCATTTGTATTGCTAATCACTTTCACTTGAGTTGAACTTATTCAAAGATTTATCATCTCATATCAGTAAGACGCTTTAAATAGTTTCATTGTAAACTAACTTTCTGACAAGAATTAACAACAATGCCGTCAGAAAGTGCCATCCTATTAGAGAGCAATATGCTAACAGCGATGTAGGGTAACTTGTCATTCATCATGATGTATTATAACCGGGTAATTGGACGCTTACACAGATGGGTTATTTTCTCCTCTATAGAATACAGGCAATTCCAGAAATAAGTGAACCGGGTCGTGCCAAAAAATGTGGTCACTTTTGCACAGATGGGTTATTTTCTCCTCTATAGAATATAGGCAATTCCGGAAACAAGTGAACCGGGTCGTGCCAAAGATATGTGTTCATTTATTCTAACAGTATATACGCTCTTTTCAGCGCATAATACTTCAACAGAAAAATAACACAAATATTGCTTTACTATCGATTGTCAAAATAACACCAAAAATACTGATGTGATGAAAGTTTCGTCCCAGATTAGTCTGTGCATTTCACACAGGCTGCCTTGGGACGACAATAGCTATTACATGAGACGAATTCAATTGACGCGTTTGTGATAATAACGTATGTTTTGGTTGTCCTGAGAATCTAATTTCGTGCCCGTCTTTATTTACGTCAGCGGTAAAAGAAACCAATACAACACCATATCCTTTATTGCCAATAATGGTGTTGGACCCAATCAACAAGAAATGTAAGCCATCGACTTGTTGAAATGTAAGCCATCGACTTTTTCTGGAGCCTGTCGTCGTATACTGGCGTACGGGTAAAGAGGAGCGTAGACTAGGGTCATGGAAGTTATATAGGAACATACATTGACCTATTAGTTACTAATAGTTATATATAGTACACGTTGTAAGACAAGCAGACTAGATAGTGATCTTATTATTGTTCTTATGAGCTCAATGTCATCAAGAATAGCATACACGTCGATGCATCTAATGTGACTTTGATACTGTTAGATTTTACTCGAGTAGGATTTTTACAAATCACCGCCTTTTCTTACTCGTGTTTGGGATAACTCTAATGTGTTTTTATTTTATTTGAACTGTACAAGTACATGCAATAAAATCTTTGCTTTCATAACTCTAAGTTGTCATCTATGGAAATTGAACAATTGACACAATTTAGAACGACTATGATTCATAAGCGAGAAGAAGCACAGTTTCATTGGGATACTGATAAAAAGCAATTGTTGCAAAACAAGAAATGACTCATCAATAGTCACGAGCGATTTCTCCTTTGATTACAATGTTTTCTAACATCTACTTTGATGAAGATAATTTAGATTAAACCTTAAGGTGCATATACATAAGGACACACGTTAAGCCCGCGTACATTTGTAAGAACGTATTAAACACGCTTAAGGTATCAATTAGCAGTCGGCAATCAATCCTATTTCGTGACAAATCCCCGCGGTAAAGATCTTCTCAACTGATGGTAAGGGACTTACGGAGACCGATCAATCAAGGAACCCTGAAACCCTAGACGAGTTCCAACCGCTCCAGCACACCCGCTCATGAACACACGCAGGCCTGAATTCCCCCCGTAAAGGCTAGTGCTCTATAGTAAATTACAGGGTGGTGCGCATCAATCAGATTTACCCGTACTCACAACCCTTCACCTGCTTAGGACACTTAACTTGTAATAAAGGTTGCTTCGTAGTGGTTTTTCTTTCTCTCTTAACCCTTTACCAAACGCTAAATTTTCGACTATCCCAAATTGATAGTGTTCGCAGACGACATTTCAAAATATGATGACGTTGGAAAAAACATTGTGGGGAAAAGAGAAATTGCTCTAAACTAGCAATTTCTCCTTTTCCCGAAATGTTTTCAAGAGTTTCTTTTTCTTATGGTCGAAAAGTGTCCTCTCTTCGTGAATCATATTTGATCAAGAAAAAAAATAAAACAGACTAAAATCAAAATGTTTACAAGCAGATCAGATCAAAGCGTAATGGAGTGACCCAATGGGTGTCCATAAGGTTCGGTGATTGCAACAAATATCTTCAAATTAAATAAGCATCTTCATTGTATAGGTATACCTAGTAATACATTCAGAGGTTTGCCTTTTAAGCCATGAACAACAATTTCTTTTATTACTCAAGTCAGTGCATACTTAAGAATTAAGTGCAAGCAAGTGTCCTGTAGCTGGCTTCTTGGATCTTAAAGGGTTTTATGCACCTGGTCCTTTTGATCACGGATGCATGGGTTTTTGATCAAACGTCGTCACTGTGACAGATTATATTTGATAGTTATACACTTGTCGAAACATGCTCTCGGTTTAATGTTTCGCTTAGCGTGTTAAAGAAGAATAAAATATACATTGGGATTAAAGAAGAAACATCTCTTATAATTTGGGATTTTCCTTTGTTCCAATAATTTCGAATCATAACTCAGTGTTTGCTATATTTCAATAATGAGCTTGTCATCTGTCATACTTTTGAATAGTCCATGTATTCATGCAGTCACATAACGGTATATAAAGAATATTGGGTTGATCAACTACTCTTATCAACACTTTGTAGAAGACAACTGTTTATATTTGATTCATAAATATCGTAGAAAACGTTATAAAAACATAGATGTTGCTAAGTACAAGTAATGTTTCCTTTTTAATTCAAATTCTTCGATATTTACCAGCACCAATCTCATAGAATAACGAGATCTTTTGATAAAAAAAGGTTAATCAAATATATACGAGTTCTTTATGTTTCTCACACCAACCAAAATATTCCGTTTTACTAGCTCTACGTTATATATACCGCCAGCGCTTGATCAATAAACAGAATCTTCCACTCGACGTAGCAATATTCGGACGGAAGGGTTGTGATGCGACGGACGGGAAGAAATTGCACGTAGCGTGAGATATGTGCCCATTAATACCGAGTTGACTCATACGCCTGTTGTTTTAGCGGGGAGGTTGTCTTATAAACGACGGATCGAGTGGTACAGTGTATTCGAGTGTATTCGGTAAACTCCGGCAAGTCCCGGAAAATGTAGTTCGAATGATCCAGACGTAGGTATTTCACAAAGTGTAACAGCTTGGACCATCCGAGTTATGCAAAATGCGGATGTCTCCGAATATTTCTGATGTGTCGAGGGTTAAAAATGATTATACACTGCCTCTTTTAGTATGTACTGGACTCGGATTGGACAGTGCTCTAGGTGGTCTGTAAAGCTTGATATTTGTAAGAGATATAACGCTTTCATTATTGTATGCTATTGCTTTAGATTAGACGCTATACTTCACAACAGGTTATTGTCGTATATAGTGTGAAAACAGTTTTCTGAAAAAATCCATTTGTCACAGTTGTATTGATATCAATTTATAGGGCAGGTTTGTATATTAGCTTAAATCAAGTTAAAGGTTTTGTAGACATTTTCAAATCATAACGGAGAGAAATTTCACATAATTCCACCAAGCCCCCTAGATCCAGCCAAGTTCCGAGTGGCTGGTGTTAGATACACTGTCGCTATAACACCAGCTTTTGGTTGAAAAGGGAAACTTGATCACGCCAAAATCAAACCAATTGGAAATAAGTATACGGAAGTACCAAGCGACTCTTCACACCAAATGATTCTGATGCAAAAGGAAAGAAAGATGATATACAAAATACTAGTGGGTCTTATTCTCATATTCATGTTATAAGTCTTCCCAACCTCGTTGAAACACTCATTTCCTGACCACGTGATGCGAAATCACTGCCGATAGCGGTCAATCTCTTCTTGTACAAATATCCACAACTCAATCAACATGCATAGCGTGATCTGTGAACAAATTACAGTGTTACTTATCAAGAGTCCTGTCAGGCTGGATTAATATCTGTTAATATATGAGGTTTACCCGGATTGGAGCATGTTTCCGTACTGTGTTATGAAAAAAGAAATGTGACGACTAACATTCTATTTTGTTTCACACTTTCTTGAAAGGGAGATCAACCCTTAACCAAACGTCAAATTTTCGACTCTCTAAAATTCAAAGAGTTTGCAGACGACATTTCAAAATGTGATGAAATTGCAAAGAAAATCTTCAGAAAGGGTGGAAAACATTGTTGGAAAAGGAGAAATTGCTCGTTACGAGCAATTAATCATTTTCCCATAACGTTTTCAAGAGTCGTCTCCAACAAAGTGGTCAAATATCGTTATTGTTTGGGAAAGGATTTAATAAAAAGTACCAGATTATCTAGACCATTCTATTAATCCTGCTTCTTCAAACATCAACTTAATTGGCTTGAATGTCGATTTACTCGACAAAGTATTCATCAGTGGTATTTTAAAAAGACACAGTGGTAATATTGTGTTTCCAAAGGCCGTATTCCCTTCCTTATAAGGATATAGATACTTTATTTTTTTAACATTAGGTGCTACTATAGCCAAGCATTCAGCATACACGATAGACGAGCGGCTATTCAGAGTAACTCATGAATAACAAACACAGTTAACCGGCCTCATATTTATCAAGGGTCTTTTTGTATGGCTTACTCGTTCCCCAAAATGGAAGCTGGGAACGGGTCCAAATTGAAAGCAACACCAAATACGTAAAGATAACATAAAACACACGTGTTAACACAATTCTGTCTATTAAATGGATCAGAGATTCTGACAAAAGGAAAGAAAGCCGATTTAGTGATATTTGAGGTAGTTCCCATACTCATTTGGGCATACAGAGAACCCTCGTTTATCCGAACACGATCGTTCCCAATGAAATGTCCGGTTTACCGAATAATCCGGACTAATGAAGCAGAGCATGTTCTTATTCACATTAAGACATAAACGGTCTGTATGAGCGGTGTATACTTATAACCCTTTAGCAAACGCCAAATTGTCGACCGTCCCAAATTGAAAGAGTTTGCAGAAGACATATCAAAACGTGATGAAATTCAAAGATGATCTTCTGATATGGCAGAAAACATTGTGGGAAAAGGAGAAATTGCTCGTCACGAGCAATTTCTCCTTTACCTACAATGTTTTCAAAAGTCGTCTGCAATAAACTGGTCCAATAATTCCGTTCCCTTACAATTTTGTTCGGATTGCGAGACATCCGGATAATCGGGGTCCGGATAAACGAGGGTTCACTGTATTGCATGGGAACTACATTGTGGAGGCCAGTGGTCCAGGGGTAAAGCGTCGCCTTCCGGACACGATGGTCGTGGGTTCAAATCCCGTGAGTAGCGGAATCTGCCTTACGAACTTTCATTAATCCACATGCGGCCCGATTACTTGTTAGTGACTAATCTAAGTTGTAAGAACTTGTTTCACAATCGATGTAAAATAAATAAGTTTAGCCCATTACCAAACGATAACGGCATTTGACGAGTTTGATGCAGCCGACTCTGGAAACATTATGAGCTTAAGTAGCAATTTCTCCTTTTCCCACAACATGTTCTGCCCTACCAGAGGATTATCATTTAATTTCATCTCATACTGAAATGTCGTCTGCAAACGCTTTCAATTTTAGACAGTCGAAAATTAAGTGTAAAGTCTAAATTTGATTTAGGGTAAAGGGTTAAACTAATCTAACTACCTTTGTGATGGTGATACGAACTTGGACGAGTAAAAGATTCTCACAAGGCGTTATGGATTATCAAAGGCGGGTAAGCTGCAAGGTTGTTTCATGTTCCTGGGTTTATGTAACAATCCAGGCTCTCTGATGGTGTTATGGAGGGGAAAGGAATTTAACTAAAAGCACTACCAAGTCCATTGATTACAAGGTAAACTGTATTGAGGTTAATCTAGCATCGCACGAGAGCTGTCCCGGGACTAATCAAATAATTACGGGGGCAGACGCAATTCTTTCGCTCAACGCTGTGTGCTTTTTTTCAATCTACAAGTACTGAGACACGCCGCCGCAACAACAAAGGGGTGATCTAACTTCGCTTTAAAAGCAGTAATTGATCGAGAACGACCATTTAGGTGTGTACAAAGCTAGTTTCTTATTGTTTTGTTCTAGTTCTTTCGACTTTACTTGTCTTGTTACTAATGCGCAATGTTGTCCCTCCTATTCACAGGGTTCGAACAAATGGTTCTCGAGGAAAGGAGGGTCTCGTGCATACATCGATGAAGTCACTCTTTTAATTTATTTTTATTTTAGTACAAGTCAGACTGTGCAAATTGATGTATAAGACAATAGTTCGTGGGAAGTTATCTTTGTGCTACATTTTATATACAGTGATGTCTCGTTAATCCGAACACGTCCGTTCCCAACAAAATTTCCGGATGACCGAATCATCCGGACTAATGAAGCAGACCATGTCCTCTTACACATTAAGACATAAACAGTCTGTAAGCACGTGTTTACTTATAACCTTGTAGCACACGCCAAATTGTCGACCGTCCCGAATTGAAAGAGTTTGCAGACGACATTTCAAAACGTGATGAAAATTCAAAAATAATCTTCTGATATGGCAGAAAACATTGGGGGAAAAGGAGAAATTGCTCGTCACGAGCAATTTCTTCTTTAAGCACGATGTTTTCAAAAGTCGTCTGCAACGAACTGGTAAAATAATTCCATTCCCTTACAATTTGTTCGGATTGCGAGACATCCGGATAAACGAGGCTTTACTGTATTTTTTTAGTATTGCCACAGTCGTATAAATAACGTTGTATTGAATCAAAACTTAAGCCTTAGAATGCTGGGTAATTTTCTAAACATTGATTTTTGTGCCGCCTGCTTTCCAAAAACTTAATATCTGTTTAATTTTGTTGAGGAAGGATACCTAGAGTAGCAAACAGTTAAGATCACAGGATCTAACCTGTTTGTATAAGCATGAAGTCAGTTCCAGCACTATAAGCATTATTTTAAATAAACATTGCAATAGAAGCCGGTATCATCGGTCCTAACAAATCGGTTAGGCATCGTTTTCTGATTGGCGGAATTCAAACGGGCTCATTCGTCCCCGAACAAGTTCGTAATAACATGTGTTTAATGTAGTCGCTGGCGACACGGGGTAATATCGAAATGACTTGCCCTTTGTTACGAGAGAAACAATCATTGGCGCTCATTGGCCTAATTCCAAAATGGGGAAAGTTTACAGTACATCTTAGCGTATATCAAAAAGAAATATGTTTCTTTTTTGTAGAGATGAAATGACATCTCATTTGAAATCGTTCGTCCCCAAATAAATCCTCTATTCTTTTTGACACAGGGATTTCTTTTGAAGCATGTCATTGTGTTGGAGAGTGTTTTGATGGAAATATAAAGTGTATGGTATAATATGACGGAATAAATCACCGTACTCATGAAGGAGGTCAAAGGGAGAAACTGAATAAGTCCATAATTGAAATTTTATTCACTCAGCGACATTCCCCTTAATGCCTCCTCCTGCATTTGGGAAAGTCGCTTAAGTGACCGTATTTTTCAGAGACGAATATCAACTTCATACTCGTCCAATAATTCAAACTGAATATGAAGAAGGATAAAAAAGAAATCCCACCGATCAGAGCAAATGTCCAAAGCAATGAAAAAACTTTCCCCATACATAGTAAAGAGTCCTTACGAATGCATTGTAATCAGACTGGACGATGGTTTCTCTTGTAAATGGGTCTTTGGAGTCCCCTTTAGCTTATAATGGGTGACTCACCCACAAAACCTAGGGAACGAGCTCATTTATCACGGACCCTGTATTTTTGTTCTGCTACAACTCGGCGCCATATTCCACGCACTACGAACTCTCTAAACGTTTTGTTTTCCCTTTACCCTTCACCTAAATTCAAGACATATTTCGTGTAAACGTTATGTCTTTATCTGCAGATATTGGACCACATTTTGACCAAAGGAGAATTTGCTCATCCTGAGCAAATTCTCCTTTCGTCAAATTTAGTTCAATGTTAAACAATGACTTAGGAATTCATTTTATAAAGCTCTGATGCGTCGATGTATATATTGGTTTTAAGAAACAAGGTTAAATTAGACAGAGCATAAGAAAGGTTGATAATGAAATACAGTGTACATGAATGCGCTGTTCGAGACTATGATCCAATCGTATCTACTCGGCAATCCCCGTAACAAGTCGGTAGATATACCTCGTAGGCAGTACATGAATACACCAGAAATCCTGGGGTAATTCGCCTTATTTCCGGCGGATAACGCAAATTGCACACAGGCACTAAATATGTATTTAAATACACACGAATTAGTTATATATCACAATTGAATGGTTTTTTTTACCCTTTTCATTAAAGATGATCATATGAACACATCTTTGTTTCATATTTTGTCAATCAGCTCTCTCCGGCAATCCCCGGCTTGTGACGGGGATTGCCGAGTTGATATGATTGGCCCTTCGTTGCTGACCTACTTTCAAAAATGGCTCTCCATTACCTCCGAGGTTATTTTAAGAAATGACCGAGGTGTTCCGAATGGACTATGATCATGTATTCAGGTCGTTCATCTGGTAGAAAAGAGTATTGAAAATAGATAAATCACTGCTATTAGAAAAGGCTCCCTTTCTCATTTTTGTCTATTTATCTTTCGAAAGTCAAGCAAAGCCCTGTGAAAAATGAAGAGTTGAAGACGTATATCTTATAATGTTATAGGATAGTATGTTGACAGTAGATCAATCGCTGGTGTAAGAAATGCATCAATTTCCAAATCATTATTTTCTTTTTTAGAATTCAAGTGAAGCGTAGTGATAAATAAAGCTTTTTCAAATGAACACAACCTTCAATTAATTCATCAAAAATCGGTATCGTCATGAGCGTATTATTTAGACCCCTCAAACGCTTACTTCAGCCTTGTGTCACACAGACGACACTTGCTCACTAGCACCAGACTTTGGTGTCTAACAAGATCTTAAGTCGCCGTACCATAGACCGATAGTTAACGACATAAGAGTTCCACCATCGATACTCAATCGAAAACGAGTGCGACTTTCGACATAGGGGACATCAAGCTCGAACACCGGTTGAACCAATATTTGTTTCTTACGTATCTATTTAAAAAGTAGATTGGGGGACATTGCTTGGCATAACATCGTTGAACTCTGTTTTCGCGAGTTAGAGCAGTCACATCTTTTGGGGTTGTATATTGCACTTAATTGGTAAATAATAACTAGGATAGTGACATGATGCATTGATCACTGCGTTATAACAAAAATTGCCCTTAAACAGAATTATGCTGAAGTCAAATCAATTAATCAACATGCCAATAAAACAGGACTTAATTATTCCAATGCATTTCTGGTTTATTTGGTAGTTTGGAAGTCCGGTGATCCAGACATACATTCCATATGTGAATAGTAATAAACAGCCTGGATTAACAAAGTTAGTGTCATGGCGGATGTTTGTACCGAAATGAACTCTCAAACTGTCTAGAAAAGTATGCTAGTTTGACTAGCAGCACACGTAACGCAATGGTGACTCAGAAAAGACTGGGGAGGAGGGAACTATTTTCGTACTGATGCTATCGACTCATTGAAATCCCATTTAAGCCGGGACAAAGGAAAAGAACAATTTGGTGCGCTGTTGTAGGGATTAAAGGGGTCTGGTTCCAGGTTCATCACGAACGTTTCCATTTCATCTTTGTTTTTGGAGTGCAGACGACATTAACAATTGCACTTGAAAAAATCCATGTTTTTTTTTTACGAATTCGAAGAAGACATCACCATTATGGGTATTTGCATTTTGTCAAAATGCTTTAAATATCTATTTAGTAATTAAGCAACTGCTCGTGGTAATGCATAATCAATGTTTGGGTTTTCTTTGTTTTCCTCCTGAACAAATTGTCTTTTAATCTGCTTTTTTTCGAATGAAAATGCTTTAAAAGCGAGACCAACTGCAAGTGTAGTATATTCAGACCAAGATCAGTTTTGACTGCTAAAATACGTATCAATCAGGTTTAGAAATTACAAACATAATAGCAAAGACGCACCATGTTGTCATTGACGGAACTGACAATCCATAAAAGTGCATGTAACCAATCAGTGATACGCGTTTAACATGGCGCGTAGACGAGAAAAGATAGTATCAGATTACCCGTCAATAATTCATACAAGAAATTCTGTCAACGGATCCTAAATAGGGTCCAGCACGGATTACGGTCGGGTGCAAAAGGTTAATGAAAAACTAAGAATGTTACACAGCGGCTTCGATCGACTCATTCCTTTTTTTTGGTTACCTCGTAATTTCGAAACAAAATAAAACAACCCGCAAAATGCACGTATGTAAATAGGAACCTAAGAATTGATCAATTGAAAGTAAAATCAGTGTGTCAAAAGGAGAATTTGCTCATGATGAGCAAATTCTTCTTTTGTCGCAATGATTTTAACAAAGGTTACTTTTTGCAGTGGAATCCCATGCCTTTCTGGCCTGCTTCTAGGAAAGGGTAAGGTAAACAAACCCCTTTGATAAATGAGATATTTATAAAGCGGGCATCTCGTCTTCAATTAAGAGGTCTAAGCCGCCTGTATGCGTCATACATATCCGCGCAGCCAGCTTTGCAAGTCTTTACCGAGTGGACACGCTATACATGTTCGTTATAACATCCTTGTGTCTTGGTGCCTTCTTGGTCGCATAGGCTATATAGCTTTAAGTATCTCCCAACAGATTTTCAAATGATCAAGCTTTAAATGTTCAGATTTACAGCAACTTATGACGGTTAAGTTGCAATCTGTTGATTTATCTGACCTAAGAATTCATGAAAAATTAATCAAAATGGACACACTGTTCGTTAAAAGATCCTTGCTCTCTGGTACACACTTTGGTTGTATTTGTCACATGATCATAAAGATAATCAAATACATTTTATATGGACACACTTTGCAGGTTGGTTATAACATCCTTGCTTTCTAATGCGTGCCTTAGTCGTATTTGTCATATGATTCTAGTCATGTTTAAATATATTTTATATGGACACACTTTGCATGTTGGTTATAACATCCTTGTTTTCTAATGCGTGCCTAAGTCGTATTTGTCATATGATTGTAATCATGTTTAAATCTATTTTTATTTGTACAAACTCTGCATGTTGGTTATAACATCCTTGTTTTCTAATGCGTGCCTAAGTCGTATTTGTCATATGATTGTAATCATGTTTAAATCTATTTTTATTTGTACAAACTCTGCATGTTGGTTATAACATCCTTGTTTTCTGGCGCACACTTTGGTCGTATTCGTCATTATGAGTCTTAGCATGATCAAATAGATTTTCATTTGGACAATCTATTCATGTTCGTTGTACCATCCTTGCTTTTTGTATCACACTTTGTCGCATATGTCCTGTAGCTTTAAGTATGGTCTAGGAGCAGATTTTCATGTGAACAGGCTATATATGTACAGATTTACAATATGATGGTTTAGTTGCAGTCTATGGATATGTTTGATAAAAGAATCCATGCATGGTCAATAAAAAAAATGGACACACTATACATGTTCATGTAGGCCTAAGACTTGTTAATTATGGCGTGGACATCGACTTTATCTGTCATAAGTATTTGGGCATGATCAATCAAAATAAGAACACACATTTACATGTTCAAGCAGATCTAAAATCTGTCAAATTAATCATGGACACGACAGTCTGTGTCAGACAACCACAAAGATAATCAATCACGATAGGAAAGGTATTGGAAACACAATATCCTATACATGTTCGTTGGGATGTATTTTTTCTCTTTGGCTTTTATTGCACAGTTCAGATGCATCTGACATATCGATTGTTATATCATAATTGATCGAATTATAGTTTGGACACATTATAAATGTTCGTCCATTTTTGTATCCACGGCTTTTGTCGAACATTTTATCTTTAGCAATTCATCGAAAGGTCTATCGATCCCTCTTTTTTTATCGATCTATTTGTATTTTGATATGTCTAGAAATGATGTATATGTTTTTTTCTGAAGACGCATCATTGATCCAAGAAGTGCCTTATTATAAAGCGACGCTACCGAATATATACCATGACAGAAGAAGTTTTGTCTGTGAAATGTAAACTAATTATACGCTCAATCGTCGGCTTTCGATAATAGTTATTTCCTTGAACACCAGCATGAAGAATACTGCACCCATTTCGCTGAGCATATGGTCCCATCGCAGGAAACCTTTTTTCTAAATCAATAGTACAGCCCTCATAGACTCGTTAAAGGAATAAAGTAATTGATCCGAGGTCTCGATCATGTTGAATCATTTGATTCGGGTTCTGCATTGAAACCCCTGCTTTCCATCTAAATCGGTTTCAAAGAGGAGCATAATTGTACAAGCAGTCAGTATACGTTATTCATCAAACTTTTTTAAAGGCATTTTTCAAATCAAGATGCGGAAGTCGTAGTACTCTTTCAATCAATATCTTCAATAATTAGCATTTATGCATAATATCTATGGCATTATAGATATGTAAAAAAATAAGTGTGTTTTCAATCGAACATTTACACAATGTATTACTGAGAACGAGCATGCATTATCTACACATCAGCTGATTATCGGAAACAAAACTTGCGGTATCAGATCAGCATTTGCTGATCTTCAAGCTTATCCTGTTCTACACTTTACACCAACACTAAACGACGAACTCTTTTAAGTTGATTGAACAAGGCTTTAAAAAGAGCGATCTACGATAGAAATCAATCATGTCGCTGGTTTAGAACTATTTAACGGGAAAGTAGCGTATAAATAATTCATCAAAAAGACTGCTAGTGCAAGGGTATAAGGTGTTCCATGTCCTATAAACATGACATGATCACTCAGATTGAATGCATACACGCAGCTCCTTTGGGACCATGGCGTAGACTCGTAACGGTTTAAATGGCTCACTTGGGACCAGAAATTAGTCCTTGCTCGAGAAATCAAATGTGATGTGAGAGTGATACCCATAGGGTAAAATCACTAGATTTAAACCGTGACGACCTGTATTAACACTTGGGCTTCTTGATATTTTTTCTAAAAATGAAAAGTTTGTCGTTTGCTTTCTAAAACCTTACATATCTGCTATGATAAGTAAGGAAACTTAGAATAGCAAACAGGTTAGATTACAGGTCAGCCGCCAATTACCGATAGCACGATTACTTTTCTTCCATTGGAAGCATTTGATACCATTGAATGTATTTTATGACATTGGATTTCATCAATTCCATTGGATGATATTTATACAATTATATGCCATTGCTCTTAATGGATACAATAACAATCATTGGATACCATTTATACCATTATTTTTAATTAATACCTTTGTTTGCCAATCATACTATTCGATGCCATTAAAGCCAGTGAATGCCATTAATGCCATTATTTGGTGTCAGTCTCTGGTCATGGCCGGCCCGGGTATTGGACATACAACCTCCAACACACGAGATGGAGACATGTTACCTCCTACCTTACAACAATGAGAATGCAGAAAAAAGTCCAGACAAGAGAGAAAGAGAGATAAACATGGTCTCACTAATTGATCGCGAGTCGGTTCTGACAGCTGCGATTACGGGCACTGAATTATAGATAGAATTGGCTACGAAGATAAGTTCGATCAGAGGAAACAGGTATTACCACATTTTAACCCATTCCCTTAAAGTATATTTTGTGATTGGTCCAAATTGAAAAAAACAAGCAGACAAACAGTTTTAAGGTATGTTTTAGTGGTGTTGGTAGATGCCAGAGTGTTGTTGAAACTTGTACCGATTATTTCAGATAAGTATCAACAGATGTAATACAGATGCCATTTGAATATATTGTGAACTTTGATATTCAAAAAGAATTTGCAAAATGATTGTACACCTTTTTGTTCTCAGAAACTTTTGTAGTTTTACGTAATCCATCTTTGATATTTATTTTGTGTGTGTGTGTGTGTGTGTGTCACAGTGTATGTCATCTACAAATCTCAGGGAACAAGCACTGTGTTTACCAATTCGGAATTGCGATACATAAATACAGGGGAGTACGAAGATATTATTAAAAAAGCCATCCAACTAACCTTATCCAAGTAAAACAATGTGTATAACAAAACAAAAATAGATGAGAGAGAACAAAAAGAAAGAAAAAATACGTTAATCTTGGAAAATAACGAACCCGGTGGTTGATTTATAATGGCCGCCATGACAAGTTTATGTTTCCCAGGCCGGATTACGATCATTAACAGAGACAATAAATCGTCTGCTAACAGACTTCCGGTGTTCGTTAGGGAATAATACCTTAACTATTTATCGGCGGAGAACTCAACGTATCGATAGATATATCTATAAATATAGTGACATAGTTTTCAATTTCACTTGGGTGCTTTATGAAAAGAAACTCAACCTGAATCACGTTTGGGAACAGTAAAAGCAAGCGCCTGATTAATTAAATTCGAGGTATCTTCAAGGAAGAAGTCGTCAGTGAGCCCTTTGGTGATCTTGCTCACGGACTCACAAAAGCTCTCAAAAAGTCTCGCGAGACTTTGAGCCAGGACCACATCGACTAGAATTTGACAAACAAGCAGCACCATATTTTAACAGAATAGTGATAAAAAGAGATATTTGTGATATCGACAATTTTATAACAATGATTGTTATGTTCATATTTCTGCTGTTGAAGTGAAGGTCAATTAAAGCTATCCTTATAACTGTGATATTCAATTATAGTTGTCATATACAGGAGATTACTCAAAACAGAAAAAGTGCCAATTGCACATGCTTCTAACAAATATATGCAACGCCGGCATTTAACATGCATCGTTAGATCGAGCTTACCACCGCTGCGGGTAGGTCGTACGACGAAATTAAATGACAATTAAATTGAAATTACAGATCCATGGAGATCGCCTACAAATGAGAGCCACGGCGATGCTCACAGAGGATATCCGAAGATATTGCATTAGCGTCACGTGACCAACATGGCGCCCCCACGGCCTGGTCATTTAATTCCCGTCACTAACAGCGCATTCATTCTGTTATTACCAGGGCCTTGGGGTTTTATTTCTTCTTCTTGAACAAATATGATAACGCCGTGGCCACCTCGCGGCCATGAAGACATGATTATTGTTTCGCGAGTCGTTTCTACTTCAACGTCGTATGAACGTGGGAACGCCTCAATATGCGGCGATACTAGACGTTGGTTGTGTGTCATAAAAACCTGGATTTTACTTCTCTGTCGATAAGTTGGAAGGAATTGACGGCAACTACTTGTGTGGTCCCCAGGCTGTAAGGTGTCATCAGAATGTATTAAAATAATTGTTGGTAAGGTTTGAGAGATTGATTTCCATATATTAACAATTCTTTACTAACATTTGATAAAAATATAATAATAATAACATTTTTATAAGACAGACTTGTTGGAAATGGCTTTTTTAATAACTGTAACAAAACGCAATTCACGGAAAGCAGCAACAAATATCATGCAATTTAGCCTTTAGTTCCTAAAATGACCACAGTCAGTTTGTTGTACATGTACATCCCCCTTCGAACTTCCACACCGGCATCAAACGCGGTAATTCGATGGACACCGTCTCTCTACCCCAGGAACAAATGCAATAACCCAATGGTCGGGTTCTATATCTACGCAACAAACCATTCTGTAATGGAATTAGTTTCAATCGTAACCCAAGCAGGCGTATTCTGGACTATTTCAGACGGGTTACGATTCATTTAGAAGGGTCTGCGCACTTATGGTAATATGCAGCAGACGACAAATTTTCGACTGTCCCAAATTGAAAGAGTTTGCAGACGACTTTTTTAAAATGTGATGAAATTGAAAATTATTCTTCAGATAGGGCAGAATACCTTGTGGGAAAAGGTGAAATTGCTCGTCACGAGCACTTTCTCCTTTTCCCACAATGTTTTCTAAAGCCGTCTACAACAAAGTGGTCAAATGTCGTCATTGTTTGGGAAAGGGTTAATCTGCAGCAGACGACAATGACATCGATAAACAATCTAACATACAGACATCCATGTGCGAATAATGTATGGCTGGTTAATGATTATTGAAACCATTTAACAAAAAAGGATAATGTGATCGTGGCAAGTAAATTATTTTTGTGTCATTAAGTCTTCAAACACTGTTGGTGCAAATAAGTAATAAAGTCGTAAATGGTTATTTCACAGAAATACCTAAAGCAGTTTCTGGCAACGGTTGAACTAGTTGACATGTTGGTAATTTCAGTGTATCTCTTGGTATAGCACTGCTTTATTGGCATTTTTGTGAAGGGATAATTATAAGAATTGTGTGCCAAACAACGACAACAACGGGGTATGCGTTTGAGTAACCATGCAATCAGTGGGAAGTCCCAATGTCCATGTACTGAATCCGACGGAAATAAAAGATAGATATATGCATGTTAATCGAAACATGATGTAGGAATCTGGCAAACTGAAATGTCTTACCACCTTCGTATAAATGAATGAGAAACGGCCTTTTGGTTAAACAGAGACGGTACATCAAATTCATGGTTAAGCAAATGGTGGTAACAATTGGACACGAAATGGTTTAACCTAAACATGCAATCTTTTTCAACCTCGATCGTCGAGCCTCCTTCGTGTAAGTAAAGGATGATATAACCTTTTTGTTTGCCAGAGATGGTACATATGAATCCTCACAAAGTTCTCACACCTCGGTGTGTATATATACTAAATGCTAAAAAGAAAACTGTTGGTACTATTTTTTTAAAACACATCGAGTATGTATACAGTGTATATGTATATATTATGTATGTATGAGGTTTATTAAGCTTACATGTTACAAACAAACGTGCATACATGCATGTACATCATCTTTATATATTTACGACCTTTCTGTTCAACAGGGACGATATATCTAGCTCGTTTTCCCGTCTAAGCGATTCCACGTGTTAACCTATAATATGCACATACCAGCTAGATAATAATCGAATGCACGTCCCATGACGAAGTAAGTCATGCTTGAATCGCTCCCAGAGCCGCCTTCCATTAATCCTAGTGGCTGTTTATGGGACGCCTGTCTGTAACGCAATTAGCACGTTACAACACTGCAGTCTGCTGAACGGCACGGCATCTCAGAGGCATACATGCGGCTGCATTGTTTGTGTTAGTTGTATCATTTGATTTCGAGGTCAACGCTTTGGAGTTCAAGGTCATTGTAACACTGTTCTAGTGTTACGTGCTATGAATAAAAAGTTATGAATTCGACAATCACAATGATAAATGTGTATTTTAGTAATTCGGCTTCCGGTCCCTTTCTTCACAACGAAATGGTTTGACACAGAAATCATGATGAGATACAGCATCGTGAATCGATTATAAGTTTATGTGCGTTAAACTAAGATTCCAGTTCAGCATTGTTTACAACAACGTTCAGTAATATCAACGGACAAGGTATATATTCATGCTTCTGACATTCCCTTACTAGAAATGCTCAATATTAGTTCCAATCCACTTACTGCTTTTCTAACACAACCATTACTGATCGGTGTTGTTAGAAATAATAGTGCCTCAGCCAGGTCTATAAATTTAAAAACATTATTACAAAGTCGGATACACTACCGATAACAGACTCCTCGGCTCAGTCTTTATATTGACCATGTGTGTTAGTTCATTGTACAATCTCTTTTATCCAGAATACCATGGTCATACTACATCCGTTTCATAGTTCCAAATGCGTTACCGGTGCTTATTTTCAATAACATATCTACGTCTTTTTTTTATATAAGCTCACGGCGCAGCTCAGTTCGTATATGGAGCATGTTTTTAGATCATTGTACAATTCTTATCATCTATAGTGGCATGGGATTACTATCGTACGTTTAGTTCCCGGTGTTTTTACCTTTGCTAATTATACATTGCATATAAGCTCACTGGGTGGCTCAGTTTCTGTATGAATAATGCTTTCAAGTGGTTACACATAACCAATTATCCAAAGTGGCTTGGTATTATTACCATGGTTCTCTAAGTTCCCAATGCGATGCCGATGCTTATTATCAAAATCATACTATACTCAACTAAACGAAAAATGTCAAACTCAATGTGACCTGCTTCCGATCAACCATAGCATGGTTCAGAAGAAACCGAATTGTCGGCCTCTAGTATTGAGCGTCCCGGGTTCGATCCTCGTTAGGCGAGGTGAAAATTGCCGGGACTAGGCCTCAAATCAGCACATGTACCAGTTTAGTATCCAAGAAGTAGATGTCGAGAGTGAATTCAATAAGCTTCAAGCTTCCGTCACAATCGATCTCAAATAGATAGGTTCAAACCAAATTGTTTTAGTGCTAACTCGAATATTGAGCTATTAGAACACAGAATGGCTGACCAAATCGCACAATGATCGAGGCAAAAGATAGAATTACACTTTTAAAGTATCAGAAAACATGATCGTCGCACATCAGCTGTTTGCTTACTTTATTTTACCAACACTGATATGGAATAAAATAGAAAATATAATATCTATAATATGATCGATAAATTATATTAGTCACAAACTTTATAATAGAAATGCACCAAACTTTTCAATACACAAATACGGGCCAATTAAAACAATATTCCAGTCTTATTTCACCCACATGGAAGTATCAACGACCCACTTACGTATTTTGCGCTTGAACTTTATTTAGAATTAATGTCAAAAATATAACCATTAATCATATAATCATATAATAAATACGTCAGAGCTTTTTCCGTCAATAGGGGAGGCGTAAAACACAAATAAACCCGCATATGTCCTTTTTTAGGGATGCCAATAAAAATGCCATATGTCCCTGGTTGGTTGTTTTCTGGATTCGTTCAGAAAAGGATTTCGTTACTCCAAATATTTCCAAACCCGTCTGCAGCAAGAGATTTCTTCGGATTTGTAGTAAAACGATGTTTTCATATTTATTCTTGTCAGTTATAGAACAATATGGTTTCCTTGGTATAAGGTTCAAGGGAAGACACGTCATAGCGAAATGTATGATTTCCAGCTCAACATTATATGATCGTTAGTCTCATTTCTAGATGAATATGTGTCCGGCCAAAACAAGGAGCAACAGCAGACGACAAAAGAATCAAACAAAAAGGAGCATAATCTCTTTATGGGAGAAACCATGAACGGATAACTTGGGCAGCATTTTATCATTTTGTCAAAGCGGTTTTAAAGACATACAACCCATTACCAAACAAAAACGACAATTGACCAGTTTATTGCTAACGACTCTAAACGATTTATTTCTCATTTTCCCACAATGTTTTCTCCCCTATCAGAAGATTGTTTTTCAATTTCGTCACGTTTTGAAATGTAGTCTACAAACTCTTTTAATTTGGGACAGTAAAACTTTTTCGTTTGATAAAGGTTTAAACCAGACGCGTCAAAGTGAGTAATAGTGTACATGTAATACGTATATTGATAAAGTGCACCGTAACCAAAAATCACTTTTTAGCGGGAAAAATCCCGTTTGCTAATTACACGTTGCGATAAGCACACGTCAGCATGAAATACGTCTGCTGTTTGGATTTAACATTTCCGGTTGATGTCAGAGGGAAAAAACAACACGAACAGAATTAAAAAGGGCTGTATGTGCAAACTATGTATGCCAAGTTATGCCGAGGTATTGCCAAGTAAATTGTCTGGTCGGGAAATGAGGTTCGAAATTATCACATAAATAGATCGTAGTTTCAGTTATCTAACTTATCCAGTAAATTCCCGATGTATAATCGACAAGAGTCTACGATCAACAAACTGAATCAAAGCACTTTAGTAAAAACCGATGGAGATTAGGTTGCTCCTTCAAGTTCAATCTGAATAAAACGGGTTTGTAGTTCCAAATCCGACATCGGTTTTTTTCACCCTACGTTTGATGAGGTCAATAAGCCATGTGCTTTTCGATTATCAACACCTAACAAGATTTTACATGTTCGACATACGTCAGAGGAATGAAAACTGAGTATTATCGGTAGGGAATTGCAGATGATTGGATTCAATCTAGTGGAAATTTTGTCAAACTTTCTTTTATGGAATAATTACTTGCATGATTCGTCCGTTAACGGTACGCCGAAACAAGTGTACAAGTAAACTAGCGATATAATACATTCCTCAATACGTGAGTTAAGGACAGATCCCAACTTAAAGTAGCCACCACAAACAACAATATATACCATCATACCGCGACCATATAATATATTATTCATAACCTAAGATACCATCTTTTAATGAGACGCAATTTTCAACAACATTTCTCTATTTCACGACAGCAGATTTAATTATTCCTTCCTATGAAATTTACTTATAATAAGCTTAGAAAATGAGTGTCTTGCCATGGTATCTTGGTACCACTTTAATAAAACTATAAAGGATCGTATAATAAGTAATGAGGATTGGTCATAAACTGTTCGTATCACATGATGGTCTCAGGTGGGCTCGTATAAATGTTAGTATTTGTTTTATTTCATTTCCGTTCGTACCTTGATTAGACGGAGATGTGATACCTATTTACGTGGGCGCAGGTTCGGGTTATTTTGCTGAAGTTGATAAGTACATTGTAGGTTAAAAAACAATCTAACCGAGGTAATTGTCCTTGATACTCTCTTGTCGAACCAACACATTATTTCCGAGCATTACCCTTCTTTAACCCTTTCCCAAACAATAACAACATTTGACGACTTTGTTGCAGACGACTTAAGAAAACATTGTGGGAAAAGGAGAAATTGCTCGTAACAAGCAATTTTTCCTTTTCCCACAATGTTTTCTGCCATATCAGAAGATTATTGTCCAATTTCATCACATTTTGAAATATCGTCTGCAAACCCTTTCAATTTGGGACGGTCGAAAATGTGTTGTTTGGGAAAGGCTTAATAGCCAGCGCATTTCATTATGACACTTTGTAGTCGACTTATACGCATTTTCATGTCAGGTCGAGACAAATAGTCGATACATTTGGTTAAAAAGCTGCTATCCCTTCCATTAAACGAGACGGAATCCGATTTTCATTTCATCTCTACAATGCTGTAGAATATTTACCACAATGAAAAATTCCTCCCTAGAGGAATAGACCTGGCTTGAAATACCTTTATAATAATACGTATTTCCGTATAAAATCCATATATGTCACAAGCTTGTCTATCTCGATTCAACAACAGCACAAGAGTTAAGATACAATCGTGGTAAAAGGAGAAAATACTCGGAACAAGCAATTTCTTCTTTTGTCACAGTCGTTTAAACGAATTACGTATTTGTTTAAACTCGTTTGTTTTCGTCTGCTATCGCTTTTAATTGGAAACAGGTGAAATAATGAGGAAATGGATTGAAAACGGTAAGATTCACCTCATTCACTGTTTACCCCAAAAATTGTCGTCTGCGTGGGCAAACCATTTCGATAATTCACAATAAGGAATCCGGAACGTGTTAACTCTTGCCTTCACATATGAGCATTTATTGGCACAATGATAATTTTCTTATTCATAAAATGTCGTATGATACTGCTTTTCCTTTGAATTTGGGCCAATTATTCTAAAGGGGCAATGGGTTAAAACGCTAAAGAGGAAATAAAGCTCAAAAGAAGTACTAGAAACGCGTTTATCGGCACGCCCTCATTCCCTTTATCTGCGGATCGCTGAAACAAACACATTTCGAACTGGAATGTCAACAAAAGATAAGTCTAATTGGAGTTTCATGTGAAATCCCCGAGATGTGTTTTCATTCTGGCCCAATTTATATGTAAGGTATCTCACCGCTATGCGAGAAAACGGGACCTGGGACACGGATTATTCAAGCTGTAAATGTGTGTAATGAAATATCTACGTCTGGATCATTCGAACTAGGTCTGTGTATGACTGAATCACTATTTTACTGGAAGTTTTCCATCGTTCCAATTCGAAAAAGAAACTTTGCAAACGATGCTTAAAACAGAAAATAAACAAAGACCTTACATGGGTAGGTCCTTGGTGACATTCAGAAATTTATTTCGTTTAAGGGACAAACATGAGATACAAGGAAAATATTATGTTTTGCGAACAATTCATTTCCAACAAAAACAACAACCTGACCGGAAATGGAACGGACCATGTACTTCCGGTTTCGTCTGCAATGGACTCGTTAACTTATAAGACCCTTTAGTTAAAGGCTATTTCGATAAGTGGTGTTTCGTTTTACCTAGTGCTATGTCAAATCCCCTGGGAAAAACACATTAGATATGTATCAGTTCTTTTCGAATTCGTCTGTTACGACAGTGCGAGGTAACGTGTATTCTAGTTCATATGAATTTCGAAATTCTGATACTTATTAGGAAATAATTCCTTTAAAAGCGTTTGTAAAAAGACATGTAACCTGGAATGTTAACCCTTATAGGCCTGCTACCGACTTAGTGCCTATGCAGACATGTTAGATCACAGGCCAGGTGCCAAATAAACTGGCAGCTGGCCTGTTATCTTACCTGATTGCTACTCTGAGTATCTTACCTTGTCAAAATTAAGCAGATATTGAAGGGTTTTTAAAGCAAACAACACAATAAACACGACCCTATTTTTAGAGAATTACCCAGAATTCCAAGTGTTAAGGTGTTTGGGGGGCTCTGAGGGTCCGTTTTTGGACCATTTGCTTGGTCCTCATTTGAATACGGTCAAATACAGCCCCTTTTCGCTAGCTTTCTCGGGTGACTCAGTGTCGCCTCCTAATTTATTCTAGTTAATTTAAGTAGCTCATTTGATATTGATACTCGAGAGTGAAACACGGTTTAGTTTACGGAGCCGTTGACACGTTTGCCTCTCAAAAAGTAACTGGTGCGAATCGTTGATGGGCACGTCCATTTCACGGTCACTTACAACACAACAATAAACCATTCGTAACCGAGCCGTTTCGTACGAAAGTCAACCACTGGCCTTCAGACCTTTTGTCTAAAAGTGATGTTTTTAAGTTAGGGACGAGCTTTTTGAGGGTGTCATTTCTTGTAAGGCTATTTATCTATCGAATTCCACCAATGCATTGAAAGGCGTTGAAACTCGTTCAACATTTTTTATCATTAAAATGCAGGGTTTCTGAGCCTCAAAGATAAAGAAACTGACAACTCTCATTTTTCTGCTGACAAGGATTGGTCAAGTCACATTTCTCATGTTTATTTAATCACAGCACATAATATATGTGATTGTCGCTTTAATGCCAGTTAACTTCTTCGACCTACAAGAAAAATATCCAATGCAAGAGAACATCATGTTCATGCATACGTCACTTTTCTTCCCACTGCTTTATAGACAATTCCTGATTTCTCAAAAATCCAACTACACCAAACGGAACATCTTAAACGTATCTCCGAGCGAAATGAAATTCCTTTTCAAATGAACGTTAATGCATTAATTACATTATTAACATGGAAAGGTAAACATCTCACCCCTGTAAGACAACCAGACACTGTAGATAATGCGTCGTGCCCTGCAGTGAGGGAATGGTTTATGTCAGAAACACCTCACTCGCCCCACGTTTACTCAAGTTCAACCGATACGATTTTATTTTCATGCGAGTAATTCATGCCTTTTAAAGCAACAATTTTTATCATACAAGAAGGTATCTACTGTATATCCTTTTCGACACGCATAGACTATTCTAAACTAAGAAAAAAGAGAAACAATCACTTCGTAAAAGGTTTAGCATTGTGTTGTGGTAAAGCATACGGTTAAGAACGGGCTGGTGCCATTTTAAAAGTATTTCAGTTGCGTTGTGGTAGACAGTGACCATACGTCTTAGATTTCTAAAGCAAAGTTTAACATGTATACGAGGGTCTTATAATATGACCCTTTCAGCTCAAAGGAGACTGCCAATACCTGTGGTCAGTACAAGCTAAAATGTGGATCATCACCGAAATCCACATTTGGTCTTTTCGGGAGTTATTGGGATTTAGCAACTAAGAGTAAAATGGGTATCCTACGACATGTGGAATTAAAGCAATCTTTCACATGGAAATGTGAAAATGGTTCGAATTGAAAGCGTAGACAACGAAAAATAGAAAGGAAAAAGTTTCTTCGTTATATTTGGTAGGAATAACTGTTACAAAGCGGAACTGATTATGGGTTCAAATGTGTCGTTCTGTCATAGTGTTTCCAAATGTCTACCGCGCCTTATTTGATGAATTAAGGTAGTATAAAATAAGGGATTAACCCATTCCAAACCAATGACGATATTTGATCACTTTGTTGCAGACGACTCTGGAAAACATTGTGAGAAAAGGAGAAATTGCTCGTGACCAGCAATTTCTCCTTTCCCACAATGTTTTCTGGCTTACGTTTTAAAATGTCGTCTGCAAACTCTTTTAATTTGGAACGGTCGAACATGCGGTGTTTGGTAAAGGGTTGAAAAACAAAGAACCGAGGTAAAAATGTCAAACCCGGAAGTTAGACTCGTGAGCAGTGAGAGCCCGTAGAAATCGCTTCAAAATCAGGAAAGCGACACTTGAGAAAGAAGAAGAGGAATTCTTTTCTTCGCGTTTTTATTATCACTTACTCGGTTTCGCTCACGTGCGTTAAACCCGGGAACCATTATAACCGGAAATGTTTCAGGCTCGTGACAAATTTGACTTCTAAAGTCGGAGAGTAGGGGATGGAATAAAACGCCGCCGGCTTTCATTACTCAACCAACAGAACAAAGACTCGCGGTGGAACAATGGGTAATGAACGACTTTGAGAATGAGAAAATTTCCCGGAAATTTCGACAGTTTATGGAGGGCTAGACTAGCATTAAATATATTTTACGAGTGAGTGACGTGTACGTGAAAAGCTCTCTTTAAACAGTCAGCATTTAGTCTTATTTGGGAAATTTGAAAATGCTCTTGCAAATGAGAACTGTTAACAGACGCTAACACACCAAAACAATTCATGTGGCATTTTCAGAAAGAACTTTGACTATATGAGATATTGCTTGCATTTAACAATCCTTTTTCAACAAAGCATTCCAGATTGACTGAATATCGAAAAAAGCTTATGGGTTGTTTTAATAAAGATATTCGGCAAATGATATACATCAATTAAGGTGTTTGTTATCTACCATCAAATGTAACATTCTTAATGATATATTGACGCGTATAATAGAGTTAGTTGAAGGAAATGAAACGTATAATCGCGTATAATAGAGTTAGTTGAAGGAAATGAAACGTATTATCCGGAAGATAAGTGTATTTCACAATCGAACAGACTAAGCTCTCTAAGTAGTATGTGTGAATGTACTGTCAGTAACTTCTTTCGTTGACATTTCATTTTTGTAACAGCAAAAGATCATTTTGGGTCATAAAAAGTTGGGTCATGTCAGATTAATCAATTTGAGCAAAGGCATCATACAAACAAATACAGGAGAATCTCTATACCTCGAGGTTGAATGAACCCCCATAAAATGTTTGATATAGAGATAATCCGACGTAAAGATGTCCGGAATAAAAAGAAAAAGAAATAAATAAAACATTATTCGGGGCCCAGTATTTACATCGACATATAGATATTTTCAACAACAAGACGTTCGAGGTATATATGAATTACCGTAACAGCAAATTGGGGCAATAGAATCCCCCAAGCTTTACAAAATTGCCGAGTCAGCATTTCTGACACGAGTCAAAAACATTAATACGAAAGAGAACGCGAACCTGTGACAATAGAACGTTTTCCCAATGTTATTTAAATCCGTTGCCTGTCTCGTACAACTATCAGATTGTAAAACGCGTTTGTTTTGTGCTCCTGTCAATGATAAAATGCAAATAACACAATCCCCAAAGCTTTTGCCTAAGCATTTCGTCTCGCATTCTTGGGAAAGCTGACTAGATACGGCGTGGAAATTGATGTAACCATGTCTTCCCAAGAGATGCGTCCCGGGACAATGTATCACAGTGGCGGTTTAACCAATACTGTAAGTGATTCCGAAATCTAATTTGTTTGTGTGAGCGTTTCTCTGATGTTTGCTGTCGATTTTAACAGTTTTTGAGTTAAATATCAACGTTCCTTTTATTTACATAGGAATCCACACTACACATTTCCAATTTTAGCCATGGAACTTACTTTCCGTTATTATCTTACCCTCATAATCCAGCGTACAATGGACAGAATACACTTTCTACAGTCGAAAGCATACTGTATTTGGTCGACAAAGTGGAAAATCATGAAATAAACTTGTGCGGCGTGTGCCTATTTTGAAAATTACAATGGAAAGGTATCTGAAAGAAAAGTAGATCCCCACGAGAAATGTATCCTTGTGTTACAATTGAATCTTTTTTTAATACATCTGTCCAATGCGTGTTTAACCAAATACCAATGAAGTACACTCAAGCATTTTCCGGAGCAACATATTCGAAACAGATGTCCCGAAAACAATCGAGCTTTCCGATTCAAACATCATGATTGAAGAATACAACCATTTCCACCTCTGGAGCATGTTTTGTTTAATGCTTTCTATGTTTATATTTGATATTACGAAATAGTAATTCGGCTGCGAAATGCATGGTTCGGCATGAGTACATGTACATTTACTGTGCTATATTTAGTCTCGACTTCCCCGTAGATGCTCACGTCTCTAATGCTTTATTTTCGTACAGGCACCCGGGACATACTGTAATTGCGGGAACCATCTGTGAGAAACTCCCATGCCCTGCAATGTATCGGCATTTGGTTTTGATCGACGATTTGCCACGTGAAGTATGTTGATGAACTATGCGTCCGTAATTAATTCGCGCTCTCGATACACGGAAGGCGCGGCACAACGTCTTCCAGTCGCGCATTCCCATTATCGTTACTGTGCGATTTCTCTTTCTAGTGCGAACAATAGATTAACTGTCGTCTGACGATTTAGGGAAACCCCGAGACAAATAAAGACTTTATTAAGAAGAAAACTATATCAATTTCTATTTAATGATCTTTTTGCGAAGAAGATTATAATCCAAATGTCAAAACATTGAATGAAGATCAATCCAAAACATCTGCTTAAGTCTGATCCTTCCTTTCTAAGTTGTTCGCTAGATCGTTAGGCCGAGGTCTCAAGAATTCATGACGAGCACACATCGCGAGTTCATTCGCGGCCAGGGCAGCTGTAAAAACACGATGTTTGTTGATTTAACAGTAACGGAATCGCAGAACCGTCTGATATGCCCGTATCATCCAGCTAATTTGGTTGGAGACTGTATGGGCGTTGAGGTGTGCGCTCATTCATATATATGTTCGTAGATGACTTTTGAACGAACAAGTAGATGGGCGAATACACTGACGACTGTTTGACAGTAAGGTTATATAGAAACTGTGATAATGTTATTTCCCTGTAAAAAATAAATAAGATAGAGAGCTTAATCGAAAAGATAAAACCCGTCTTTTGGGTTATAATTGGCGATTTGTATGAGTAGTACTAGGCGAGAAAGTCATTTTTACACGTCATATTAAAAGGTCGAATCATGATGGTGATTTACTGAAAGAAAGCACCATTGTATTGTACTAAAACAACTTATTGAATTACATGTATTGATTGATTAAGCGATTAGACGACTCATCAACTGAAATCGTTCTAATTCGCGATTAAGCAAGATAGGCTATCTAAAGTCAGACCATCAAATGGACGTGTTACAGTACGTTTTAACTGCTTAACCACTTCCCTGTTGTATTCTCACATAAACACATCATAAGGTTTTAGAAACCATCGTGACAAAAACGAAAATGTTTTTCACGAGCAATCTCTCCTTTTAAAAGAAATGTTTTAAAAAAGTTAACTCAAATATATACATATATCAATATGGACCAGTCGTAAATGAATAATATGTAGGAAACAAGTGACTAAGTAATATAAACTTTTAATTTTAACATTTTTTTTATCAATTTGAGGTATTGTACTAGGATATTAACCCTGTCATTTTGTAGAATAATACAGTCTTGCATATTGCAAAATATGGCAATGGGAGCAATATGTTCCAGTCGCAGAAAGCCCTATAAAAAAGGCCCAAAGAACGTAAACATTCTCCTGATCAAGGGGGTCTATTATACGGTGTGTTGAGGCAGAATCTAATGTCATTTAATGGGTTTTTAATGGGCTCTGCGAAAATAAATGTCATTACCTATTTTGTTTGATCATGAATAATATACGCACATACATCTGTATAGAATCTATAGAGTCTGTAGATACATCCCCCTCTATCTTACTATCGCCTTTTTCAATCACGCTGGAAATAAATTCTAGTTTATCAAATTCGTTTAATTGGGGAGTTTGTGAAAGAATACATTTCTTAGGGGAAATCCCATTATCCTCAGAATTTTGTTACTTGGAGATTATATTTTATATGGGTCATTACCTTCTTTATGGGGCTTGGTTTAAAGATTCAATCTGAAATGAAATCCAGAGGATAGTGACCTGTGTGTAACCATGAAAATCTGTGAACAGCGAACTTCGTCTTTCTGTCTGTCTGGCTCTTAAGATTGTTAACTGCACGCAATAAGGCAAAGGCAGTGTATGCATGTCAATTGCATTGCCTGGTGTTATAGATACAAATTAATATTATTGCATAGGTATCACATTAACACAAATGGCAAATTATGTTGAAAGTCCAAAATCTTCATGCAGTTTCATACACAAGGGTGATAATTTGTTTCTATCTTTTCATTTTTCTTTTTACTTCTTACCTCAATGAACACTCATCGTCAGTATCATCATCTTTTTTGGCAAATCTACATAATCCAAATATTTGCAATATTCATTTCCCCTTTTATCACTTTATAATTAATATAGTTTATCATAAATCGGTTTTGCAAGATAAAGTAGTTCCTGCGCAGCGATTTTATTGTTTTCGGTTCATGGAGTTATGTGCCTAACTTTCGTAGCCAATCAAAACGCAGCATTTGTCATGGATTCAACAAATATGAACTATTTGAATGCAAAAATAACTATGTGCTTTTCGATCTTCTAATAAAACGTTCGGACTGTTTAGTTTATGAGGATGAAACTCATGTATAATCAACCGTACATACTAAAGCGTTTCGTTGCAGTGACATTGTTTTCGAGCTAACTCTGCACCGTGCACTCATTTTTTACACCTTTATCGTGATAAAGGAAACAAGGAATTGTGTTACGAGCCAAGTCGACATTCCTTAGTGACAAACGCAATAAGCGTCAAGCAGTGTTTTTAACCAGTCTGAAACTATGCCTAATGCATCAGTAACATTGTTTTAGTGGTGCATGTGGGGATATGTCTGAACCGAAGAGCATGTCCTTGGGAGCATATGTACACGTACATGAAAAGGGGAAATTGCTCAGACAGAGAATAATGCCTGTTCAAATATACTGGAGAAAAGTTTTCCAGTTTTACCTCGGTCATACTTTTTTTTATTAAACCTTTATAACTGTCTTTGTGATTCCAACTTTTCCACAAAAGACCAATTTCTCCATTTTTTGTCACAATTTGTAAATGCCGTTTACCTCTGACCTGTAAAAACGACCTTTTGAAAGAAAGAATCAGTTGTATCTAAGGAGGTTTATCAAATCTAATTACTTCTATAGTAACTTTCTTGCGATTAATCTGAGCACAACTAGGAGTAAGGGAGTTTTCACACCAGCTTGTGAATTTCAAAATCCATTTACGTTTTAATTCATCAGCGGTATTTCAAAGCCCTTTCTGTTTGTTTAGAATAACCGTGGCAGGCAAATATGGTGGATATGTAGAGGATACTACATCACTATATACCAGCTTGCTTATTTAATCGCAAGGAATCAAGAGGTCAAGATGAATGTGACAAAAAGAGTACCAGTTTATACTGTTGTTGTCGCTGGTGTTATTTTTGTGAACTGTTGTTTATGTTGTTGTTGAATTTTGTTGAATGTTGTTGTTGCTGCCTGCTTTTGTAAACAATCTTATTACTGTTGGTCATATAATCAAGGGGGAAAACTTCACTCCAGGCTTTCATAAAAATATCTTAAAGGAATTTTAGATAAAACAAATAAGAAAATAGCCGAATATCTAATTTTCACAAAAAATGCCAACGAAAAAAAGACATGTTGTTTCGCTTCACTGCATACATTTCATTTTCGAGATAAAGGATATCCGTAAATTGAAAAAAGTAGGATTAAAACAAATTTGAACAAAAGACAGCTTTTCAAAAATATGGGATCGTATTATATTTCAACTGCTCGTTATAATAATATACGGCTCATAGAGAAAGGGGACTTTCAATTTTGCTTCATGTTACTACAGTCAACTAATTAATTGCTTGAAATAAGCCACATTGTATATTCATTGTGTAAAAGATAGATTTTTTTATGTTTTAATTAACATCAATTGTGAAACAAATTCTAACTACTCAGATTGATCATTCTCGATTCTGCTTCCTGGATGCATTGCCAGTACTCGCATAAATTTGTAAGTACCGGCAGTGTCAACTCGCAACTTCGGGGAATCGAACCCGAAACCCTCGATAAAAGACGCTCTACCAATGCAACACTATCGCCCACAAAGGTACGATTAACTTAGACGTCTTAAACAAGCTTAATCCGCATACCCATTCGAACTCATTGACCGATTCTACATCTGGAAGGTTGAAAAAACATTCTGACAAACGAGAAATTGCTCATAATGAGCTTAGAGGTCGTCTCCCGACTAATGACTTACGGAATAAAAACCATTCTACCCGGATTGCTCAACCCTTATAGGCAGTTGAGTATTTGCTAATTCGCCACCATTAAGTGTCTGTCATATAAAAAACTGAAATAAAATTGACCTGATGTAAAACCCTTATAAATTGTTAAATTCTTCTGATCACGATCACCAATTCAGACAAAAATTCAATAAACTATACCATAACTCGTTTTTCCTTGGCGAAGCTGTTTTCAAACTACCTATACTAAACAGATCTGACAGGTGTTCCCTTAACGTGAATGATGACTCCCCTCTTTCGGATATTGAGACTGGTCAAAATCCAAAGCGAAAGAAGACGAAATGTTATAGAAATAAGAAATGCTATTTCCCTTGACCAATATTTTGTGGAAACTAGTATGAAAGCAGAAAAAACTGTTCATCATGTTTTCTTAATCTTTATTGTAGCAAATGCGCCAAGAAAAAGTTAACACTGTATAATGAAGGAAAGAATTATTTCAGACATTTTACACTTGACTGTGTCACAAAGCCTTTGGATGCCATCCAGATAAATCAAGGACTTATTGTAATCCAATGTAAAAGCGGTTTGTTAAAACATTCAACTGCTAGCTAAAACGATCTTTACAGTCCATAGTGTACCACGGGCAAAGTAGTTTAACGCATTCCCAAACAATAACGATATTTAACCACTTCGTTGCAGACGACTTTGGAAAACACTGTGGGAAAAGGAGAAATTGCTCGTGATGAGCAATTTCTCCTGTTCCCACAATTTTTTCTATCCCATCAGAAGACTACTTTCAAATTTCATCACATTATGAAATGGCGTCTGCAAACTCTTTCAATTTGGGACAGTCGAAAGTTTGGCGTTTGGTATATAAGGGTTAATCCGAATTTCACTTGTATTCGATTCACTCGTATATGATAACCGATGAAGCATTGTGATAAAAGGGAGATATATAGTAATCATTAAAGGCATTACCTTCTTTTATCATTAAGTTCTTATTTCTTTTCTTTAACATACAAAAGAACTCCCCCCTCCCGATAACGAGTGTCGTCTGCTGTTATTTTCAACTTATCGATGTTCTAAACCGGGTATGGAATATGTTATGAAAATATCTTTTTAATTTTAAATTTTTCAAATGCCTCCCCAGAGTGTTGTTATTTCAAAAGTTTATAAGTAAAACCTTCTACGATCAATATTTTTGTATAACTTTTCTAACAAAGAGGAATATGTTAAGAACTTTAAAGCATTACTAATTCAAGCAAAACTGGGTTCAACTCGTTCCACCCTACGATCATCGAATCCCTGAAGAGTGTTAATCCATTACCAAACAATGACGAAAAAACACTTTGCTGCAGACGACTCTGGACAACATTGTGGGAAAAGGAGAAATTGCTCGTTTTCCGACAATATTTTCTGTCCTATCAGAAGATTATCTTTCAATTTAAGCACCTTTTGAAATGTCGCCTGCAAACTCTTTCAATTTGGGACAGTCAAATCATTTGGCGTTTGGTAAAAAGTTAAAACTGTGATCATATTGACCTTAAAGAGGTAATCATTTGGGGGGAACAAGAAAAGTCGCAAAAGTAAAAATGTGACACCACAAAAAGGCATACCATATCTTACTGAAACTAAAGGCAAAAGCACGAAAACCATATGTTAGATTTAAGCGTTGTTATACAGTGAACCACTAAACGGTGTGTTACTCCAATTCAAGTTATTAACTGTATACTGTACACAACTTATGAAAATAATGAATAGAAAGGCAAAATTGCTTATACATGACATTTTTTTTCTTTCTTTTTCTTATTTGAATGATCGCATTATACTGCCGAGCACTTCGACAAAGTTCTATTTCGCTGTCCGAAAACCCTTTCCAATTTGTTATGATCAAAATATAAACTCCTGGTTAAAGGTTGATATAATTCCCATGCTCTAACTACCATTCAAAACTTTATTTTCTTCATTGACAAAGAATATGATCTCGGTCTAATACTGCCAACTGATAATCCTGAAAGCCAGCCAAGAAATCAAGTAAGCATGAACCAAAATACATTACAATGTATATGTATACCCCTAGTTCTACCTTCAAAACATGCCGTTTATGAACAATAATGTACGTGGGTTTATCCATGAAACATATATAAACGTATTTTGTAACGTTTCGTGGGATAAATCAGTCTTTGTAGTCTACAGTAGGTAATATGTCGTGACTTTTACTGTGTATCAGGTATGATGCTGATGTTCGTTTTGACCGATTTAACCTAACAATTTTCATGAGTCCCAATCCAAAAGGACTTTCGACAGAGTTAAGACAAACTCTAGATCTTTCACTAACAGGTATTAGATACGACCAAAAAAGAATCTTTATTTACCGAAGATCAATTTAAGGTACAACATTATTCAATACTGTACAATTCTGACCCTCTTTACACGTAACTTTGCAGTTTAAATATACTTATATATTGATTACACATATCGTTTACATATTTCGTATATTGATTAGAATATAATGCCATAACCAAATCAGATTTGGACAGAACCTTTAACGTGTCACATACATTGATAACATTGATTGACATGCGACAAGCAGATTTGTGTGCAGGTGCATGCATGACGAAGACTGTGAAATCAAATACGAGCGTCTAGAAATCACGGCTAAACAAGGTTTTTCAGGTGCTTGTTATCGGACATAAGGTTAGATTGACCCTTTCAAACTAACCTGTCGTATATATCCTATGTCGAAAATGCAGGGAAACGTCATTAAATCTTTAGATTGAGGGAGACGCAGTTTCGTACGTCATTTTCCGTTGCTATCATAATAAAACACGTACAACTTTTTAAGAGCAAATTAAAAACTCCAATTCGTCCCAAGACAAGGAGCATGTCTACGCGTACAAAATTGTCATAACGTTTGAATCTAAAAGATGACTTTGTTTTGTAAATGAAATCTTGTTTTCAAAAGTAAGATAAGGATTGCACAGATAGGACGTATGTTGCGTTTAAGTCCAAGAACGCCCCAGTACTATTTGGGTGGATTTATATGCGTTACAGTAGAGTTTTCTGACATCCAATGTTAAAGATTTCGATTTATTATCGGTGTCGATAATTCCGTAGTATCAAGATATTTATTCATATTTTGCTGAGATGGGGCTGGTATTTTCGTGGGGAAGAACGTAAACATTTGAAATCGCAAGGTATTGATGTCATTTTCCCGTTTCTTTCCTTCTTTTTCTTTTTTTAATTATCATTTCTATTTTTGCGCCCAACACACGAAATGGCGTGTTAAGGTGTATCGGTCCTATCGTCTTAAATCCTTGAAAGAACTGCCAAAAACTCACTGAAGTGAAGCATATTTGACTTATTCACCAAGACCTGGGAGGCCAAAGTAGAGAAAAGAAAGCCGTCTCGCTAGAGTGCAGATGAACGATTGGGGGATCGTAAACAGTTCATAGATAATGTTAACAGCTGTGTGCGGAAGACCGGAAGTGGACTTCAAACGCCCCTTAATAGACTAGTTTGGCGTAAACTGGTTGAAAATCTTTTTTCTGTTTCTATTATAAATCATCAACACGTTTCTCCACTTCTATCTTATGATATTTCGTGATTGGTATAATTTGAATATATTGGTACGTCATAATATTGAACCATGCAAAAAATGTTTTCTTCTATTAATTGGAATTCGAAATATATCTAGTTCATTCGGGGAATATGGATAGATCCTTCTTTGCCATGATGGTCATTTCAAACAAACAGTTGGATGAGTGTTAAAATCTGATTCCGGATTCGGATTTCAAGAAAGAAAACGGACCAAGCTCCATGACGTCTGCAGCAAATGAGTGTTACCATTGACCCTAAGAAAGCTTGGTATTGTTCTCAAGGTATATGTTTGTGTCGCCTGCTACCCAAAACCTTAAATATCTGCTTAATTTTGATGAGGAAAAATACTCAGAGTAGCAAACAGTTTTGATCACAGGCCAGCCGCCAATTCACTTGGCGGCTGGTCTGGATCGAACCTGTTTGCATAAGCTTCAAGTCCGTTCAAGCGCTATAAGGGTTAACAATACAATTATGGGATAAGATAGCATTTTAAATGCATTGTGTCACTAAATGAGCCACTTATCATTTTTATTATTTCTTCAACACTCGTCTATGGCAGCCCGTAAGCTCTGTGAAATATTTGGTAAAGAGATAACGGATGTTTGCCTTGAAGAACAAGCATTTCGAACCATGTACCTCTTAAAATATGTTTGCAGACGATGTCAGAAAATGCGACTTCGTTCAATCAAAGATTAATATTTAAGGACTATCGATTTCGTGAAATCGTGTAATACCTCCTGATTTAATGACGCTTTTCAAACACGTTCAAGAGGCGTTTGAACAAAGCAAACACCCGGGTTTGTCTTGCTATGATATCGAAGCCATGTCAAACGAAAACCAACCTATAAACATCAGCATGAAGAGAAGCATCGGATTCAAATGTAGAGTCAATATTGTAGATCCGAGACTACGGTTTCCGTCTATTATGTTTATTTTGCTTCACGCTTTCTCTTTTAAAAACGACGAGTAACTACTTTGTAACACTTAGCATGTGCAAACGCTGTACCATAATCGAAAATGATAATGGTACAGTCAAACTTGTGTTAAGAGGTCAGTCTATGGACCTAAGATAATTGGCTGCTAAAGACAGGTTGGCTGCTTAACACAAATTGATATACACTATGAATCCACCGATGGGACTTTATGTAGTGGTTGTTTAAGACAGGTTGGCTGCTTAAAAGGAGTGTTGCTTAACACAAGTTGGACTGTACATTCTACGCAGTTCTTAAAGGTATTTCACTAATGTCATTGGTACCAAAGCCTATTTTGATGCTTCTGGTATTGATTCAACGGTATTGCACAAATATTTTCCTATCAACTAAGTGGTTTCTCGTACGAACACAACGGCTATGTGTTAAGAGACGAACCACCTTTTCTTCTAACTCATTAAACGCCGAAATGGATATGTGTCGAACCATAGTCTCAAATCTAATCATAGCTAGGGTAACGACTAGGGTAAATAACGAAATATGCCGAGCCCAGGTCTCAAACCTAAAAATAACTAAGGTAGAGGTTTTAAGGGGAAATAACTAAATGCGTGAAACGTGTGAATTTCCAGCTGGAAGGCTCATCTTTGTAATAAGGGACCAAGAGTATTAAAGGGAAGGATATTGTTTAACGTTTATTGCATCGATAGTGTGACCCGGGACTTACGTTCGCACTAAAGACTGCATTTCAGATTAGGAGTTCGTTGATATGCACAGCGACGCCTTAAAAGGTTTTTCGATGTAAATGACATCAGAAATCATTATGACAATGAGGAAAATTTACTCATCATACGCAAAATATCATTTTCGTCACAAAAGGTTCTAGGTTAACCTTTAACAAGAATTTTTAAAGGGAATGTATTTTTTTTTCTTTTTTTCTTTTATTTGTTAACACATTTCCTTTTTAAATAACATCAAAGTCAAATAATCCCGACAGAGTTGAGCTGGGTGGGATAAAGGAGTGAAATTCAAAGAGTGAAATTCAAAGAAGAACGGCTAAGTGCGGTGTCGAAATGACATGTTCAAGTGTAAATACGCGCCAGGTAAAAACTGTCTATAATAGCAATACGAAAACTATTTGGTGATTCTTCTTTTTTTCTCTCCATTTTCATGTCGTTTTCAAGAGTGGTTTATGCACGATACAGAATAACCCATTCTATAACAGACGACACCTATAAGGTACTGTTGATCAATTATCTTTCCTAAATGACATCAAGAATAAGTCATTGTGATAAAAGATACCAAATCAAAATCACCAGCAGACGGCAATCCCTATTAAGGATATAATCAATACTTATATACTGAAAGTGTGAAGAAACCACTGTGATAAAAGCAGAAATTGCTCGCCATTAGCAATTTTCTCCTTTTATAGTAGTGGTTTCTCCATAATATGCATTCAAATTCGTCATTTTTTGTCATTTTGTCAAACTGAGTCATTCAATACGAAGGAATAGGTTAATTAAATAACATCCCCGAGCAGACGAACCCCATATCGAGTCTGTAAGCGTCGTGGTGGGTGATACGTCACTTGTCCAGACACTCGCCATGTTATTTCAGTGTCAATGTCGTGTTTCTATTATGTAAATAGTGTAATTTAGCAGAGAGGTTTCGATTACCCTGTACCGATAATTCCTTCATATTGGGATTTTGTGACTGGCTCAAATCCAAAGCAAGAGCAGACGACCAAAAAAAAAACATGAAATGCTTTATTGTCTTTATAAAGTTTATTTGATTTAGATGAGAACCATTGTGACAAAAATGATAAATTGCTCATGCTGAGCAATTTATCATTTTTGTTACAAGGGTTTTTTAAAGAATCGTGCAGCAGATGCGTCAAAGATAGGGGTTTTATTATGGAGAAGGTTGTTAATTGAATTTCATAGATTGCTCTCTGTCAATTTGCGATAACCGGTGTGCTTTTCGTCTGCTTATCGTTTTGAATGGTTTTAGAATGTGAGTCAATGTCGTCTGTAAACATCAAATACTTCATATTTCATTAGGGGCTTGGATTACTTGATAACAAAAGCTTTATCTCGACCGCTAACACCCGTAATGAAAATGTTTGTTCCCATGAATGAGACGGACGTGGAAAAAAAGAGGACATACTCAACCGTTTCCGGTTTGTGAATTATAAGGCAAACTTCCAATTTCAATTTTTTGGAGGATAATAAAGGGAATAAAAAGGCGGCATCCTTTGCCGATTCACTCAGATGAAAGGTTTAAATATTTCAGAAACGCTGTAGAAACCAATGTGAATGTGTCGTAAAAAGAGAAATGCAGCTACGTTTTAAAGAACGTGTAGTCAGTGGTATTTATTAGGGGGAACGTTAAATGTTTTCGCTAGCAAATTAAAATGTTTGTTATTTTCATTTCTTTTGGTACTCATTTACATTAAGCCCGTCGTGACTGTTAGATTTGCTTTCACAGATAGACCTAGGAATAAGCTTGAAAATGTAAGCAAAAGACAAAATCCACGTTACTAGACATGCTTTGTGTATATGTTTCGAGAAAATGAATGACAACTTTCCGACATGTTATTCCAGAATTGAAACATGGAAGTAAGTCATAAATGTTTTACAAGACGTACTGAAATCTAATACAACAATATTGTCTATCGCATACCTTTATAATTTACCACGGCTGATTAAGCAAAAAAGTTTCAGAAGCATTTATGGATGAGATGTTTTGAAGAAAAGCAGAAAAACTGACTTTTTTTTGAAATATTAAGCCCCTCCCACCCAAGAATGCCGTCTTGCTTCATAAGGTTCCGGATAATAAGTATCATTAATAAAGGAGAAATCGCTCGTTCTGGGTTAGAACCCGCTTTTTTATGAGGCGTTGATCATGTTGTAAATGGAGGGCAAAAGACGACGCTATGACCTGATTGTATTAACCCTTATAGTGCTGAAACCGCCATCATGCATAGGCAAACAGGTTAGATCCAGACCACCCGCCAATTAAATTGGCGGCTAGCCTGTGATTTAACCTGTTTGCTTCTTTGAGTATCTTTCCTCATCAAAACTAAGCAGATATTTGAGGTTTTGGAAAGCAAACGACACAAAAATCCATTTTTAGAAAATTACCCAGCATTCTAAGGGTTAACATGTAATAGCTCAGGCTTTGTCAACAGTCTCGAGTGGTTTTTTGTCGCGTCCATATCTCCAAGTAATCCAATCACATGTCTCGCTTTCTATTGGATAAATACAACATATCGCCGCATAGGAAAACAACCTATAGGAAAACATGCCATCAACCCATTTCTTTTACGTACGGGTTGTTTTGGCAGGGTTGAATAATAATCAATACCTGGCGACATGTGTAAAGTTACATACATGGCATTTTCCGTAGCGATATTTGAGTAGAAACCCCGTGACGAAAGGCAACATTGCGATTTCTAACTTCCTGAACGTGGTGTAAATGAAAATGAACCAAATGAGACAGTTTCTCGGCTTAACATTTAAGAATATCCACACCAGAAACAACAATGGTTTAACACCGTTTCAAACAATCTTTAAGTTACAACGTTCCGACAAATCACAAGCTCATTAGATGCCACAGTATTAATAGTTTGGTCAGCATAGAGCAAGCTAAGAGTTTTAATGATATCCCCAGAAGCTAGAGTACCAATGGGAGCGTTATTGCAATCATTGCTTTTGGTATCATTACTAATTAAATTCGCTGCAATCTTGCACCTGCAACCAATTTTGCTTCTTCCCACCTAGTATCAGCTTATCTAAAATAGAATTGGGTTTCGGCGAAAAGTAAGAAAGTCCTAAATTCCGACCATGGTCGACACAAACAAAAATGATTGGATTGGTAAGTGAATGAGAAAATCAACTGTCATAGGAGACCCTATCTTACAGACACAATTCCGACAAGAATACACAGTACCAAAGATTTGTTACGATCGAAACGAAAACGCCAAACGTTTGTATGGTGAATTATTAACCATTGCAGTGAAACTATGCTAATAAAAACTGCCTATACAAGAAAACATAGTACCAAAGGTTTGTTACGATAGCCACGAAAATGTCAAGCGCTTGTTTGATGAATCATAAACCCACACATCGCGGTAGAACTGTGCTAACAAACAATGCATCGACAAGAAAATAGGGTACCAAAGCTTGGTTTCAACAAAGACTATGAATGAATATGTTTTTTATGTCTTTGGTTACGATAGACACTTAAAAGCCAATCGAATATTTGTTAGAAGATAAACCGAGAAATCGCGATCGAACTATGTTAACAAACGCTGCCTCGACCTAAAAACACCCGCAGATAAAAACGTTTCATGGCAATCATCATTGTATTATGGCGGCTTATTGAAGGCTGATTGATTCGTCGGGACGCAACCCCGCAGGGTTATGGGATATTTGCCTAATTAACCTGCTCCTTCATGTATGTATCAACCTGTTTTTGTGGACATAAAGCGGACGATATACATTTCGGTAGTACAACAAGTTATCAGTGATATCTCATTGTTTTCCAAGTATGCCAAGGAAAGAACGTTTGATGTTGCTGCTCTTGCTGCTTCTGCTTCTGTTGTGGTAGTTGTGTTTGGTTTTTTTTGTTTTTTTTTGTTTTTTTTTTGTTTTTTTAAACATTTTGATCGTCGTCTGTTTCTGCCTCTATTTTTTAGACGGACACAAAACGGGAAAGCGCAAAAACATGGCTACATGAAATATATTGTCTCCCCCTTACGATGGAGGCACAGCTTTTTAAACTTGGTGATGAGTTAGGTGTAATATAAGGGAACGTCCTTCAATTAAGTGGTGGATATACAAAAGTAGTGCAACAAGCCAATAAAATGTCCTAAAGCTACTTATTCCTTAACAAGCCAAGCATATGCCAATATGCCCACCTATGTTTTGAGGCGAGTATTCTTGATGAAGCTTTACATTTTGAGTTACGAATTGATTAAGTTGATTTTCACTCGCAATGACCCCGTACATGTATGTATGCCAATTGTTTCATATTCTTATTATCGTATCTTGATTTTCCGTATATACGGGATGCGTTCGCCATTTCCGTTACATGCCATATTCGAGACCAAAGATCGGAGATAAGTTTCAATTAATCACGTCTGTCCATCTCCCGCTTATTGATCTATCTGGACGGTGGACGGAGATGTATTAGTTTATCATTGCCCTTTTGGGCAGTATGGTGTACGTATTGATACTACGGATTTTCTTGTGTAACCCCTCTGACAAGTTGGCGTACGGCCGTTCGACAACGTGGAAAATAGACACAGAGCTTTTCACAACATCTAGACTACCTAGTATTACGTCCTTTTTCGTATCAATTCATAATAAACTCTGTCAACGGCTTTTCTACGACATTGACAGGTGTACAGAAAATCGCCACTGAATTTGTTTACATTTTATTTGAAATATTACGTCCCGTTTCGTTTCAATTTATTATAACCTCTGTCAACGCGATTTCTAAGACCTTGACAGGGGTACTGAAAATCGTCACTGAGCTTGTTTACAAAATAATTCCGAATATTACGTCCCGTCTCGTTTCAATTCATAATAACCTCTGTCAGCACCATTTCCAAGCTCTTGACAGAGGTATATATGGAGTGAAAAATGAAACGGATCTCGGCAGAAAATGGCTTTGTTTCCCCAATATTCTATTTACCACGTCTTACACTGGGGACACGTGTGTGTCTTGTCTGAGTCGTTGACAGAGGTATATATGGATTGAAAGGATATATAACTCTTCGTGCAAACTGCATCTTTTTGCATTTTTTTTTCATCAGAACAGAACAAAAGTTTATTTCATGACTTGAACACTTAAGGTTCGTCGTCATGACGATGAACCGTAAGTGTTCAAGCCATGAAGTTAACTTCTGTTCTGTTCTGTATTTTTTAAACACGCTTTGGGCTAGAAATACTAGAAAGACAAAGACAGTTACATGTATACATTTACCTTAAACGATAAATTGATACGCTGGTCTTGATCCATTACATCATCAAATAATTCAAAATGATTTATACTAATTCACGTAAACCCGTCTGATGAGTAAATCAAAAGAAGAACATCAAAAGATATATGAATAGACGTTGATTTAAACGACCAATTTACTCTCTTTATAAATAATCAAAATCAAAATCCATGCCAAAAACATTACACCATGTGTTTTAGCAGACCTAAACCTTGCACAAAGCAAGATGTATATGAAAAGATACAGTTTTCCGTTTGGTCGTAATTCACCTAGCTTATAACAAGCATGTACATTGGTCATAAAGATCGTTTAAACACTTAACCCTATCACAGATGCAATAAATCACTAGAAAACAAACTTCAAGACTTTTAAGACGAAAACCAGTAGACAAAGTCTTCTACATGAGCCAAGTAAAAAAGGCTTTAAGAAAATAAGCATTGACCACTATGGCCTAAAATATACCGTTGTATGTCAAAAACCTTTGCAGTGGCTAGTGCCTCTATTAAGAATATTTTTCTTTCGTCAGAAAATATATGTTCTAGGTCAAAAACAGTAACTTCGTGTAAAAGATGGAAATACGATATGAACTCATAACTGTTCAAAATGCATTGAAAGTCACGTTTACCAATTACATAACACGTGTTTTAATAAAAGCCTATTACCAAGCATGATCTTTAATTCATTTTGTCTAAGAGTCTTTTAAGTATTACCAGCGGATAATGCTTCCAAGTCAACACCACAAGACACTTTTTCTATTTCAATCAGTATCTTCTGCTATTGCTTTCAATTAAAACCATCACAAAACTCCAAATGGTGGAACTGGTTAAGAATTTAGATCATAAAAAGGCACACACTCAGAAATCATAAAATCCAAGAATAAACACGGTCATAAACATACGCAATAATAAACTGGACCTGGATCAAGGAGGATCGTGCCTTTATGATTATCTCAAAAGCGGTGCAGTGATTAGGTGCAGATTTCTGTTTCAGAAAACCAGCCGTTATGAGATAATAAGGCATCAGAGCATCGGCTTCAAATGCTGATAAAAGGTTCGTAAAACGTTGTAAATGAAAACACCCCCTCCTTTTCGAGCGTATCATAAATTGCTTTTTTTGCTTTTTTTATTTATTCATGCTCTCTTTTCTAATATGGGTGTAAAGTCAGCGAAGACAATGAAGGCATGACAAAGGTCTATCAAACAGAGGATATTCCATCATTGGCAGCAATTTTTACTTTTGTCACAATGGTTTCGACAGACTTCTTCAGCAGATGCGTTAATTTAAGGTACAATAGAATAAGGGTTTAATTTGGTGTACTTTCTCATTAGATAGAATAGTGTAAGGAATCGCTCAAAGCTTTAAAAATGCTTTATAACAATAGTAAAGAACTAGGAGGATGGAGACATGTATCCACCATTGCATTTATATTGATATTTTGTTGAAATCGATGTCAAAATACATTTTAACTATAATAGACACGATTCTTTATGCGTTTAAAACTGAAGGATCTTAACCCTTAACCAAACGCCAAGTTTTCGACTGTTCCAAATTGAAAGAGTTTGCAGACGACATTTAATTTAAAATTATGAAGAAATTGGAACATGATCTTCTAATATGACATAAAGCATTGTGGGAAAAAGAAAATTTCTCGTAAAGAGCAATTTCTCCATTTCCAAAAACGTTTCCCAGAGTCGTCTGCAACAAAGTTGTTAATGTCGTTCTTGTTTGGCAATGGGTATATAGAATAACGAAAGGGAGGACTCGTCTTTCATAATGAAATTTATGCCTTGCATACATTTTTTGTATTTTATTGTTCAAACAATTTAATGGACATTCCTATTTTACTCCAGACTTTTTTTTCAATGTCAATGCAGTTAAAAAGGATGAGGCATGGTTTAAAAGCTTTTTGCAAGCCGGTTTACATCTCATGTTTCGTAACAACTGTATATCGTGTCGTTTTAAGTGGTATTTAATAGACTTTGATAATTGAACGTATGATTTATTGCAATGTTTATGGTCATAAAAACATAACTTTCAAACAACGTTTTATTCACCTACCCTTGTAAATACAATACTTACGAACACTCCTTTTATGGAATCGCTTTTTAATCTCCAATCTAGACTAAGATAGTTTGAAAACGGCTGTTTCGATTCACAGCGTCTAAAATGCATGCTTGAAAATTCCGCTTGAGTGATAATTGCATACCACTCCAGAACCGAGAGCATTGATCCTTTCAGCATTTGATTGTTTAATGTGGTGATCCATTGGTCCAAGAACCTTTGGCCAAATATAACAAGGAATTAAGCAGCTAGTCTTTTGAAGTTTTTAGGGATGTAGAGAACTGAGCATGTGGGAAACCAACCCCCATTCTGTATATATATTTTTAGTGTCAGAAAAATATCGTTTCATTTCTAATTTGACCTACGCCTGCAAAACCTTTTCAATTGAGGAAGTTCGTAGTTTGTTTTTTCTGTAACTTTGGTTTGAATTTTACGAACATTTTATTGAAAAACAAAGAGATATCCATACTCCCTGGATCCTATCCCGTACTATCATTTTTTTGACCTGCCTTTTAAGTAGTGATGTTATTCATTCCAAATACCCGAAGTCTTATGGAAGCAAACCAATACTACTACTAGTTAATGGTCCAACAGGAATGTCGTTGAGAGATATTGCACGTGACGACCCTTTCGATTCGGTGTAAGTTGCTCATAAACGCATAACGAGAAGAAATTACTAAAATTACGAGAACGATCATAGATAATTGGCTGTTCAATCTGATACTTCGTTATGTACTATGTTATTTCTCCTTATCCAATTAATCGGGAGAAAATTTACCTGAAGTCGTTCCAAAATTAACCTGTGTTGTTAAAGCAAGTTCATTCTAATCGGCACACTCGGTTTTCAACGAAAGTCAAAGACAGAAAAGAGACCTGTCACCCCGGGTTCGATCCCCGAAGGTGGCTAATCATTTCACCGTGGAGTATCCTTGGGCAAGACACATTATTTCCTAGCCTAGTACTGGTAAGAAACCAGGGAATACGTACGATAATGCTCAAAAAAGGAGTCTTGTACATTGATAGGAAGAAGAAAAGAGGTTTTGACAATTGACATTCTTATACAGTGAAAAATATCGTCTCTAATCGGCCCGAACCTGGTTTCTAGTCTAATATTAAAACATGGAATCATGTTCATACGCACACACAGTGCTCGTTCGCGACAGAACCATTTCTCACGCAATATGCCATTGAGGACTATCCCATTGTAATCATTGCCTCTATAATAACGTGTAATGGCGACCTTTCTGACCTGCCGTAAATAAATCTGTCAACGTGGTTGTCGTTAAAGTGGAGTTTTCAAATATTTCAATTCATTACTTTCAAATATGTTAATTCATAATCATGTTAGATAATGTGGGATTCTACAGACGACCGTTATGTCATGAGCAATCGGGACAATTTTGAAGCTGTTAAGAAAGGGACGCAGTATCGGTTGCGCTTTTGAACCAAAATGTCGTTTCACCCTTATAAGTTCTCTAATGACGTCGCATCGTGACAAGAAAGTCTCATCAATTCTGATTATGAATAGGCCTAGACGACTTTTCCTTGGATGCACGATGTCTATTTTATAATGATGGAGATAAGTCTGCGCTTAAAATCATGAATTCATACGTTGGATTAAACATAGCCATATCGTTTAAAACAAAAGAATGCATTTCGAACTGTCTAATCGGGGTATAACACTTGAATATGTCAAAGAATTGTAATTTCTTCTTTTTTACATCTCGTTCCCAAGTGAGCCAATGTTCATTCCAAACACCTGTATGTAATAAGAGCTTAGTGTTAAACAAATAACCACTTGCCTTGAATTATACACAGCATTCTATCTTCTTAACCCTTTCCAAAACAATTACGGCATGTGACCACTTTGTTGCAAACGACTTTAGAAAACATTGTGGGAAATGGAGAAATTGCTCATCACGAGCAATTTTTCCTTTTCCAACAAGGTTTCTGCTCTATCTGAAGAATGTTTTTCAATTTCATCACATTTTGAATGACGTCTGCAAATTTGGGACAGTCGAAAATTTGCTGTTTGGGAAAGGGTTAACCCCGACACCGAAGTCGACTTGTATGATAGTCAAACGGGAACGCTTACGTCTTTCCGCAGTCTGAAATCTGCCGAAAATGAGGTGGGCCATTACAATTTTAGAGACCACTTCCTGTACTTATTCTTTCAAATACCCAAATTAGCATAATGATAGATAATTCGTTTTGGAGAATCTTTTGTTGTCGTCGATTATAAAGAATAATCCTTACGTCATGTGAATGATTAAAGTATGAGAAATACACCCAATCCGGTGCTATCACAAAATCCCCATGTCATCATGGCGACTTATGAAACCACATCCGGTCTCTTTTGATGATATTTTTTTGATTGCAATCAGGGATCAACGCAACTTTCAACAATAATTTACTGTATCGCTGCGATGAGACATCTTTTTTGCATACCGGCTGATTTACAAGCACTTGGCTAGGAACCCCTTTCTTGATAAAGGATACCTAACGGTTAAAAAAAAGTATCCCCCCCCCCTCCCATTCGATTTCGAAACCGGATTGCAAAGACCCACGATGCTAATCATTACACCACCATGAACTCATAAAGGGATATAGTAAGTTATAATAGCTATGCAGCAGGAGAAATATAAGCTAACCTCAGAAAAGCATCTTAATGAAACATTCAATATTTTGGCCCCGTCTGTTGATTTCAATAACTTTTCATGTTTTCGCTTGTTGAATCTTTTTGACAATATATTAATGAAATTTGGTGTCGCCTGTTACTAGAAAGAAGTAATTATTAATGAAAAAACGTTCGTACGTCAGCAACCTAAAATGAGCAGCAGAGAGCTTTCATTGCCAATTATAAGCATTTGTGTGTGAAAAGAGCACAGTACCGGTCTAATTGTGAACACAGCCCATACCTTTGATATCACCATATCATAGGCGTAGGAGCAGGGGGGGCCAGGGGGGGCCCGCCCCCCCCCCAATATCTAGACTGGGGGGGGCCAGAGTATACTTTGGCCCCCCCAATATTCACAGTGGCAAATGAAGATATTTGTATAGAAAAATGAAAGAAACGAAATTTAACAGCAGAACAAAAATAAATGTGTATTTTTGTGCTCTATTTAATACCAATTCGCCTTTTGTTACGGACAATAACCAAAATCTTTTTGACGTCATCATCGAAAATGGCAATCTGAACACATCGGGTTTATCCAATGAAAACTCAGCTCACTAAAATACCCGGGAAGTTTTGATCGACGGAAACAGTGGTGTAAAACATGTTCTTTAAAAGGTGTCAGACTCTATATTGTCTTCAATTGTTAGCTAAAGCTTAAAGAATAAAATAATTGTTTGACCATTACATATGGTTGGGTCCGTGGCTGTGACAGTCTGGTCGCTGCCACTTTTTATTTGGTTCAATACAACTGATTTCCGCGTGAGATCGAGACCTGGCATATCCTTTTTTTTTTTTTTTTTTTTTTTTTTATTAAAGATACACATTTTCATACGCTTTCTTTTAATTCTTAAAATGTTATCGAATTTTGTAAATGCATGAATAGTCATGAAAAGTTTAGGAACATTTATTCTTAGACTGCTCCTCATCTGAAGTTGCCCCCAAAGTTGAAAACGCTCCTACGCCTATGCATATATAACTTGCGACTGATAATATCTAATAGGTTTTTTTTTCTTTTTTTCTATATAACTGCTTGATGAACTAGATAAATAGAGGAACGTATGATCACGCATCCATGGTAATTGCTTTAAGTGAATCCTTGCTTTTTAAAATAAATCTCAAATAAGTTCAAAATGAGTTCTTCTTTAATTGATTGCGGAAAAGATGTTCTAACATGTGTAACTTATCAACCTCGATTATCCGATTAGATCAACTCAATTATGAAGTAAGAACCAAAGAAAATATGAAATCCAAATCCAAAGAACCTGCAGAGTATCAATAAGATATCACCTTCTGTATATATTTCTTTTAATCTGAGAAGCAAAGCTGTGTCTTCTTATGGCTTGTAAAGATTCGAATGTAGGGTGTAGAAATTGGAAAACTTTTGATTTAGAATCTGCCTGGAAAAAGCTGATTTGTTATGGTCTAACGAAGTTAAGGATAGTAATGGTTCATGGAAGCATCATGTCTGTAGTTTCCGCCAATATCCAAAACTTGGCGTTCGACGGATTTAAGCTTGGCGTTCGACGGATTTAAGCAAAAACTTTTCAGACGTGAAACACGATTTGCTGTTGTGATAGGGCTACCAGTTTGGCTTGAAACGTTACTTCCACATTAAAAGATAATATATAGAAATTACTTACATAAGACCTTAAGGCTGAACGATAAAAATGGTTGAAATATTATTCAACATTTTAAACACAAAAAAGCAACTCAGACCCATATCGAACTGATATGGCATTTTGATTAGAACTATAGATACAGACGTGGATTCTTCAATTTATGATGGTTTCATAAATGGATCGGTTTTTAATGTGCAAGTGCCTTTTCAGTGCCAATCATATAAATCATGAATAAGCAATTATTTTCCTGTCAAATTTATAATGAAGGTAGGCCCAGAAGATATACGCACTCTACGGGTTTTATTGAAGAATCCTTTAAATTTTGCTCGTCTGAAAAATAATCCCACCTGCTCAGTGTTGCTTCGTATAAGGCATGGCGATTTTAGAAAGGATTCCATATTACGGCCAATTGACCAATTTTGTCCTTTTCATGGCATTAACCCATTATAAAACAATAACGGCATTTGACCAGATTGTTTCAGACGACTCTGGAAAGCATTGTGGGAAAAGGAGAAATTGGTCTTATCGAGCAATTTATTCTTTTCCAACAATGTTTTCTGCCCTATCAGAAGATTATTTATCCATTTCATCACATTTTCAAATGTCGTCTGCGAACTCTTTCAGTAGAAAATTTGGCGTTTGGTAAAGGCTTAACTGGTGAAAACATCATGTTCTAATTAGTAAGATAGCTTTTATGGAACTGATAAACGTCTAAGTTCTTTAATATGTGTAAATGCTATGATTAAGAGCGGAACTGCCTAGAACAACCTCTATAGCCATTTTCCCTGTGACATCGTCAATAGAGACTTCTTTGTTAATCGCAGCGGTTCCATTATCAGGAGGTATCATCAGGATTCATGGGTAAAGCCGTCAATGACGTGAGAAACAAAAAGGTACGCAAGGTTTTATTGCCATCATCATGCTTTCTTGTATGTATGATGCTTGTTTTGTTAATGTTGGTGGTATATTTCATACATGCACTTTCATACAATATAGTATAGGTAGAAACAATACAGCTAAGATGTGATTGGTAACAAAGAGCTTAAAACATGCTCAATGTGTTTTTGACGTATATAGCGATAAAAAGACGGTGTTTACTAAATACGCAACAGGTTAAGCGACAGTCGTGATGAAGCTAAAAGACGGTTAAAAAAGAGGCAAATATCCAAACCAGCAAACCATGACGGTTCCATTTACAAATGCCATTATCTATATTCCCCCATGAAGTTTAGGAAAGTTCTCAACACCAAGTGTATTCTGTCCAGTGATATCCATTTATAATAATGTCATAAAAACAGCCAGAGGGGCCGCAAGAAATGCGACACGTTCGAATATAAATAACCCAAACAGTCGGGTATACAAACTGATTTATGTAATTTAATGATAACTTCGGAGGATGGCCGATTGTGTACCCGTCTCCACTCGAAATTATCGGCGACCGAAAAATGATGGATCGCGAGATTCTCCCCACTGATACGGTTCAACAAGACGCTTGCATAGAAAAACTGATCCGGGTCATCTGAGAGGCAGATCTGCGCCATTTTATAAAAATACCCAATATACCACAAAAACCTGAATAACTATCATTCAAAGGTTAGAATGGTTGGGATTCAACTGCAGTTTAGCGCAATTTTAGTTTTGTAATTTCGGGCACAAACCTATGTTTGGGGAAGAAAAGTTTAATGAAATGCCTCGTTCCTTATGAGCTGTCCGACTCAAATGTGTGGTCTAGTTTGCATTTGACTCGATGTTTCTGGGGTATAAAGCAATATACGAATTCAATAGCGTTCACCATTGAACATGCAAGTGCATAAGACATTCACCCACTAGCGCTACCTAGTATTTCTTAGCCACCAGGGTAGCATTTTACTAAACAATTTTCGGAAAATGTTTGTGTAAGGCCAAACTGATAAGCATGGATTTAATTTTAAATAATGGTTAAGTATTCCAAGGTGACATATCGTTGGAAGCGTCTCGGAGAGACGATTCCAACGATGTGTTACTTTGCATCATTGCTTTGCCCAATATTAAGACAGAATGATGTTTTAAACTTACGCAAATCTTATAAACATGTTTAGTAAAACGGTGTCCATGTACTTTTCAACTCTAAACCGATGAGAACTAAATGCTATACAAAACAGACATGTGTTCTAAGGCGGTTTTCGGGCGGCGTACGTTAATTGAAAGCATCATCCTCCTGCTAGCTATCACATCTCAGGTTACGGGCGACGTGGGGAGAATGATGAATACAGTTGATAACCTAATAATGTGACCTTCGTCATCTTCATTTAAAAAATACCCAACTTTTATAAAACAGAAAGCTTATGTGTCTCTCCAATCGCCGCATGAAGCCCTAAATGTGCGTGAAGACAGAGTCGATGTCAGTGCCGATTTCGATAAAACTGGCAAATAATATTGGAACTTTGTGGATAAAAGGATCATACAGGAAAGATGTCATTATTTGCGTAAAATATATTGTTGGGTGTAACAGTATTCTATCATGGGATTCATATCCATAACATCGCAGGGACCCCCACCCCCTCCTAAAAAATTAGAGTCCCATCTAACAAAAAAAGTGTACAACATTGAAAAATAGTTATAAAATCGGAAAAGTTTTATTTGCATTACATAAAAAAACTTGAAAGAAATTAGTGTCAAAATTACAAATAAAAAGGTTGTTATGAAATTGAGAATGTTCAAATCGACATAGAGTAAATAATACTTGCTCTTGCTTAAATGATAATTAATGGATCATTATTAGACAAAGCAATTCTTGTTATCTGGTCCTTGAACTAATTTTCAGAAATATTAAGATAGGAATTCAATAAAGCGTAATGCACGCGTTCTGCATTTGGTACCTTTATCTATCTTACATGTACATATTGAGATTTTGGGTACGGTTTGTCAACTTTGAGATAACAATATTATGGGGAACATCAATAATATGTCGGGAGAACAATCAAGGAATATCACAGTCATTCATGCTATCTATTTCTCAACGTGTTCGTTTGACTCTAATTTTATAATGTATTCCAAATGCGTGAATTGCTTCCCGGATTCAGTCTCTTTAATATGAACTTTGATGCAAATCAGTTGGTTTCCATCCTATAAAAAAAGTGTTGCTCCCTGCTCGATTACATGATTTGGATTTAAATGAGACAATACTTTAATCACGTTTATGTCTTTAAGAGAATCCAGCGTGCATATAAATTAGGGGAGCCATGCCACAAACACACGGGCCTGTACATCCAAGTGTTGATTTCGCCTCGAACAAGTCTCTACATACAGTAGAAATCTCTATACCTCGTAGTTATTTGGACCTGATGAAATCGTTCGACATAGGGAGAGTTTGGAGTTAAGATGTCCGGAATTCAGAAACATTGAGATAAAAACGAATGATTCTGGAACCTGTATTTACATCGACAATTTAGAACTGACAATTTTACAATAAAATATGTTTAAACTATTGACTTCGACGTATAGAAGAGGTCGACAATCAGAAGTTCGAGATACAGATATTCTACTGTTTTGCTAATCTGCAAAGCCATTTTCAGCTTACAGTACTTCATACAAAGAGTTTGGGTTGATCTTCAATCGATCCGACTGAGAGTTTTTATCTCAGGCCATGCATTTCGTGTAGTATGTAAAGACCCTTTTTGGCTCGCCGTTTTTTTCTACGGTTCTCTAATTAAACTACAACTTCTCACACGTTTTATCTCTTTTCCCTAATTATCGTTTTCCTTTTAATCACTGCAGGCGACATTTCTCAATGTTGTCGTAAATTCGCAACGATTCTTTAACCCTTAACAGCATGCAGATTCATTTCAATGCATATGCTTTTGGTGAGATATGCATGTTTGTTGAAAACAATTGTGACAAAAGAAGAAATTGTTCGGAACGAGCAATTTCTTATTTTGGTCACAATGTTTTCTTTAAGCAATTCCAAACCAATGATATTATCTTTTTGTAGGTTCAAATTATTAGCAGCAAATGTTTCCAGTTTGGACAAATCGCTCATTTTAGGTTTGGTTGGGGAGCAGGGGTTAATATAATAAACATCGGCTACATTAATTGGCAACTGGAACAGAAATTAAAAGGCATCGAAGTAACTCGAGTTAACGACCCTCTGTTAAAATTAAATATAGCTCTACTAATGCAGGCGATGTTGTTGGATGAAAAATGAAAACTGATTACTCTTTGCGTTCATTCAAACGACTTATGACGTTTTTGCAGCAGGCGATTTAAAAATGATAAAATCACGAAAGACGGTCAAAAGCAATGAAACATATGTCAATATATGATTGAGTCCCTGTGTTCTTTGTTGTGTTTATCATAAACTACACCGATTCGCGTAAATGACACTTTTTTCTGTTTTCCTCTATTATAAGGGGTATATTAGTTAGAAGCTTCGTGAGTATGCGCAAATTTGAAGAAACGTATTTGTTTATGTATATTTTGATTCAGACAACCTTTGACGGTTTAAACTCAAAATGTTGCACAGACGTCAAAGCGACTAATCCAACCGCCTGTTACGACAGGAATTTATATGAGACAAAACACGATATTATGGTAGCATATGCATTTTGCATTACAAAATTGAGAAAAAAAGTGGAAGACCGAGATCAAAACTATCTCAACGTTCTGTTCGATTAACGTTAAGGATAGAACCGGTCTCGAATTTTCTTGATGGAAATGAGCTGTTTATAGAGAGGATAAAAAAAACGATCCATGTGGAACCAGGCACAAAATGTGTCACCAAATATGAGGCATCCGCATGTCTTAACCCATAACCAAACAATAACGGCATTAGACAAGTTTGTTGCAGACGACTATGGAAACATTCTTGCTTATGAGCAACTGGGCCATTCAATCGTTAGCTCTCCATCTGACATTGTAAAGAAAACATATTGCTAATGTCATCTTGCTGATTATATCGTCTGCTGGTGCTTTTAGATTGGACAAAACATATTTTTATATGAAGGAACGGGTCTACTATTTTCGATGATCTCTGGGCTAGCGCATGTTTTCCCGAAGAGTGACTCAAATATCAACCTTCAACAGATTCCCCACGGACATCAGGGATTTGTCAGAGTTATAAACGATTTTTGGTCGTTTAATTGCGTAATGCAATCGCCCTTCGCTAGAATTGCATTTCCTTTTAATTTCTAATGCAACTGTCTGTTATTTCGCCTTCCCTTTTCATTCTTGTTACTGAAATTCAGCGTGTTTATGTTAAGGGAGGGTTATTCTTGAAACATATTGTTACAAGAGAAGACATTCTTGAAGAGCAACATATTTCTTATCACTAATAATCCTTTGATAAACAGCAATGATATACAAATAGATGATGCACTTGTAATTTAAGGTTTGAACCGGTTCATTTCCACCGATGATATTATCTAACATGTGTAATGAGAGCTGGTAAAAAAATGTTATGTTAAGTGCTTTTAAAAACCTAATGGAATCGGAAACGGGGCAAAAATCAGAACTGTGAGCGGCGAATGTGGATTAATTGTGCATTCCTCTGCATTGCAATTTTATTATTGAATAAAACATTTGGCAAGATATAGTTAGTCGACTGCATGTGATTGATAAGGAGCACTTTGGTGGAAATTAGATGCAATACAATATAGTTCAATACAAAATCTGTATTTGCAATAACATACAAAGTCATTTGAATATTACTAAATAATAGAATTGATTCAAAATAGTACTGATGTTATGAAAGGACAATATGCAAGTGATGTGTAGATAACGCTAGAACTGTGGATTGTCAAATGATGCATATTCATGCAGGCATTTGTTTCCATGTACTTGAAAACAATTACATGGGAAAATACGGGTAGGTGCCCTGTGTATGCATTATATTAAACAAGTAACTACTAGAATTGGAACACACAAATAAATGTACCACCTGAGCTTTGAACACTCGCAAGATGAACGTGTGTCTTAAGTTATTCTCTTTGTTTTACATGAAATTCAACTTTTGATATATACGACTGACTTTAACGAATTTGTGTGCTATTGAAAAATGTGTTGAAACTACAAATAGCAACGTTTATTTAACCCATTACCCAACAATAACGACATTTGATCAGGTTGTTACATGCAGACAACTCTGGAAAACATTGTGGGAAAAGGGGAAATTGCTCTTAACGAGCAATTTTTCCTTTTCACACAATGTTTTCTGCCCTATCAGAAGATTATTTTTCAATTCCATCACATTTTGAAATGTCGTCTGCAAACTATTTCAATTTGGAACAGACGAAAATTTGGACTTATGTAAAGGGTTAACTGACATGGCTATCTTGGCTTTGTCCAAGAATCTGTGTGAATCCATGTACTTGCTCTCTGGCACATTGTCCTCATACCATCTCTTGAACACTTGTGTATTCTAGTTCGTTTAACATGATCCAATGTGTTCAGTCCAGCTTGAAAGTTTTAGATGCATGTCGGGAAAAATTCCGCTAAATTGGTTGACCCGAAGGCGATCCCTTTCATGTAGCGAAAGGCTCGTGGGGCGAATTATCGGTTTCGTACCGTAACATTTGGAGAATTATAAACAGGCGTTAATACCTTCGCCAGTCTCTGTTTCTTTAACCATTTCCCTCATATTAGTAGTTTGTGAATTATGCTTTATCTTATAAGCAGTTACAGACCACAGGGGCTTAAATCAATGCATAGCTAATAAATCTATGAATATATACTATGTATCTTATATATTATATATTCATGGATTTCGGAGTTAAGTATTGATTCAAGCCACTGTGCAGCAAACTACGAAGAAATTACATGAAAAGAAATGAAAAATGGATAATTTTTTAGAACACTGAAACCTTTGTAATTAATAGATTAATTGATATATGCGACATCATAGTCGTCTGCAGCAGATTCGCGTGGGTAGGTTAATTGGAGTAAGGGATTAATGATTCAGCTCCATAACGTATTCTTAATACCAGGTGTCGATGCTAATGAAACAGGGATGTTTATCTTTTTGGCCCAATCTAAATATTTCATTAGGTTTTAAATACTCGTATTAACGTATCCGCAGCATTCCATCATGTGAGAGAAGCAATTTTTATTTTTTTCACAATGGTTTCTCCTGACTTCAAAAATGCAAAGTTCAAACAGCACATCGGTAAATACTTTTTTATCGTCCTATAAAGTCATTGCAAAACAATTAGCATTTTTCGTATATGTGTGTACTAAATCTGGTGTGAATATATCAATAGCCATGAACAGATATGCAAGGCTAGTAACCGCCGTTATATATAGGGATAACTATTGAAAACAGCGTTAACACGTGCATGCATTACAGTAGGATTTACAGTTATACAATATACTTATATACTTATCTGTTTTCGTCTATATATCATAAGAGAGTAAGGTAGAACGGGAATGTTTTTTACCCAGACCGAAGGGGTCGAAAATGGAGTTTGCAGGGATATGAAACAGCTATCTCTGAAATACCGTAAACAAATTGAAACGTGAAATGTAGACCGGAAGAATGAATTAGGCATGTTATACATGTCCGTACATGTGTTACGGTACTTGTCTACATCTGTTTTCATCATTCTGCATGTTCAATAATGGACGCTTCTCCCGGCCCAAATGTGCGTACGTTTTGTTTTGTTTAACGCTGTTTTCAACATTTTAGTTATCTAGCATTAACACTTTACCGCCTAACGCCATCTTTTATCGTAGCAGATGACTTTTAAAAAGTATTGTCGCAAAAGGAGAACTTGCTTGTCACAATTGATTTCTTCTTTTGCCACATTACTTTTTCAATCAACTCACATATCACAACAACAGAACTGCAAGGTTTTTCACATGTTTACAAATCTTTAAGATCGTCTGCAGGTGACAAAGAGTTAACAAACAGTCCACCACTTTGTTTTCCATTCTCTGTATGTCTGATATCTGCGTTATATAACAGGGACCCATAAGAGGCATCTTCCCAATTGGTAATTGCTTTAAGATCATGCAGTTTTCCAAAAGAGTCAATGCCACACCAGTTTTTTGCTTTCCAATTCGGCTATTTCATCGACACAATTTCCCTCAAATCAACAGGCATACATATAGGCCGCTTCCCAACTCAAAGAAAAAGCCCCCGAGTTAGTTTAAGTCATGTATCTATATTCTCAAACTCTCTATCGAACTGTATGATAAATAAAAAAGTGCTTCTCCCAACCAAAAGTGTTATTTACATTCGATGGGCTTTACGCCGCTTCAACATTCATTTTAGTTTGAGTTGCATTGAAATTACAGCTCACACTCCATTGCTTTTCACCAGTAAAACGTTTTGCTTACTCCATTTGTCTGATATAACACTCCTTTGAGCCAAAGCTTTGGTGTTTTATAAACTAGGTTACTTTACTCATTTATTGCATTTATTTCAGCTTTAACATCGATCTCAATTAACAATGCAGCGACAGTTCAAGTAGTCCATAGCCATATTCCCAGAATCCAAGAAATGTGTTATTCTGTTTTTACATTGGAACTGATTTCATCCAGTCATGATGACATCAACAAAACATAGAGTGTCATAGAGGGAATCCGTTTCTACATGTACTATTTGGTCTTACACGCAGAAATAGCTTCTTTCCAGACAACAGCAACTAATCATGGAATCTCATTAACAAATTTTACTCAAACACCCAACGAATTTATGCCGCAGAGTTTACCTTAAATCATTGCCAAAGAAACAAGTTTTAATATAATATTCAAACTGGGACAACTTGCAGACGGCAATTGAAATTAAGATTTGAATGAAATTAAGCGTTTCCTATTTTTACGCGGAGAAAAATATTTTTAGAAAAAGGAGAAATGGCTCGTATGAGCCATTTCTCCTTTTTCTAATGATATTTTTAGAGTCGTCTGCAGTAGAATCACAATTAATATGATCGTTACTCTAAAAAAAAGAAATATTCTGATACTAAGTAATTCGCTCAATATTGCCAGCATGTAAATACAAGTAACACGATGTACAATCCTCATCCGAAATATTTAAGAGGAGCACAAATTACAGGGCTTAACGTTTTATTGTGCATAATAAGAATTCATCGCCCTCACAATTGCAGTTAAACACCAAATGCGATCTTTACAGGGGTTCGGTTAATACCGGGCTATAAACAACGGAAGTGCCTTTGTAAAATGTGTTGTTGCGTCATTTTGTGTGGCACGTGAACAATGTTTCTTTGGGGTTTAATGACGTTTTCAGCCGTTTGTTTTCAATTAGTATCGAGGCATTTGCTAGATTCAGACCAGTGCGACTTCCATTTGCGCTGGAACTGGTTTTCTATTCTTTAGATTGTATTTGTTTAACCATTAACTTTCGACTGTCCCAAATTGGAAGAGTTTGCAGACGACATTTTAAAAGGTGATGAAAATGAAATATAACCTTCTGATAGGACAGAAAACATCGGGGCAAGAGCAATTTCTCCTCTTCCCACAATGTTTTCAAGAGTCGTCTGCAACAAATAGGTCAAATGTCGTTATTGTTTGGTAATGGGTTAACAAGCATGTATTACTTTGAAAATAGCCGTTGCTATCACTGCTTGTTATTCTTTGATGTGATCAGAGCAAGGTGTCGCATTTTCACCAAACTTTCACATACGATGAAACCGCTATAGCCATATGCACTAAGTGCATGTGATGTTAACATTGAGTATACTATGCCAAAGATAAGTACAATGGTTCTGAACTCTAAATGATCATTGATTGACATTGAGGCAATTCAGAAAACAGGAACATTGCCTCTGAAAAGGTTGATACTAAACCATGTATTGAAATACCAATTTCTTTTAAAGATAGTTTCAGTTTAGAATCAGGTTTGATTGCTGGTTGATGATTGTCGATGTTTTATTATTTCGGGAGAGACAGAGATACTTCTTCCAAATTATCAATACTTATTAGTATCATTGTTTTCTACTAAAGGTCAGTTGCCTGTAGATGAAAGCATTTGATTGCTATTTATTATAACAGAGACATGGATGAGTATCTATGTCTCTGAATATAGTAATAGGACAATCGAGGATAATGGTCGACACAGTGAAACCTTTTCGAAATATTATTGAACATGACCACAATTGAATAAAGGATGAAGATATTCTTAGCTAGGGACTATGGGATTCACTTCACTTACGAAGGACTCAATACAGTCTTGATACCAATCATGTTTCCCTACTTTTATAAGACTTAAATCTGTTCTCAACAATTCCATTCGTGTCGCAGTTTCTATTCGCATACTTTGGACATTCTTTCAAACCAATACACCGCCAATACCAAGAATTATTGTATATAAACGTGATAATTACCTGTACCAGCTCAGCCCATTTTTGTAATGCTTGTCGAAAAAATGGGGTTCGGGACCCGGGGCTCTGACTTTTGGGTGCATTCGTAAATATTCCAATAGGGCTCGGGTACCCGCCTTCTTAACCCCGATTATCAAAACCTGCGGCAGACGTTTGGATTTACTCTTATCATCTGTCTCCTTTTTCGTGTGTTGCTTTTTAGTCCGATTGTAAGCGAGTATATCCTCATCATCAACGAAGAAATTACTTCCCGAATTACTCGATTTGTCCCCCGGTAATTCGTTAACGAGATAATTCCCACTCGTCGCGTGTTTTGCGTCGTCGCGATCTGGTACACCCCTGACGGCACTCTCAACGTTCAGAGACGTCTGTAGGTTTCTATGGTGACGTGCATGCTCGTAGTGGATCGCCGAGTTCGAATCTCCGTCCGTCGGTTCCCCAACGGTCCTCGTACTCGCCGCACTAGTAATGACCCCTAGGAGACAGACGTACACACTGACACACATTACAACAGTTATCGTGGACATCATTAGAACTTTGCTTTTGTTAAAACTTCGCGTGAATGACCGGCATTCTCTTAGCATATCCTCATGGTCTGTAGAGTTGGGATGGCTTTGACCAATAAATGAGCGGGTTACATCCAGTTTAATCCTTAACCTCTATAATCCTGATAACATGATAGAAACACACTTTAAATTTTTAACGAAAATCAATAGTAAAAAATTCCCTGAGAAATCAATTATCAATTTCTACGGACGTTTTCTAGCTGAGAAAAAAAAAGAACAAACAATATCCTCGTTCCATACAACCATTACAAAACTAAGCTATTCTTTTACTCTGTCTCACGTTTAGATAACAGTCGATTCGCTACATATTTCCTTCGCAATCAACGAATCTGTGAGGAACCTATTAACGCATTGATAATTCACACCATTAACTAACTCACTTTAACTATTTATCTACTACATGTCAATAATCACACCGGTCGTAAAAACCCCACATACTGTATTCTCTCTACTCAACTCAACCACTTCCATAGCACGAGGGTATACCTCTAAACACAAATATCCCGGTGAAACGAATGTGGCGATGTTATTGGTCGATTTTATAGGAGGGCGGAGTTTGTTTTTTGTTTGATAACGGGGTAATGGGGAATCGTTCTTTTGTTGACACCGTAGTCGCGTGCAATATGGGTAATGGCCCGTCGATTGATTATATCCAATATAAGCCGAAAGATTAGTGTAATTAAACGTTATTTATCGTCATTCTGGGTAATCTTACACATGAGCAAAACGGAGTACAGAAAATGGAATGATGTCCATACATACATACAAATAAGACAAACAAATAAGACAAACAAACAAACAAACAAACAAACGGAAAGACTTACAAAAAGGCACACACGCACCAAGATTTTAAACACTAAAAAAACATAATAGCACACAGAAACATCGACAAAAGCAGACGAACAGACGGACAAAAATTAGACAAATACATCATACAATCGTCTCGTATCATTAAACAGCGATGTTTTATGGTGGAAATCGGTCATTTTCAACATTAGCCAAAACATGGCGAGGTAATACATGTGCATGTTGTCTGGATATTTTCTCTTATGTTAAAACATCCTTTCAGAGCACTGTACCTGTGTCTCACACGAACAGTTCTTCCCAGAGATTTGAGAAGTAGAAATCGAGACTTAGTTGAGGTATGGAATTATCAGGCATCCGAAAGAATGCGTCCAGAGGCACAGTTCGAACTTGGTACACCAATTTGTCAAGAAGCACTTGCTCTCGACTGAGCCATAATGACCAGTAAGAAACCTTCCCTCACTGTTGAATTTAAAAGGTAGTCATTCTCAAAGTTGCTATCGATGGTAGCAATTTCATGAGCTTAATTGATGCTCGTGACATGTTTTTCTCATGAAAGAGATTCAGATACTTAAGTGAATGAATTTCGTTTTATAGTCTACTTGATAGACTCAAAGAACAGAGTAATACATTTCAGATGAGTAAATGCTGTCTCGTAAATAGTAAGCACTACAATATCATTGAAGAAAAACAAGCATAATGTTGAGATTGGGAAATGAGACATCCGCCTCCTTTACTTCCTTATCTCTTCCTCTAAACTTCCTTTTGTCGGTTCGCGTTGCGATAACAATGCGTAACTTCCAAGAGATTTCTTATTTTTTTTTTTTAAAAAAAGGTGAATTAAAAACGCGGCTAAATGGTGTAACAATGATAACACGCTCAACCGAAAACGTCACTCAAAAGTCTATGGTTTCGTTGTCAAGTTTATAAATTAATTGTACGAGGACACATGTATGTTGTGTATCAAAGGGAGATAATCCATTCAGTGTAATGAACGTAGTATTGTTCTAATTACCTCCCATGATAAACCAATGATAGAAAGAATGTTTGCAACCATTCCTCTCAATGTGGTCTGAGTGACGAATGCCATTTCAACATATTTTAAGATATATTACGACTGTTTTGGGTTAAGATGATGTCTTTGAAGCTATTATACATGTCCCATTGTATAAATTGTCACAAACGGTGCCAATACAACCAGCGCAGTGTCGTGACCGTAATCAAGGCGGATAGTCCGAATGATCCAGACGTAAATATTTCATTCTGTCACGCAGTTACAGCTTGGATCATCCGAGTTAGGCGGATACCGTACATAATTGTCACCAAAAACGATGCCGAAATTTAGAACGACAATCACACAGATTGAAGATTCTTATTTCTTTTCATAAAATATTTTCTTCTATTAAAAAGAATGAAAACGATCTTTTGTCAAGTGACGAAGATTCGCCATTTTAAAGTTTGTTACTTACAGAGCGCGATTCCCAATCTATGAGATAGTCCCTTTCATGCCTGACCAATATACAATATAATGGTTAACCCCATAATTAATTTCTTGTTAAAGGATCATAGGCGAAGGAGCGTTTTCAACATTTGGGGCCAACTTCAGATGAGGGCCGGTCTAAGAATAAATGTTCCTAAACTTTTTCATGACTATTCGTGCATTTACAAATTCATTATCATTATAAGACTTAAAATAAAGCGTATGATTCTTTAATAAAAAAAGAAAGGATATCCCAAGTCTCGATCTCATGCGGAAATCAAATGTATTGATCTAAACAAAAAGTGACAGCGACCAGG